>CM029018.1:210030344-210133237 GCA_016801055.1 Panax notoginseng | reverse complement strand
ACTATTTGTTGTAAGACCCCAACTTATTAATGAATAAAATCAAATTTTCTCTAAATATTATTGTGAATAATAAGGGGTTAATTTGATATAATACTTTGGTTATGGGTGAAATGTGCAAATTTTGCAAAATAAGCAAGTGGTTATAAAATATTTATTTTTGGTCGGTGAATATTCGGTTGGTCGTGGAATATTCTTGCTGTCGGGGAATATTCGTACGACGACGCAGCCTTGTGTGGGCCCCATAACGAAAGCGATTGGATGAAGAAAACGACAAGTATAAGTTGTTTATAAATAACGGCGTAGTTGTTACCGTTAATACTGTTGGAATACCCGGTGGTTAAAATACAGTAGCACACGGTATTGCACCAATTATTGATTCTTACGTAAGAAGGCACTACTCAATAATTGTTACAGTAGTTATTATTCAATATTTTATTTTATTGATTCAATAATTGCTGCGTTGATATTTTATATTATTGTTGTTTCAATAATTGTTGCTGCACAGTATTTTCATTTATCAGATCAATAATTCATATTATTTGAATAATATTATTAGATAACATTATTGGCAATGTCTAGAAAGTTCTGTCTAAGGAGAGGTTTGGTCATCTAATTGCGCGCCAGTAAGGAGAAATCCTTATTGGAAAGCCCCCTCTTTCCTGGGAACGGCCTGGTTGTCATAAATGTGATTCTGTAATATTATTTGTGAATAATTAATTATTGATTCATATGATAAGGAAATATTTATTTTATGTGGATATAAATGAGGGATATATTTTTGTGGTTAAAAATGAAGGAGTTAATGTTGAGGTTTTTATCAGTATTTTTGTCGGAATGGAGGTATTAAAAATCAGGGTTTTTGAGATATTTTGCGGGGGTTATAATTTTTAATCCGACCGTTGGATCGTGGTAATTTTTGGATATGTTATACATATATAAGTTGAGTATATGTCCACAAATTTTGAACCGTTAAAAATGAACGTATGATTTATTACGAATTTTACATTGATGACTGGTTCAGAAATTGTTGAATTTTCGGAGTTTATCATTTTGGTGGAAAATTCTAGAATTGGTGGGCCCCACTTGTGGTTGGTGAAGAAATGTGCTGAATTATATTTCAAATGTGGTAGGTGGGAATAGTAGCAGGTAAAGCCATCAGGTTGCAGGTCAAACCTACCAAAATTTTCCTATAAATAGAGGGCTAAGTTAGAATTGAAAATCACACCAGAAACAAGTTTTCTCTCTTTCTCTCTCTAGATTATTGAGTGTATTTTGTGAGTATTTAGATACTTTGAGAGTTTCTATTCATCAGAGCAAGTTTCTTTCAGCCTTATACCGGTATTCCGACCAGAAGTACTGATATTTTGAGGTAAGGGATATTATTTTCTTCTTAAATGATATTATTTTCTTCAATATCATTATGCTGAAATATTGATATGAGTTTTTATCAAATTTGGAACTTTTTGTGTCGGGGTTACTATTCACGTATACGGCACTATTCACGTATACGGCACTATTCACGAATACGGCACTATTCACCGAAAAATAAAATTTTCCCTTTTTGTCCAAGATGTCTATTATGGTTACTATCTTTGATTGTATCCATGTTTTGATCTTTATTTTTGAATTCTGCTTCACAATTGATTATTATGAAGTATTATTGATCTTGGATAAACTGTTATACGAATCCCTACTATTTGTCCTTCTGTCTCATTGGATTCGTTCTCTTTAAGATATTTTTCATCATCCTCAGTCCTAAATGATGATAAATGAATATCTTTGGCCTGTAGTGCAAAGATGTATAATTACTTGATGAATATCTTTGGCCTGTAGTGCAAAGATGAATATTTGTGTCAAAGAATGATTATTAAATTGATGTTACAGGGATAAAATATTGATGATGGACTTTTAAATCTTAGAAGATAGTAGAATTCTTTCTCTACTTGACTCTTCTAATGGTTTGTTGTTTCCGCTGCAGTTGTTGATCTAAAACTTGTTGTCGATTATATTTATCAGATTTTTCCCTGTTGAAGACTAACGATAATTTGTTGTATATTATCTTAGTCATAATATTCTTTACTGGGCTAGTTGAGCTCACCCTTTTCCTTTTTGTTCCATTTTTCTTCTCAGGAGGTGAGAACATAGCAGGATCTAGTCGGGGTATGGAGTGATGGTTCTAGAAAGATGTATTAGCAGTCCTCACTATTTCTGTAAAATAGTGTTTGAATAATTGTAATGAGGATTTATTTGAGTGTGGATATTGTCTAGAAGACAATATTTGTATTTAAACTCACAGTATGTGTTGTCGTATTTTGCACGACAATTGTATTATTGAAGTTGTAGTTTGCTTTCTGTACCATGTATTTGGCGACTCAGAATGGGTGTTGTATACCTATTCTGGGGGCGTCACAGTTGGTATCAGAGCTTAGGGATATGATCCCTGGCTGAGATGTGAGACAAGAACTAGGAGGGAGAGACGGGAATTCCTTCGCTAGTATGACCTGACTAAGTTTATTTGGTGTTTATTTGGTCGGTCAGAGTATAGGGATAATATATGACATGACTATTAACCCTTGTTTTATGGCAGTATTTAAGAATGGCAGCTGAGAACGTTAATAATGGAGTAAATCAGACCGTGGAGACACCTTTGATCACTACCCAGGGGACGTGCAACAGGAAGGCAATATTCCTCCTGTAAACAACGTTACCGAGCAAACGATGAATGATGGAATGTTTAGGAGCTTTTTGCAGTTCATGCAAAATCAGACGAGGGAGACTCGTGTGCAGAATACGGGAAATGATAACAACGCGCGGTTTGTCACAGCTAAGCAGTTCAAAGAATTGGGACCACCAGAATTTAAGGGAAAGCCGGATCCGATCATGGCGGAAACGTGGGTCAAGCAAATTACCAAGATATTTGATGTCTTGGGATGCACGGAGGAACAGAAGGTTCCATTCGCCACATTTATGTTCCGCGGTGAGGCAGACTACTGGTGGGAGTCTGTGAAGCGTACCCAGCCTGACGCACTCAACATGTCCTGGGAAACATTTCAAAAACTGTTCAATGACAAGTACTTTCCTGAAAGTATTCGTCATATGAAGGAGGTTGAGTTTATTAGACTGGAACAAAACAACATGACGGTGTCCCAGTACGAGGCGAAGTTTGCAGAGTTATCCAGGTTTGCACCTCATTTGGTCGAAAATGAGGAACGAATGACGCGGATGTTTCTGAGAGGTCTAAAACCTGAGATTCGCAATATCTTATCTCTCATAAATTTTCTTTATATTCAGATGTTGTAAACAGGGCTCAATTATTAGAGAGAGATAATGAGTATGTGCAACCGAGGGACCACAACCAGGGTCATACCGGTGGCGGCAGTCATCAGAGCGATGATAACCAACAGAGGAGGAAAAATACAACAAAAGCGGTAACCACTCGGTGGTATCGTGGCCATGATAATAGAGAGGAGAGTCGTCAGGAAATTTCAGAAAGAGGAGATTCAACAATGACGAGAAAATCACACCAGCACCAGCACCAACAACAAATTTTTAGGGGAGGAGAACGACCACCGGTCGATGTTACAAATGCGGGAAAGAGGGACATATCAGCCCAAACTGTCCACAACAATCCAAGGTATGTTATAACTGTGGAAAGGAAGGTCATATAGCTCGAGATTTCTATAGCAAAACCAAGTTCAGCGGGAGTGGTGACTCCAAAAGCTGTCCCGGATAAGTCGAAATCAGCGGTTCCTGGAAGAGCGTTTGTCGTTACTGGCCAAAACGCGAGAAACCCGAACGAGGTGATCACGGGTAAGCTAATCTTGAATTCTTGCGAAGTTTATACTTTACTAGATACCGGTTCTACCCATTCTTTTATCTCTCCTGCTTGTGCTCAACGTTTAAACTTGACTCCGGAGAAATTGGACTTTAACTTATCTGTTGAAACTCCGTTGGGTGAAACCTTCGTTACATCTACAGTTTATAAATCTTGCATGATCCAAGTTGGCACTATCACATTACCTGTTGATCTTATCTCTTTAAAGATACTTGCTTTTGATGTGATTTTAGGAATTGATTGGTTAACCACTCATCATGCTAAAATTGATTGTTTTCGTAAGGTTGTTAGTTTTCATATTCCTAACCAACCTGTCATACGAATTCAAACTACTAAACCACTAAAATCAGTCACTGTCATATCAAGCCACAAAGCTATTCGTTTATTGAAAAACGGATGTCAAGCTTTCTTAGCCCATGTTATGGATTTGAACAAAGACAAGTCAGATTTGAATAATATTTCTATTGTTAGAGAATTTTCCGATGTATTTCCTGAAGAACTTCCCGGTCTACCCCCGAAACGAGAAATTGAATTCTTTATTGACCTTGAACCCGGTACAAAGCCCATTTCTAAAACCCCATATCGAATGGCTCCTATTGAACTTCAGGAGTTAAAAGTCCAACTACAGGAGTTGTTGGACATCGGTTTTATTCGTCCTAGTACGTCTCCTTGGGTGCTCCTGTTTTATTCGTAAAGAAGAAAGACGGGAGTATGCGACTTTGTATTGACTATCGAGAATTGAACCATGTCACCATCAAGAATAGGTATCCGCTACCTCGCATTGATGACCTGTTTGACCAGTTGCAAGGAGCACAATTCTTTTCAAAGATCGATCTTCGTTCTGGATATCATCAGCTGAAGATTAAAACTGAGGATATTCCAAAGACTGCCTTCAGAACTCGGTACGGGCATTATGAATTCTTAGTAATGTCTTTTGGATTGACTAATGCTCCTGCTGCCTTCATGGATATGATGAACCGTGTATTCAAAGAATATTTGGATCAGTTCGTTGTTGTCTTTATTGATGACATCCTCATCTATTCCAAAAGCCGTGAAGATCATGAGCGCCATTTGAAGCTGGTACTGCAAAGGCTTCGTGAAAAAAGCTATATGCCAAACTGAAGAAATGCGAGTTCTGGCTTGAGGAAGTAGCATTCCTTGGGCACGTGGTGTCAAAACATGGAGTATCTGTCGACCCGGCGAAGATTGAAGCCATACAAAGTTGGGAGCAACCGAAGTCGGTAACCGAAGTACGTAGCTTTCTGGGCTTAGCTGGTTATTATCGGAGATTTGTGGAAGGATTTTCTCGAATCGCTACTCCGTTAACTCAGCTGACTCGGAAAGATACAAAATTCGTATGGAGTGAGGAATGCGAGAAGAGTTTCCAAGAACTCAAGAGGAGACTCATTTCGGCACCTGTTTTGACAATACCATCTGGTTCGGATGGATTTGTTATCTACAGCGATGCTTCAGGCAAAGGGTTAGGATGTGTTCTCATGCAACATGGGAAAGTCATAGCCTATGCCTCACGACAACTCAAAGAATATGAGAGGAATTATCCTACTCATGATTTGGAGTTGGCAGCAGTCGTTTTTGCGTTGAAGATCTGGAGACACTACCTGTATGGGGAGAAAGTGGAGATCTATACAGATCATAAAAGCCTCAAATATTTCTTCACCCAAAAGGAACTCAACATGCGGCAACGACGTTGGCTTGAGCTGTTGAAAGATTACGATCATACCATCCAATACCATCCTGGAAAAGCAAACGTAGTAGCTGACGCATTGAGTAGAAGATCATATGCGGGTACGAGTGCAATGTTTTTAACACAAAGGCCCATTTTGTATGACTTGCAAAGGATGGAGATAGAGATGAAGGCTCCAAGTACCCACATGATGATATCAAATATACGAGTAGAACCGACTTTAATCGATAAAGTTAAAGCTGCTCAAGCTACGGATATAGAGCTGATGCGTATGAAGAAGAAAGTGCAAGAAGGTGCTATTCCAGAAGCAAGAATCGATGAAGAAGGAATACTTCGAGTCAACTCCAGACTTTGTGTTCCTAACGATTTTGACTTGAAGCATAGAATAATGATGGAGGCACACAACACACCGTTTGCAATCCATCCTGGGAGTACCAAAATGTATCACGATCTTCGACATACATTTTGGTGGAGCAATATGAAAAGAGAGATCGCGGAGTTTATCTCGAGATGTTTAACTTGTCAACGTGTAAAAGCGGAGCATCAAGTACCAAAGGGTCCATTGCAACCACTTGAGATTCCGAAATGGAAGTGGGAACACATTACTATGGATTTTGTTACGGGTCTTCCCAAGGTTTCTCAAGGCATAGATGCGATTTGGGTTATTGTTGATAGATTAACCAAGTCCGCTCATTTCTTGCCGATACGTGAGACTTATTCCCTTGAACGTCTTGCTAGTATGTACGTGAACGAGATTGTGAGATTGCATGGCATGCCAGTATCCATAGTTTCGGATCGTGACCCAAGATTCACTTCACGATTTTGGGTTAGCTTGCAGAAAGCTATGGGCACGGATTTACGATTCAGTTCAGCATACCATCCTCAAACGGACGGACAATCAGAGAGGACTATTCAAACTCTTGAAGATCTATTAAGACTTTGTGTCTTAGATCTCAAAGGGAGTTGGGATAAGTACCTACCATTGGTGGAATTCTCCTACAACAACAGTTATCAGGCGAGCATAGGTATGGCTCCATTTGAGGCGTTGTATGGAAGAAAATGTCGTTCTCCAGTATGCTGGGACGAGGTGGGTGAAGCAACATTGTTGGGACCAGAATTGGTACGCATTACTACAGAGAAGATCCAAACGATTCGACAACGTATACAAACGGCACAGGATCGACAAAAGAGTTATGCGGATCTTCATCGGAAGGACGTGGAATTTAATATTGGGGATCATGTATTGTTACGTGTTGCACCATGGAAGGGAGTTACAAGATTTGGGAAGAGAGGAAAGCTCAATCCAAGATTTGTTGGTCCATTTGAGATTCTTGAGCGAATAGGAAATGTGGCATATAGACTCGCATTACCTCCAAGCATGTCTCGTGTTCATAATGTTTTTCACATATCTATGCTTCGTAAATATGTTAAAGACCCGAACCACATTATTGAGTTAGAACCAGACGAGATAGCTGAAGATTTAACGTACGAGGAGGTACCTGTTAAGATCTTGGATAGGAAAGAGCATGTCCTACGCACGAAGGTTATACCACAAGTTAAGGTTTTGTGGAGAAACCATGCTATTGAAGAAATGACCTGGGAGTTGGAATCAGAAATGAAAGCGAGGTATCCTCACCTTTTTGAAACATCAGGTACGTACGTCAATTTCGAGGACGAAATTTCATAAGGAGGGGAGGTTGTAAGACCCCAACTTATTAATGAATAAAATCAAATTTTCTCTAAATATTATTGTGAATAATAAGGGGTTAATTTGATATAATACTTTGGTTATGGGTGAAATGTGCAAATTTTGCAAAATAAGCAAGTGGTTATAAAATATTTATTTTGGTCGGTGAATATTCGGTTGGTCGTGGAATATTCTTGCTGTCGGGGAATATTCGTACGACGACGCAGCCTTGTGTGGGCCCCATAACGGAAAGCGATTGGATGAAGAAAACGACAAGTATAAGTTGTTTATAAATAACGGCGTAGTTGTTACCGTTAATACTGTTGGAATACCCGGTGGTTAAAATACAGTAGCACACGGTATTGCACCAATTATTGATTCTTACGTAAGAAGGCACTACTCAATAATTGTTACAGTAGTTATTATTCAATATTTTATTTTATTGATTCAATAATTGCTGCGTTGATATTTTATATTATTGTTGTTTCAATAATTGTTGCTGCACAGTATTTTCATTTATCAGATCAATAATTCATATTATTTGAATAATATTATTAGATAACATTATTGGCAATGTCTAGAAAGTTCTGTCTAAGGAGAGGTTTGGTCATCTAATTGCGCGCCAGTAAGGAGAAATCCTTATTGGAAAGCCCCCTCTTTCCTGGGAACGGCCTGGTTGTCATAAATGTGATTCTGTAATATTATTTGTGAATAATTAATTATTGATTCATATGATAAGGAAATATTTATTTTATGTGGATATAAATGAGGGATATATTTTTGTGGTTAAAAATGAAGGAGTTAATGTTGAGGTTTTTATCAGTATTTTTATCGGAATGGAGGTATTAAAAATCAAATCAGGGTTTTTGAGAAATATTGCGGGGGTTATAATTTTTAATCCGACCGTTGGATCGTGGTAATTTTTGGATATGTTATACATATATAAGTTGAGTATATGTCCACAAATTTTGAACCGTTAAAAATGAACGTATGATTTATTACGAATTTTACAAGATGACTGGTTCAGAAATTGTTGAATTTTCGGAGTTTATCATTTTGGTGGAAAATTCTAGAATTGGTGGGCCCCACTTGTGGTTGGTGAAGAAATGTGCTGAATTATATTTCAAATGTGGTAGGTGGGAATAGTAGCAGGTAAAGCCATCAGGTTGCAGGTCAAACCTACCAAAATTTTCCTATAAATAGAGGGCTAAGTTAGAATTGAAAATTACACCAGAAACAAGTTTTCTCTCTTTCTCTCTCTAGATTATTGAGTGTATTTTGTGAGTATTTAGATACTTTGAGAGTTTCTATTCATCAGAGCAAGTTTCTTTCAGCCTTATACCGGTATTCCGACCAGAAGTACTGATATTTTGAGGTAAGGGATATTATTTTCTTCTTAAATGATATTATTTTCTTCAATATCATTATGCTGAAATATTGATATGAGTTTTTATCAAATTTGGAACTTTTTGTGTCGGGGGTTACTATTCACGTATACGGCACTATTCACGTATACGGCACTATTCACGAATACGGCACTATTCACCGAAAAATAAAATTTTCCCTTTTTGTCCAAGATGTCTATTATGGTTACTATCTTTGATTGTATCCATGTTTTGATCTTTATTTTTGAATTCTGCTTCACAATTGATTATTATGAAGTATTATTGATCTTGGATAAACTGTTATACGAATCCCTACTATTTGTCCTTCTGTCTCATTGGATTCGTTCTCTTTAAGATATTTTTCATCATCCTCAGTCCTAAATGATGATACAAATGAATATCTTTGGCCTGTAGTGCAAAGATGTATAATTACTTGATGAATATCTTTGGCCTGTAGTGCAAAGATGAATATTTGGTTAAAGATGATTATTAATTGATGTTACAGGGATAAAATATTGATGATGGACTTTTAAATCTTAGAAGATAGTAGAATTCTTTCTCTACTTGACTCTTCTAATGGTTTGTTGTTTCCGCTGCAGTTGTTGATCTAAAACTTGTTGTCGATTATATTTTATCAGATTTTTCCCTGTTGAAGACTAACGATAATTTGTTGTATATTATCTTGGTCATAATATTCTTTACTGGGCTAGTTGAGCTCACCCTTTTCCTTTTTGTTCCATTTTTCTTCTCAGGAGGTGAGAACATAGCAGGATCTAGTCGGGTATGGAGTAATGGTTCTAGAAAGATGTATTAGCAGTCCTCACTATTTCTGTAAAATAGTGTTTGAATAATTGTAATGAGGATTTATTTGAGTGTGGATATTGTCTAGAAGACAATATTTGTATTTAAACTCACAGTATGTGTTGTCGTATTTTGCACGACAATTGTATTATTGAAGTTGTAGTTTGCTTTCTGTACCATGTATTTGGCGACTCAGAATGTGTGTTGTATACCTATTCTGGGGGCGTCACATTTGTCCTTCTGTCTCATTGGATTCGTTCTCTTTAAGATATTTTTCATTATCCTCAGTCCTAAATGATGATATTACTGAATATCTTTGGCCTGTAGTGCAAAGATGTATAATTACTTGATGAATATATTTGGCCTGTAGTGCAAAGATGAACAGTGTTGAGATGAACATGACCGACTGATGATACAAATGAATATCTTTGGCCTGTAGTGCAAAGATGAATATTTGGTTAAAGATGATTATTAATTGATGTTACAGGGATAAAATATTGATGATGGACTTTTAAATCTTAGAAGATAGTAGAATTCTTTCTCTACTTGACTCTTCTAATGGTTTGCTGTTTCCGCTGCAGTTGTTGATCTAAAACTTGTTGTCGATTATATTTTATCAGATTTTTCCCTGTTGAAGACTAACGATAATTTGTTGTATATTATCTTAGTCATAATATTCTTTACTGGGCTAGTTGAGCTCACCCTTTTCCTTTTTGTTCCATTTTTCTTCTCAGGAGGTGAGAACATAGCAGGATCTAGTCGGGGTATGGAGTGATGGTTCTAGAAAGATGTATTAGCAGTCCTCACTATTTCTGTAAAATAGTGTTTGAATAATTGTAATGAGGATTTATTTGGGTGTGGATATTGTCTAGAAGACAATATTTGTATTTAAACTCACAGTATGTGTTGTCGTATTTTGCACGACAATTGTATTATTGAAGTTGTAGTTTGCTTTCTGTACCATGTATTTGGCGACTCAGAATGGGTGTTGTATACCTATTCTGGGGGCGTCACAGATTGGATGAAGAAAACGACAAAAATAAATTGTTTATAAATAACGGCGTAGTTGTTACCGTTAATACTGTTGGAATACCCGGTGGTTAAAACACAGTAATACGCGTTGTTGCACAGTAGCACACGGTATTGCACCAATTATTGATTTTTACGTAAGAAGGCATTTCTCAATAATTGTTACAGTAATTACTATTCAGTATTTTATTTTATTGATTCAATAATTGTTGCGTTGATATTTTATATTACTGTTATTTTAATAATTGTCACTACACAGTATTTTTTATTATCGGAGCAATAATTGATATTATCTGAATAATATTATTAGATAATATTATTGGCAATGTCTAGAAAGTTCTGTCTAAGGAGAGGTTTGGTCAGCTAATTGCGCGCCAGTAAGGAAAGATCCTTATTGGAAAGCCCCCTCTTTCCTGGGAACGGTCTGGTTGCCAGTAATGTGATTCTGTAATATTATTTGTGAATAATTAATTATTGATTTATATGATGAGAAAAATATTGATATTATGTGGATATAGATGAAAAAAAAATTTTAATGTGACAATTGTTGAAAATTAATATTTTATCTTTTTCTGATAAAATAATTCATTTAAATATATTATTTTAATAATATATTGATGGTGATATTTTTATAATGAATGTGGGATATATGAATAAATGAGGAAGAGTATTTTTGTTGGATTAAATGTTTAACACATGTTTTGTGTGTTGGTGGACACAATTCTTGACCGAAAATTTATTATTGACTGTAAAATCATCCGTTTGTGGATTTCGATAAATTTTTGTTTGGAATTTGGAAAAATTTTCTTCTGCAAAGTTGTAGAGAATTGAATTTTCTATAAAAACTCGCGAGATTCAAATTTTCTGATAAAAGGGCTATTTATTATGAATTATTGAAGTTCTGAAGTTCCGAAATAATTGATTTTTGGAAGTTTTAATTATTATTTTAAAGAAAAACATTTTTTTTTGCAAATTAGTGGGCTCAACATGTGATAAGAATGGGCTGAATTCAGATCTTCCAAGGTGGTCTTGACAATTTTGTAAATATAATATTATTATATTCAATTTTTTGCTTTGGTGTTCTAAGCATTTTCCTATAAATAGGGTGCTTAAGTTAGAATTGAAAATCACACCAGAAATTGAAATCTTCTATCTTTCTCTCTCTATATTAGTAAGTGTATTCTTGTGAGTATTCTAATACTTTGAGTATTGCTATACGGTGCAAGTTCAAGTCATAGCCTATATCCGGTGTTTCAACTAGAAGTACTATTTTTACGAGGTAAGAGATGTTATTTCTTCTTAAATGATATTATTTTCTTCAATATCATTATGCCGAAGTATTGATCTGAACTTTTTATCAAATTTAGAATTTTTCATGTCGGGGTTACTATTCACGAGTTACTATTCACGAGTTACTATTCACCGAAAAATAATTTTTTTTTCTTTTCGTCCAAAATATCTATTCTGGATACTAGCTTTGATTGTATCCATGTTTTGATCATTCTTGAATTTTACTCCACTATGATTATTTATGAGGTATTTTTAGACATGGAATAGCTGAAATACGAATCCTTAATATTTATTCTTTTGTTTCACTGGATTCGTTTTTTTTTAAATATTTTTCATCATTCTCAGTCCTAAAGGATGATGTTACTGAATATCTTTGGCCTGTAGTGCAAAGATGAATGATTTCTGATGAATATCTTTGGCCTGTAGTACAAAGAAGAACAGGTGTTGAGATGAACATGACCAACTGATGAATATCTTTGGCTTGTAGTGCAAAGATGAATATTGATTGATGTTACAGGGATAAAATATTGATGATGGACTTTTAAATTCATAGATAATAGTAGATTTCATTCTCTACGTAACTCTTCTATGAATTATTATTTTCCGCTGCGAATATGGATTTAAAACTTGTTGTCTATTGTATTCTATTAAATTTTTCCCTGTTGAAGACTAAGGATAATTTGTTGTATATTATCTTAGTCATAATATTCTTTACTGGGCTAGTTGAGCTCCCCCTTTTCCTTGTTGTTCCATTTTTCTTCTCAGAATGCGAGAATATAACGGGAACTAATTGGGGTGTGGAGTGATGGTTCAAGACAGTTGTTTTAGTAGTCCTTACTATTTTATAAAATAGTGTATCAATAATGAGGATTTATTTGAGTGTGGATATTGTCTAAAAGACAATATTTGTATTTAAACTCACAGTATATATGTTGTCGTATTTTGCACGACAAATGTATTAATAAAGTTGTAGTAGTTTCTATACCATGTATTTGGCGACTCAGAATGAGTTGAGTGGAATGAACCTATTTTGGGGGCGTCACAATAAACCTTTATATGTAGCATTAAAGGTCATGATTATATCAATACGTAATTTCTGGTCATAGTCATACCAATCAACAATTCATCTTTGCACTACGGATAAAATATGACTTTCACCACAATATAAGCATGTGGATTATGACAATGATATAAATAATGAATTAAGTGAGATCAATGATAAATATTAGAGATTTATAATTTAATTTATTAAGAGTTTAAGAATGTCCAAATTGTCAACATAATCACCAATTGTGGGGTAAAATTCAAGAATGATATTTAAAATTCAAATTTCAAAGATAATTTGGACAAAAAAAGAAACTAAATTTTGTCGTGAATAGTACCCCGAATTAATAGTACTCTGGATGAATAAATTAAAATTTAATAAAAAAATTCAGACTAATATTCCAGTGAAGTGATACTAGAAGAAGCGCAAACTATTAAGGATATTCTACTAATTTCAGTTATTTTTACCATTTAATAATAAGGTTATGAAAACAAACAATAATTTCGTATCATAAATGGAGAAATATGAAAGAAAACAATATCCCTTTACGAGTATGAAAGAATATATGAAACTGTAAATAGATTTTCATTCGTTATACGGTAATCAGCGTAGAAATATCATTTCCACCACTTAATAAAGAATGAATACGAATGGTTATTCACCAGGCATGCGGTAATATGCATAGACAAATTATTCTCACATATTAATAAGGTATAAAATGTAAGACCCCAACTTATTAATGAATAAAATCAAATTTTCTCTAAATATTATTGTGAATAATAAGGGGTTAATTTGATATAATACTTTGGTTATGGGTAAAATGTGCAAATTTTACAAAATAAGCAAGTGGTTATAAAATATTTATTTTTGGTCAGTGAATATTCGGTTGGTCGTGGAATATTCTTGCTGTCGGGGAATATTCGTACGACGACGCAGCCTTGTGTGGGCCCCATAACGGAAAGCGATTGGATGAAGAAAACGACAAGTATAAGTTGTTTATAAATAACGGCGTAGTTGTTACCGTTAATACTGTTGGAATACCCGGTGGTTAAAATACAGTAGCACACGGTATTGCACCAATTATTGATTCTTACGTAAGAAGGCACTACTCAATAATTGTTACAGTAGTTATTATTCAATATTTTATTTTATTGATTCAATAATTGCTGCGTTGATATTTTATATTATTGTTGTTTTAATAATTGTTGCTGCACAGTATTTTCATTTATCAGATCAATAATTCATATTATTTGAATAATATTATTAGATAACATTATTGGCAATGTCTAGAAAGTTCTGTCTAAGGAGAGGTTTGGTCATCTAATTGCGCGCCAGTAAGGAGAAATCCTTATTGGAAAGCCCCCTCTTTCCTGGGAACGGCCTGGTTGTCATAAATGTGATTCTGTAATATTATTTGTGAATAATTAATTATTGATTCATATGATAAGGAAATATTTATTTTATGTGGATATAAATGAGGGATATATTTTTGTGGTTAAAAATGAAGGAGTTAATATTGAGGTTTTTGTCAGTATTTTTGTCGGAATGGAGGTATTAAAAATCAGGGTTTTTGAGATAGTTTGCGGGGGTTATAATTTTTAATCCGACCGTTGGATCGTGGTAATTTTTGGATATGTTATACATATATAAGTTGAGTATATGTCCACAAATTTTGAACCGTTAAAAATGAACGTATGATTTATTACGAATTTTACAAGATGACTGGTTCAGAAATTGTTGAATTTTCGGAGTTTATCATTTTGGTGGAAAATTCTAGAATTGGTGGGCCCCACTTGTGGTTGGTGAAGAAATGTGCTGAATTATATTTCAAATGTGGTAGGTGGAAATAGTAGCAGGTAAAGCCATCAGGTTGCAGGTCAAACCTACCAAAATTTTCCTATAAATAGAGGGCTAAGTTAGAATTGAAAATTACACCAAAAACAAGTTTTCTCTCTTTCTCTCTCTAGATTATTGAGTGTATTTTGTGAGTATTTAGATACTTTGAGAGTTTCTATTCATCAGAGCAAGTTTCTTTCAGCCTTATACCGGTATTCCGACCAGAAGTACTGATATTTTGAGGTAAGGGATATTATTTTCTTCTTAATGATATTATTTTCTTCAATATCATTATGCTGAAATATTGATATGAGTTTTTATCAAATTTGGAACTTTTTGTGTCGGGGGTTACTATTCACGTATACGACACTATTCACGTATACGGCACTATTCACGAATACGGCACTATTCACCGAAAAATAAAATTTTCCCTTTTTGTCCAAGATGTCTATTATGGTTACTATCTTTGATTGTATCCATGTTTTGATCTTTATTTTTGAATTCTGCTTCACAATTGATTATTATGAAGTATTATTGATCTTGGATAAACTGTTATACGAATCCCTACTATTTGTCCTTCTGTCTCATTGGATTCGTTCTCTTTAAGATATTTTTCATCATCCTCAGTCCTAAATGATGATATTACTGAATATCTTTGGCCTGTAGTGCAAAGATGTATAATTACTTGATGAATATCTTTGGCCTGTAGTGCAAAGATGAACAGGTGTTGAGATGAACATGACCGACTGATGATACAAATGAATATCTTTGGCCTGTAGTGCAAAGATGAATATTTGGTTAAAGATGATTATTAATTGATGTTACAGGGATAAAATATCGATGATGGACTTTTAAATCTTAGAAGATAGTAGAATTCTTTCTCTACTTGACTCTTCTAATGGTTTGTTGTTTCCGCTGCAGTTGTTGATCTAAAACTTGTTGTCGATTATATTTTATCAGATTTTTCCCTGTTGAAGACTAACGATAATTTGTTGTATATTATCTTAGTCATAATATTCTTTACTGGGCTAGTTGAGCTCACCCTTTTCCTTTTTGTTCCATTTTTCTTCTTAGGAGGTGAGAACATAGCAGGATCTAGTCGGGGTATGGAGTGATGGTTCTAGAAAGATGTATTAGCAGTCCTCACTATTTCTGTAAAATAGTGTTTGAATAATTGTAATGAGGATTTATTTGGGTGTGGATATTGTCTAGAAGACAATATTTGTATTTAAACTCACAGTATGTGTTGTCGTATTTTGCACGACAATTGTATTATTGAAGTTGTAGTTTGCTTTCTGTACCATGTATTTGGCGACTCAGAATGGGTGTTGTATACCTATTCTGGGGGCGTCACATAAAATGACAACCCTTATGAGTATGAAGAAAATAACATCATCTACCTTAGTAGAAGATTGTATACTGCAATAGTATAAGAGTAGAATATTTTTCTTCTTTCTCTCTTATTCTCTTTTTGTAGTTTCTCTCTCTATAACTTTAGTGAATTGGTGAGAAAGAAAAAAGAGATAAGTTTCTAATTATAGAAGAATGGGCTAAATAGTAACTGATTCATGGACGGTTCATATTGATTTACTATTAAAACTTTAATCGACGGTCTGAAAAATTAGCACATCTCCTTATGGAATAATAAGCTAAACTTACAGCAAACGCCTCATGACAAACCCCTCTATTTATATAAAAAATTAAATAAATATTTATCACAAATCACTTATCTTCAATCAACACATTTTTAATCTTTCAACAATTATTTATTATTGATATTATAACTCACAATATTGACAATCATATCGTTTCCAAGAAAGAGGAGGCTTTTTGATAAGAATTTATCCTTATTGGCGTGTAATTAAATAACTCAACCCCTTTTCTCGACATAACTTTTTAGACATTGTCAATAATGCTAATAAGAATATGAGTAACCGTGTCGTGTCAATTATTGATTTAATAATATAAAATATTGTGCAAATATTACTGTAACAATTATTGAATCAATAATATGAGATACTATGCAGCAACTAATGTGACAATTATTAAATAAAATACTGAGTAACTTCTTACGTAAGAATCAATAATCAGATATACTATCCAATACCGTGTACTACTGTGCAATAACGTGTATTATTGTACTTTTATCACCGGATATTTCAACAGTTTAACGGTAAAAGTTTTGTTGCTATTTTTATAAAAATACTATTTCTGTCGCTTTCTATATCCGACAGTTATTCCGTTATGGGGTCCATCAATGATTGCGCCGTCGTACGAATATTCCCCGACCAAACGAATATTTCTTGACAAAACAAATATTTTATGATAACTTACTTATTTTATAAAATATGCATATATCACCCATAACTATAACATTTATTGAATTATCACCTTACTATTTAGAGAAAATTAAATATTTATTCATAAAAAGTTGGGATCTTACATTATTTCTTTGGTATATATAAAGGAATGCTTGGTTGATAAAAGTGCTATAAAAGGTTAATATTACGTTTGGATCGTAGAAATAGAATTGGTAAATGAATGGAATAAATAAGAGAATGATTCATTCCATTTCAATTGGAATGAGTCATTCCATACTCTCCCTCAAATAATAAAATTTATAAATTTGGTAAGAAATGCGAATTGTTCATTCCATTCTAATAACAATTAAATACAATTTTTTTTATTTCATAAAAATGAATCACTCAATTCTCACATTCATTCTTTCGATCTAAACATAACATAAAAGAATATTATTAATCTATTTTATGCATCTTATTCACATAAAATGTTCAGAATTGTGCTTTTATCGTCATGAACTTCTTGTCGTATTCTTCCCTTTTTTTCGTTTATTTTGTTATTGAACAATTCTAGTGAAAAATTAGGTAGAACTAGAAATTAATTTGAAATATTTTAAAAACAACACAAACTTGGTGCAATATGGAGTATGTCTTGTTGTCTCATTCGTTTAATATTTGTATTGTCATTAAATTAAGGACCATGATTATTATAATGAATTCTTTTAAGTATTATTTAATATCCACTAATTCAAAATTATACTAATATTCAATCAGTCAAATAATATCCATGTATGAATAATCTATTGGCATGTCCAATCTATTCACACGTCGGATTCCTACCATTTCTAAAGTATGGACCCTCCACGTATTAGCCAAACTAATGTTATTGCGACTTATATTATAAATATGGATATATTCTTATATATGATGTGTACAATAGTGACATATTCATTCATTTATGTATTCGTTTGTTTATTGTTTGGTGTATTTGAAGGGTTCAAACGCAAAAATCTTATTTATTTATAATTAGCTTATAAAAGCAACGCTCCAAAAATGATACGGACATTAAAATCGCTAAACGTTACTATTGCAAACGTTGTAAAAGATGATAATCAAATTTAATAATCTATTTGTGAAATGTATTGAGAAAATAATAAGTACTAATCTATTTAATAAAATACAATTGATTTTGAATTTTTCGTTCAGCCTAATAAATTATATGGGTTGTCTAAAATTTGAGATAAATTTTACCGTTCATATAGTATTGAAAGCACGGAACACAGTTAGTGCATAAATATTTTATAAAACAAACATGTGCAACGATTGATAAGCCAACCTTGTTTTGCTCGTAAAGGGATTTATTTAAAAATCAAACTAAATTAGTAATTGAGACAATATTAAAGTATTAAGCTTTTTAGATGAACTAACTACATAACACCTTTTGCCACAACTAAAATGTACATAAATTTGATCATCTAGAGAATATCATGGACTTCCTTTTTCATGCGCGAGAATATTTAGATTACTTTAGATAAAAAGATATGGTATCCTCTTACGAATATATATAGATATTTTTGTTTTATTCTTTTATGTACTGTAATTTTGTTTTATCAACCCCTCATTTTAATATTTACTCCATTATTTAAATCATTTTTACATTATTTACTAATTTTTCCGTTACAATATGTTTAACTCCCAATCTGTGTTTAATGAAACCCAATATGATCCTCTCGATACAAAAAACAGGGATCCGGACCCTATATGAGAATTTTTCTGTGAGGATCTTGTAAGAGTTTTGATGTGAAATTGACAATACATCAAAAAGGATCCGGATCCTCTATGAGAATTTTTCTGTGAGAATCTTGTGAGAGTTTTGCTGTGGAGTTGACAACACATTAAAAAGTAGATCCAATGGCTCTTAATTCTTTTTTTATCTGTGTATCAAAATGATGTCGTTTTGATATGAATTTTTTTTTACAAGTTGACAGAAAATTGAATGCCACCAAACGCCGTTTATGTTTATCAAACAAACGAAGTAAAGTAAAAAGAGTACATTTAAAATTTAAAATAGTATTTGAGTTGTGATGGTTATTGTCTCCGTTGAGCAGTGGATTAAGAGGGGTAAAGTAAAACGATTATTAATAATAATAAAAGATATAAAGGAATATGTAAATAATAATAATTGATAGGTCTAGAATATTTTTTTGGTTGATCCAAACGGCCCAATGGTTAGAGTAAATAATAATAATATTTTCAACGGTAAGAGTAAACTCTTTTTATGGAACAGATAAATATAAATTATAATAATAATAAATAATACTATAAATAAACAAATAAAAATAATAATAAACGAAAAATAACTAAAGCCACATTGAAAACATTAACGATAATTATAACCTATATATTTATTCGTTTTTTTGAGCCAAATTTGTAGTTATCCTAATATTAATAGCAAGCTAAGTTATTAAAAATAAAAAAAAAGTATATACAGAATAATCAAGAAATTTAAAATAATTATATGTAAAAATAAACGGCATTTGGTGGCTTCTAACTTTTTGTCGACTTGTAAAAAAAATTCATATTAAAACGACGTCGTTTTGATACACAGACAGAAAAAAGAATTGTGAGCCATTGAATATTTTTTTGATGTGTTGTCAACTTCATATCAAAATCCTGACAAAAACCTCAGAGAAAAATCTTCATACAGAATCTGGATCCAAAAAACAGAAGGGGCCAATTTGGCTCTTTACCAATTAAAAAACATATTCCCCCGTATACAAGTTAGCTATCACCTCCTAATATTATGTCACCATTTTCAACACCAATCAAAAAATAATTAGATACTATTTTTTTTGATAAATTTTAAATATCATTAAAAATATAAAAACGTAATTAAATCTAATAATTATAAATACCAACTTTCTTTTAAAATTAAAAATATATTTTGATATTTTATTTTTTTTCAAATTTAAATTTAATATAAATTTATAATAATAATTAATTAAAATAATTATTGTAGACCGATATTTTTAGCGCTCTATTTATCATTTTTAAAAACACAATACAACGTCCAAAAGAAATTATTAATTTACTGTAGAAAATAAATTATACATTTCTTGTTTTCCTAATTGAAAATAAATTTATATACTTTTAAATTATAGAAAAAAAAAAGTTTGGAGCCAAGGGAGCAATTGAGTATTTTTTAAAAAAAAGAAAAAGAAAAAAGTTTTGATAAAAAAAAGGATAGATCATAGATGTTGATTTGGATCCGGTGCGCTAGACCATCAGTCAAATTCCTCACCGACTGACCAGGTTCAGCAACATCTCCGACCTGGGTGCTCTGTTCGATGATCATCCCTGCAACCCCCTCTGTGGTACGCAATATTATTCCATTCCTCAACTTCTTTTTCTATTTTACTTACCTATTGAATTCTTCTGATTAATTTTATTGAAGGGATGAATTGGGTAGTAGTTAGAACGAATCAGAAATAAGTCTATACAGGAGAGTAGATCTGACAATTTTTTATTAGAGAATGTGTCTGGGAACATGATTATGGTTTTGAAATCCATAAGAGACTCCGAGATAAAACTTATGAAGAGAAAAAAGTGTTGAATTGCTTCAGTTTATGGCTAAATTAGTTGACCCTTCTCAACTCTCTATTTCATGACTTTTTCAAGTTTTGAGCTTAAAACAAAACTCTGTAAACGAATTGCAAATATAATTGTTATACTGTATGCACCTCTTCACAAAGATCTTCACACCTAATTCCCAATATATTGAATAAATTTATTTGTTACCTCTTTTTGAACCATTAGGCGATGTGATATTACCTTGTTAGAGGACAGATACTAATTGTATCAATGATTTGGTAATCCAATAGCCACCAACTGCGTTGATTACTTTTCAAAATATAGGAGACTTTTTAACTCAAAATTAAAGTAATTCATTTAAATTTTGACAATAATAAATCTTGTAATTCATAGTACTATGATATTTTGCAATTTTCATAGTTGTATTGTCTAAAAATATATGTATTCATATCTGTTTAGAATTTAAAAGTATCTTAAATTGAGTTCAAAAGGTCATTATTGATCATATATTTTGGAACGGGGAGTATAAATAGGCTGGTACAAAAGCTTTGACGTCTGTTCTAGTTAAAGTTCAGGTCAATGATACCTAGATTGTGATTCAATACCGTACGTGGAACGATTACGGGAATTAAAAATGTCACTTTGTGTGGTATAGAGTAAGATAGAGGTAGGTCTCCTCGAATTGTTTAGTTGGTATGAAATATGTTTTCAGAATTTTGGTAATATGTAATTTCTTAAACATTATAGTTAAAACTAGTTAAGTTGTGCAAGTGTAGTGTTACAAAATATGTTTTTTCAAGAAGGTAATGCCATGTCATGGCTTACTGGAACGCCAATAAGGTGCTCATTTGAATACGATAGTTGGTATTCTCTTGAATTTTCTAGTAATATTACAGATGTTTTAAAGGATGATTTTAGATAGTCGACTAGCCCTCCATTAGATTTGATCTTACTCATTTGTAAATCATAATACATAGTTGTAATCATGTTTGTGTAATCAATTTTTTTAAGTAAATAGCAAAAAAAAAAGTTTTGGATCTCCAAATTTAGTGTTTCCTTTATTTTGCATGTTGGTTATGGAAGTTTTGATCTCCTTTATACTATTTCATTCTTCTTTTAACACTAGTGAAAATGATTTGGCATCATGTGTACAATTGATAGATTACAAGATGGGGAAAACATCAGTGGATGAAAAGATTCTCAGCTACAATGATGTTGTACTTAGACAATCAGATTTGGACATTCTAAGCGGGCCACATTATCTTAATGATCGAATCATTGAGTTTTATTTTAGCTATTTACCTTCAGAATATCCTTCACATGATATCCTATTGGTTCCGCCCTCAATTTCTTTCTGGATGACAAATTGCATAGACAGCGAGAGCCTTAAGGATTTCGTAGTACCCTTAAATGTACCCGAAAAGAAGCTGGTGATCTTTCCTGTCAATGACAATGATGATGTTACTGAAGCTGAAGGTGGCAGTCATTGGAGCTTGCTTGCATTTGAGAGAGACACCAATCTATTTGTGCACCATGATAGCTGTAGCGGCTTTAATACGAGGCATGCTAAACGACTCTATAAAGCCGTTGTTCCATATATGAAGTCTTCCAATACGACATCTAGTGGTCGTTATCTGGAATGTTCTAGCACTCCACAACAAGCTAATGGTTATGACTGTGGTTTATTTGTTACGGCCATTGCAAGAGCCATATGTCACTGGTACAAAAGTAGTGGACCAAAAGATGAAGACTTGTGGTTTTCAGCAGTGAAGGAGCAGGTCACTCTATCAGTTGTTTCTGCTGAGATGCGCAAAGAGATTTTGAGCTTGATAAGAAGTTTGAGAAATATGGGATGAGGGTGATAATAAACTTGTTTGTTAAAAAATTCTATTTTGTGATCCTTCCATTTTGGTTGGGATTTCTAGAATAGATTTATTTAGTGTTTACCCTGTGGAACTTGAACCAAGTATTTTTGGGAATAAATGAACAATTATGGCATCAGTACTTTTTTGTTTGATTAAATATGATCCTATAAACAACTAATGACATACATTTCATTTAAATTTTGATCGGATCATAACATTATTATATATAGGCATGACATTTTGTAGGAAGTTGTGTGATGGCAAACATTATTTTACCCATGAAGAAAATATTGGCAAATTTAAAAGGTTAATGAAAACAAAGGACTGTAGGTAAATATAGTCTAAATTCTTGATTGGGGTTTATGGCTGCAATACAGTTCAAATTCATTCCCTCCCTCCCTCAAAGCACTGTAGAAGCAAGTTAAAAATCCCAAGAAAATATGGTTGTAGAAATGGTTTAGACTCTTCAGACATGTAGCCAAAGCCTCAACTTTACTAGTAATAATTAATATTTTCAGTTCCCCCCACCATCAATGTAGAGTTCATCAACAGGTTCAAATAGTATATAAGAACAACTTAGTTTCAAATCTCTAGTACGGTGTGGTATCTATATATATATATATATATATATATATATATATATATATATATATATATATATATATATAGTCTAGGTCAAACAGACAATTTGCGAAGATATCTAACTTTGTTTGTGAAATACATATATATATAGTCTAGGTCAAACAGACACCTGTGATTTGCGAAGATATCTAACTTTGTTTGGAAAGTATTTCACAATGCCATTCCAATGGATGAAAACATCAGGCTTAAGCATTCTGTGTTGTCAACAGTCGCATAGTCTACAACTAGCTTGGTGGGAAAGCTGCCAATACCAGGAATTAAGTGGGTTATCTTCATATGCATGTGGGAGATTTGGAGAATGAGAAATCAAGAGGTTTTTCCGAATAAAAGAACAAATGCACGAATATTATGGTCGAGGGAATTTGAAAATGATATATATTGTGACTTTACATGTAGACTTTGTTATTGCGAGTTATGTGAATAAATCTAATTGATAATATTTTTACGATGTATCTGATATAATGAGTTAATTTTATAATCTTATCCAATCTCATGTATTGATATACGTCGCAATTGTAATTCGATATAAGAATAATGCTATAGGCACAAACTATTCTATAAACATTTTACAAACTGCTGATATGATATACTCCGCCTCAACATATTCATGTTATCGCTCTCTGTACCATAAAAAACGTTTTCAATTCTCGTACCGTATCGAACCGAGATGCAAGGTAACGTTCGTATAATCTTTCATTGTATACGCAGCTACTTCTCATGTTTTTCTTTGTGGTGGCTTTGCTTTCTATATGAGATGTCCTGTACAAATCGGGATGAATATTAGTAACAAATTAAGAGGTTCTGATCAAACTCAATTAGACCCATGGGGACAATAATAAATGAAAATGTCTTGCAAATAATAATAATTTTTAAAATTTATAATTAAATTTTGGGTGAGCTTATTTTATACATGAAGTTGAAAAGAGAAATGAAATACATATTAAGTGTCATAGAAATGACTTATATATTATTATAATAAACCAACGAAATTATTGTTGTAATAATAGATACAACAGTAACAATAATAGTTATTTTCTCAAATAACTGTTGGTGTTGGTGTTGGTGTTGGTTACAAGCTAAAAGTTGCAATTGTTTGTAACCGCTACAGTAACTAAACCTGTAACTGTTAGTGGAAGTCCTAATTTTAGAAAGTTGTTACTTTCTAAAATGACACAATTCAAACACATAAATAAGGAGCGCAGGTAGCATTTGAGAAAATATTGAAAACATTTATTTCCCTATTCTTTCTTATTCTTTTGCAGATCTTCTAACTTATTGTATTACTACATAATACAATACTTAGTAAACAACAGTCCAAAAATTCATGGAGTTGTCCTCAAGATACTCTTCAATAGTGCAAATTGAAGAATATCATTGACTTCATTGTATCTCAGAGGAAATTCGCTAGAACTATTTTGCATTAATTAGTGGACCGAATTAAACCTTAAAGACAGCAACCTAGTTGTGCCTTAAAATCATTTTATCTATCATTTTCAGTCTATCACTCATAAAAATATTTTATCTAACAATCTTAAGCCTTAACCATTTGCGTATTCATTTCAATGGCTTTAACACTTTCATCCTTGAGGGATATGTATATGGATTTCAACCGCTTGGAGCACTTTGATGGAGTAAATTTTTATCATTGGTAAAAAAAATGTTTTTCTTATTAACATCTTTAAAGGTCTATTATGTCATCACCACACCAAGGACATACATTTATAACGATGATTTTCACGTGAAAAATATCAAAAAATTATATGAAAATATAAGTTTCCTATTTATAAAATGGCTTAAATATGATTTACTACCCTAAACTATAGGTCATATTCCACTTCGGTGATCCACCTTTCAATTTTGTCAATTAGGTGATTGAACTATCAATTTTTTTCGATTTTATTTAATTGGGTCTGCCACGTCAGAAATTGCTGACGTGGCATCCTAATAGGCAGTAGGAGTGGTTATGTGTAAAAACATTATATATTTTTAATGAGATCAAAGGACAAAAAGGTAAAATAACAAATAAAACAACTAAAAATTACACAAATAATATAAATTAATTGTATAATTATTTATTTATAGTTATATAAATAATATAAATTATTATATAAATAATATAATAATTATTTTTATTAAAAAAACTGCGCTTTTGTATTTTTTTATTAAAAAAATTGTGTTTAATATTAATGATAATAAAAATAAAAGTACAATTTTTTTTAATAAAAAAAATAATAATTATTTATTTAAAAAAAACAACCAACTGCGTTTTTTTAAAAAAAAATAAAGCAACTGTGTTTTTATTTTTATTAAAAAAAAAACAACTGCGTTTTTTTTAATTGAAAAAAACAGCATTTTTTTTCTTATTACAAAAAATTATAGTTTTTTTTATTACAAAAAAACTGGATTTTATTTTTATTATCATTAATATTAAACACAATTTTTTTTAATAAAAAAATTAATAAAACGCAGTTTTTTTAATAAAAATAATTATTTTTAATAAAAATAATTATTATATTATTTATATAATAATTTATATTATTTATATAACTATAAATAAATAATTATACAACTAATTTATATTATTTGTGTAATTTTTAGTTATTTTATTTGTTATTTTACCTTTTTGTCCTTTGATCTCATTCAAAATATATAATGTTTTTACACATAAGCACTCCTGCTGCCTATTAGGATGCCACGTCAGCAATTTTTGACGTGGCAGACCCAATTGAATAAAATCGAAAAAAATTGATAGTTCAATCACCTAATTGACAAAATTGAAAAGTGGATCACCGAAGTAGAATATAGCCTATAGTTTAGGACATTAAATCATATTTAAGCCTTATAAAATAGATAGACAACTCCTTTGCTGAAAAATCCTTTGCTTTATTGTGCTTGTTTGGTACCCACGTTTGGTGGGCTTTTCTGACTTTAGCACTGAAACGCAGTCAAAGAAATTCTTTAGCAATAAAAAGGTTGCACCTCAAATGGACGGGTCAAGCAATTGGGCTGCCTTCTAGCATTTGGGCCTCTTCTGTGTACGTCATGTGCAATATAATAAATATAACTTTAAAATTGAATTCGAAGTCGTTATATTTAATTAATATAATATTCTATCTATACTAAAATTAGAGATATAATTTGACTTTTGAGTTCAAATGTTGGCATATTAAATTTCAAATTGATATATATATTTATTTAATTTTAGTCGATACAATAATTATAATTGTGTAGTATATAACAAAAACTATTAATTACAACATTTATTTCATTCCAAATTTTTATGAGTCACATCAATTTTGAAGTTTAATATGTCGTCGTTTGTCTTCAAAAGTTAAATTGTATATCTAATTTTAAATGTGAGGGAGTAGTAATTTTTTAATAATCTAAATTAAAGTAATTAACAATATAAATAATCACAAGTTTTATATGAATAATATAAAATTAGAATTAGAATTTTTCCAAACTGACATCCAAAAATAAGAAAGATATTTTTTATTTGTATTTATACAAATCATGACTTGTAACAAACATATTCGGCAATAAACATCCAAACAACCACCAGAATCATGATTGGCACCACCCCATCTCTCTCTCTCTCTCTCTCTCTATATATATATATATATACAAATATTACGTAGAATTAGCTATTCTTAGGATTTTTGGCTAAAAAAAACTATTATTAGGGTATTTTGTAGTATCTAGGAACATGCATAAAATGCAGACCTGGTACGTTACCAAAAACAATACTTGGAGTGTTGTGCATAATATTTAGTTAACGGATTTCCGTGACGCATTTCAGTCTGGATTTGCATAGTTTTTCTCAGCTGTAATTTTTGGCCCTATTCCTATTTCTCCTCCTTAACGGGCCCATATCGGTCCGTTTTGAAACGTAACGCATATACTCCTTCTGTCCTCGAAACAATGTTCAAAGTACAAATTTCATATAAATTAAAAAAACTTAAAAAAAAAATAGAGGAGAGAGAATAAAGTCAATACCAATTGTGCCCAACCCCATTCAATTACACTAATAATTTTTTGTTTTTTTTTTCAAGCTTAATAGACTCCACCTTAGTATACTTTTGAAGGTAAATTAGCCTTTGAATTATTTTATACTCTTTCCTTTCTATTATTATATTAGTCGTTTTAGAAGAATTTTTTCCCCATATATATATATATATATATATATATATATATATATATATGAGAAAAAACTAATCATTTCCTATTTTATCCTTAAAACATAGAGTAATTGAAAGAGAGGAGAAATTAAGAGGAATTAATTAGTACCTATGTACATGGGTAGTAATAAAATTTTAAACCAAAATTAATTACCTAACATTATAATTAATAATATTTCTTACTATGTGTCATTATGTCTTATACGACTTATATAATGGAAAGGAAAAAATATTTAATTTGTGTACTTTTGGTGATCACAATTTTCATATGTAATTTTAATATTACTACATACATAATCAAAGAATCGGGTGAATTCGATCTAATTTTATGTGAGAAGAAGTATTAAAATTATATGTGAAAATATAATCTTTAAAAATGTTTTGTATTTAAAGACGTTTTGAGGAGGGAAGAAGTAGATGAGGAGCGATTTTCATCATTTTTTTCCTCTCGTGTCTAAATTATCAGCACCAACGTTTTCTTTGGCTCATTAATATACTCTCTCCTAATTAAGTCGTCACAAATTATTTGATTTTCACACTTTAAAATATTAGTATATTATTTCCAAGTGTTTTTTTTTTCAAATAAAAATAATACTACCTCCATTCCATTATATCTGTATAATATCAAAGTTATGAATAATACCTTCAATTAACTTGAACAATCTTTGCAAACACCACAAAAATTGCTTGAAAACTCAGAAATTTCTCTTAGTTTAAGGATTCTTTGCAACAATTAAAAAATATTGAGCATGACTCTTTTGCCCTTAATAAATGATGAAAATGCTTCTTGCTTTATCAAGCCTCCCCGTCAAAAAAGCCTCTCTTTCTCTCTCATGGAAGAATTCTTTTCAATCATCCGGGACGACTGAAAGGGTAGTATTAGAATAAAAGTGGACAATTTAACTTTGGACTTGTAAAATGTTTATTATTTTGGGAAAAATAAAAATCCCTTAAACGTCTATTATTTTGAGATGGAGGGAGTAGCAAAGTTCCAAAAATATAATTTTACTTTGAGTCCTTCTACGCCGACCGGCTATTTCCGACCGGGGTAGTGACCGGCCGGATTTTTTTTTTTTTTTTGCTTTTGATTACAAAATAATTAATGTGATTTATTGGAACTGAAATTTTTATAAAATGCAGTGATTTAGGCGTCCGTTTGGATACACGTAACAAACAGGGTTATACAGTCTGTACAACCCTGTTTGTTGCGTGTATCCAAACGGACGCCTAAATCACTGCATTTTATAAAAATTTCAGTTCCAATAAATCACATTAATTATTTTATAATCAAAAGAAAAAAAAAAAAATTCCGGCCGGTCACTACCCCGGTCGGAAATAGCCGGTCCCCTAGACTTTTTCTTTTACTTTTACTGTATTTCAAATTTTCAATGGTGATGTCTAAACAAATAATGAGCACAGAAATTAAATGGTTGTGTTGTGTAACAAAGTTTACCATTAAATATATTTAAGAGATGGATGGGTTCAATATAAGTTCATTCAGATTTTGTTTATTATTCCTTTCATTTTATAAAAATATATAGTTTTATTTTTAAAACTTGTAAATAAGAAATATGTAGTTTTATTTCACATACATCCAAAAAATAATAAGCCGTTAGTTTTTAACAATTCTAACATAATAATATGTAGAATTAAGATATATGACAAATTTGAAAATATTGTACATTTTATATTACCATGTATTGAAAATACTATTTTTTATGAATACAAAAAAATTAACAAACAAATTAAAGGACACTCTTTTTATTAACAAGACATAGTATAAAATTTATAGGATCAATTCATCCAATTATCATTTCAAGAGTTGAAACTTTCTTAATTTAATTATAAAAATAATGATAAAATAACTAAATATTCTTTTTTTTTGTTTTAAAATATACGGACAATTTAACAATTTAAAATATTTTAAAATTAATTTAAAATATATGAGGTCATTCATAGTTGTAAATCCAGGTCATTCATAGTTGTAATGGAAGGTAGAGATCGTATTTGCCCATTATTAATCCATAACAAATAGATGCTATGGATCATTGCTCATATATATATATATATATATGATTTTGAATATTTGATTGAAGATTTTGACTCTAAGAATTCTAGAAGAAGTATTTTTTAATAAATGTATTTTCATATATTTTGTTGTAGCTGAACTATTATGTTTTAAGATCCGAAAATATATTTATTTAGATACAACTTATATTTGTTATTTATTTATTTTTACCTTTATTTTTGAATGATGATAATATTTTGAAAAATGTCTCATTTTTATTTTTTAGCTCGAACCACCAACATCTCAAAAACGGCTCTGTACACATGTAAAGAGGATATCTCGAAATTAATACTTATAAAAATATGTAATAATTCCATTTAAAAAGGAAAAAAAAACAATTTTTTTTGTAGAAGTAACATTTATTTTAAAATAATAAAATGAATACTTGTGTGCTTTTCTCTCACTTCTATATACATATTTTTTGTTATGTACGTGTATGGAAAGAAGACAAGAAGATATACTTTGCTTGACAACGGAGAGAATTAAATGGGACCTACCCACCACTAAAAAATGGAGGAGTATTTTCTTTTGTTAGTAGGATTTTTGATTCGATTTGATTCGATTGTAGGCTCAAAATTTTCCTCTTCTAAATAAATACTAAAAAAATAGTCCTCCTCGATAACTGAAATATTCTGTCACTAAGTTAAGCTAACCTAAATTAAGCCGCCATGTGTTTATCTATCTATCTCTCTCTCCGACATTTGGCATCATCTGTGTGGGTCCCACTCACCACCGCCCATTCCTCTCACCCAAGCGATCTCTTTTTCCCTACTACGTACCCATTGATTTTATTTATTTATACCTCGGCACTCGTTTCATTTCCTCGCCCCGACTTCTACAAATAAAGTAGGTATTTTTACGTAAAATGAAAAATCACAGAAATTATAAATCAGACTTATATTTATGTGAGCGAAAATTTTGTAAAATATTAATTTTCTTTATGAAATAATAATTCCCACAATCAAGTATTTAAAAGTGCCCCATGCTATATTTGTTTGTGATTTTTTCCTAATAAAAATTATAATCTCACCGACTATATTTTAGGAGGAGCTTAATTAAACATTCAAAATTGCATCTACGCCCTATGCACACAGTCCCACTATAGCTCATTTTATAAATTTAATACAAACGTGAATTAATACTTAAAAAACCTAAATCCTATCACCTCCTTAATTACAAACATACATATATATATATATATATATATATATATATATATATATATATATATATATAGAAAGCTTCTTATATTTAGGAACAAATATATCACCTCGTCGCCATAGGGCTTAAAACGTTGTGATAACTCAGAACCGTTGCTATAGTCCAGTTCAGATCTTATGCGACGGGTGCCGGCCACCTGCATAGGAAGTCAACTATATATATACATATATATATATATATATATATATACATATATATATATATGTATATATATATATATATTGCCTCAATATTTAAACTTTGAAATAAACTAGATTAATGAAAATTTAATTAATATCAACTCTATCTAATTTTATTTAAAAAAAGTTTCCACTTTCCGGTCTTTGTTTCAATCATGGTACGAAGAAAAAGAAAAAAGAAAACTGATTAGTGCTTTTAAGCTTAAAGTATATTATATTTTGGAACAATTTTTGCACTACTACTTTTATAAATAATTATTGGAAAAAACTTGTATATAATGTGAGAATGAATTTATATAGAAGTAGTAGTATTTTGCTTTGGGGCAGACATGCTAATCAAAAGTAACTTGTTCGACGATTGTAATGTAAGTACCAAAATGGAAGAATATAATAGAAGTGGGGTATGTTTGATCTTGCTTTTCCATATATATCCTTGGATGCATGAGAAAAATTCCAAGCTTAAATTAAGTTCTAAATCATCGTCTGGAATTAAAAATTAATGGGTTAGATTGTCTCGAAGTTATCATCTCTTCAGTCTTTCACCACTAGAATCTCTTCAACTTAGGAATGCCCAAATATCCTTCCCCTCGAGATGCTACCAAATGTTTCTTCTGGCACAGTTTCCTAGCTCTCTATATATATACACATTACAAGTTATTCTACTTTACCTTTTTTTTTCTTCAGTAATTGTTTCTTTGACTGACCCATCATATCTTGACCAGTCAACAAACTTGACTAATCCCTATATATGGTGCACCCACCATCTAGCCCACAGAAAAGTGCAAAATTTCCTTAGCAGGGCTGTTATTTTATTAATTCCATTAAAGTTAAATTTGAAACATGAAGGTGGCAAAGCCATTTTGATAGGATCCAAAAGCAGACGAGAGTGGAATCAATCATTGTTTCTTGATGATATACTCCTATATGTTTACTGGTCTGACATATTCATAGTAACAGTTTGGAATATTTGTTGGGTAATTATCATTGATTTTCCCGCCACTAAGTAACTCCAAAAATCTTGGCCCTAATTACATGCATGGTAGTAGTACCCTCCCATTGGTAAAATTAATAAAAAATGCAAGGGGTTAAGATTTGGCTTTTGTCATCATCTTTGTTTGATTGCTTGATTATAGTGGATTGCATGGGTTCTTTAACTTGATCATATCTTAGCAGATGCGAAAGAAGTGAATTTTATTTACTTGATTAATAAATTAATTACTCTGTCTCATGCATATATGCCTAGCTAGCTAATTCTCAATAAAATAGCCTTTAGCCCCCATGTTTACCAGAAATTAAAGGCATAAAAATAAGTAAAAATATTTGTTGTAGTATATATATGGTAATTTTGTTATAAAATATATGTAGCATTATATATAATAATTAACCTACATGGCTAGCCATCCTCATTTTATCAGTTGAATGAGAAGTCAAGGGTTCTAAAATATAAATTAAAAGTAAATTTGTTACTAATTATTATGTGACGAAATTGGATTGTGACCAGCGTAAAAATTTACGTGATAAGATAAAATAAATTAGAGTAAAATTATTTTTAATTCTTATTTATTCCATATATACACATATATCACAAATATAATTCAATTAAAAACTTTTGTAATACATAACATTTTTAATTTATGTCTATCCGATATATATATATATATATATATATATATATATATATATATATATATATAGTGTATATGTTTAATCAATTGTCTTTTTATAAATGTTGGAGCAGAATCTTACTAGGAGGAGTGAAGTAATGTACTACATGACAGCTAAATTTGGTGAAGAATTTCTCTATCTAGTACTTGAATGAAATTCTTCTCTTCGGTGTCAATAAAACATATATAGCTCGCAGTACTCATTTCATACCCATTGTTATTGAGGTGTCAAACACTGGGAGGAACCTTTCTTTTCAATAAATGAAAATGACATAATGGAGAGTACAATGAGTACGTACTATATATTTTTATATGCGACCATCTGGCTACCTAGCTAGCTAGGTATGATCTGCATCACTAAGCATATTTCTCTTGCAATGCTGGAAATATATATATATATATATATATATATATATATATATATAAAATAATCTATTTGTCATGAATCAAAAATTAAAAATAATTTTTTTAACCAATATTACAATGTAATATGTCGAATAATACGCAGTCTTTAATACTTTTAATACAATAAAATAAATAATCATATATATATATTATGTAAGACCCCGAATTTTATGAAATAAAAGTATTCAATTTTTTTTATAATTACTATTCAGTAAATGGTTAAATTGATAAAAGTTAAAGTTAAGAGTGATATATGAATTTTTTTTCAAAATACGCAAGTGGTTATAAAATATTCATTGTTGTCGGGGAATATTCATTTAATCGTGGAATATTCTTTCTGTCGGGGAATATTCGTACGACGGTGCAGTCATTTGTGGGTCCCATAACAGAATAACTGTCGGATGAAGAAAATGACAAATTTGAGTTTTTATAAATAACGGCGTAGTTGTTACCGTTAACACTGTTGGAATACCTGGTGGTTAAAATACAGTAATACGCGTAGTTGCACAATAGCACACGGTATTGCACAATATTTTTTTAATTATTGATTCTTACATAAGAAGACACTACTCAATAATTGTTACAGTAGTTACTGTTCAATATTTTATTTTATTGATTCAATAATTGTTGCGTTGATATTTTATATTATTGTTGTTTCAATAATTGTTGCTGCACAATATTTTTCATTATCAGATCAATAATTCATATTATTTGAATAATATTATTAGATAGCATTATTGGTAATGTCTTGAAAGTTCTGTCTAAGGAGAGGTTTGGTCATCTAATTTCACGCCAGTAAGGAGAAATCTTTATTAGAAAATCCACTCTTTCCTGGGAACGGCATGGTTGTCATAATTATGATTCTGTAATATTATTTTTGAATAATTAATTATTGATTTATATGATAAGAAAATATTTATTTGATGTGGATATAAATGATGGATTTATTTATGTGGTTATAAATGAAGGAATTAATGTTGAGGTATTTTATCAGTATTTTATCGGATTGGAGGTATTAAAAAATCAAATCAGTGTTCTTACAGCTTTATTGTGTGAGTTATAATTTTTAATCTGACCGTTGGATCATTGTAATTTTTGGATATGTTATACATATATAAGTTGAGTATATGTTCACAAATTTTGAACCGTTAAAAATAAACGAATGATTTGTTATGAATTTTAAGAGGTGACTGATTCGGAAATTAGGTTTATAAATAATTTTGGTAGAAAATTCTAGAAATGGGTGGGCCTCACTTTTGGTTGTTGGGGAAGATGACTGATTTTTGGTGGGTGGAATAGTAGCAAGTAAAGTCATCAGGTAGCAGGTCAAGTCTGCTTCGGCGTGCTAATATTTTTCTATAAATAGAGGGTTAAGTTAGAATTGAAAATCACACCAGAATTCATAAGTTTTCTCTCTTTTTCTCTCTATATTATCGAGTGTATTTGGTGAGTATTTAGATACTTGGTGAGTTGCTATTCATCAGTGCAAGTTTTCTTCAGCGTCATATCCGATATCCAGTCAGAAGTGTTGCTCTTTTGAGGTAAGAGATAGTAAGGGAATAATAAGGGATATTAAGGGATGCTATATTCTTCATAATGAAGTTATTCTTTCAATATCATTATACTGAAATATTGGTATGGATTTTATTGTGAAATTTTTACCTTTTTGAGTCGGGATTACTATTCACGTATACGACACTATTCACGTATACGGCTGTGAGACCCCAGATTTTATGAATAAATATTTAATTTTCTCGAAATAATTTTTTGAATATTATGGTGTGGATTTGATATAATATTAAAGTTGTGGGTATTATTTATAAATTTTACAAAGTAAGCAAGTTGTTATAAATTATTCGTTTGGTCGGGAAATATTCTTTTTGTTGGGGAATATTCGTATGACGACACAATCATTGGTGGACCCCACAACAGAATTATTGTCGGATTGAGAAAACGACAAAAATACTTTATGAAAATAACGGCGGAAGTTTTACCGTTGATACTGTTGAACTACTCGGTAGTAAAAGTACAGTAATACGCGTGGTTGCATAGTAGTACACGGTATTGATTATTGATGCTTACGTGAGAAGTCACTCAGCTATACTCAATTATTGTTACAATAATTGCTACATCATATCTCTTAAATTATTGTCATAGTATCATCTGTATAATATGTTATATTATTAAATCAATAATTGATACGTTGTGGTAAGTTTGGTTATTTTTATGGGGGGCCGTATGTCATCATCTAAGAGTCTCTTCGTCAATAGTAATTACCGTCGTCAATAGTAATTACCTTCGTCAATAGTATTTACCTTGGTCAATAGTATTTACCTTGGTCAATAGTAATTACCTTCGTCAATAGTATTTACCTTGGTCAATAGTAATTACTTTCGTCAATAGTAGTTGTCCCTTCAATATTACCAAGAGTCATTTGACCCTTCGTTAAGACCAAGAGTCATTTGACCCTTCGTTAAGACCAAGAGCCACCCTCAGTTTTTCTGTAAATAGAGGCCTAGGGCTTCATTATTTTTTACGAATTCATTCAAGCTATAGAGAGAGAAAGTATAGAGAGAATAAGAGAGAGAGAATAAAAGTATTCTGCTACTTCACTTTTCCAATATCCAGTTCTTTTAAGGTAGGGAATATTATTTCTTTTATATTCATGAAGAGAACTTCTGTTATTCCCTTCTTTATTATTCTATTGGAATAACCAGTATACGCGGTCTACCCTATACTTGGTGATATTTTATTATTATTCTGTTGGAATATCCTGTCTGTGTGTTTTACACCGGACCTGGTTCCATTATTTATTATACTGTTCTTTATTATTCTATCAGAATATCCTGTCTGTGCGTTTACGCCGGACCTGGTTCGAGTATTTATTATTCTGTCGGAATATCCTGTCTGTGCGTTTACGCCGGACCTGGTTCCATTATTTATTATTCTGTTAGAATAACCTGTCTGTGCGGTCTATCGCATGCATGGTGATTTCTTTTGTTATTCCATTCTTTATTATACTCAGTTGGTTAAGTTTTGACTTCTATACTCCATGAAATTTGTGGAATATCCTTGATAGTTGCGTTTCATCCAGTATCTTTTCAAGAAAATATTCTTCTAAGCATTCTTGAATTTTACTCCACAAAGCAGTATCATGTTGACAATTTGGACGTTGTTAATTCCTAGATAAATTAATTCTTAAACTTGTTTTATTGAATTCTTATATCATTGTCATCATCCTCATGTTTATAAAATGTTGAAAGTCATCTGTGGCCTGTAGTGCATAGATGAACTAGGTATGATTATGATCAAGGATTATTCGGTGTAATCATGACCGTAATGTTACAAATGATGTGGTAAAAGTCCTCATTGGCCGTAGTGCATTGATGGACAGCTGTTGGCATGATCATGACCATTAATGAATATACGAATATCATTGGCCGTAGTGCAGGGGTGATTCGATGATGTGGATTATTTTATTAAGCTGAGTCCCAGCGATCACAGTGTTGAAAAACTTTTTAAATCATAAAAGATAGTAGAGTTTATTTTCTACTTGACTCTTTTAATGGATTGCTTGTTCCGCTACAGTTAAACTTGATGTCTATTATATTTTATCAGTTTAACATTGTTGAAGGCTAATGATAATTTATTCTGCATTATCTTAGTCATAATATTTCTTACTGGGCTAGTTGAGCTCACCCTTTCTTTCACTGTTCTCTTCAGCAAATGAGAACGTAGCTGGGGCAAGTCGGGAAACGGAGTGATGGTCCGAATGATAGTATTAGTTAGTAGTCCTCACTATTCTATATAATGGTGTGTTAATAAATGTAATGAGGACTCCTTTTGAGTATGAATACTCTCTAGAAGATAATATTTGTATTCAAACTCACAGTTTATGTTTTGTCGTATTGTACACGACAGTTGTATTAGTAAGTTGTATTTATATTCTGTACTATGTATCTGACGACCCAAGATGGGTGATGTATACCTAATTTTAGGGGCGTCACAACGACACTATTCATGTATATGGCACTATTTACGTATACGATACTATGTACGAATATGGAGTACTACTCACGAGTTACTATTCATGAGTTACTATTCACAAGTTACTATTCACGAGTACTATTTACGACAAAAATTAGTTTCTTTTTCTGACCAAATTATCGTTAATTTTTGATTGTTGCTCTTGAAAATAAATGCAGTTGTTGATCATATTGTTTTTATTATCATATATAACATTTTTATAACCCTGATGTTGAATTTCTCTTTCACTTGAGTGTAAAGATGGGTAAATTATTGGTATGATCGTGACTGAGGAATATCTTTGGCCTGTAGTGCAAAGATAAATTGTTAACTGGTATGATCATGACCATTGAATTTATAATTGAATATCTTTAGCTTAAGTGTAAAGATGAATTGATTAACATGGTTATAATTATTGTTTATATAAATTCTGAAATGATTATATATTTCTTTGAGATATGAATATATTTGGCCTGTAGTGCAAATATGAACTGTTAAGGAATATCTTTGGCCTGTAGTGCAAAGATGAATTGTTGATGAATATCTTTGGCCGTAGTGCAAAGATGAATTATTGGTGAATATCTTTGGCCCGTAGTGCAAAGATGACCTGTTGTTGAATATCTTTGGCCTGTAGTGCAAAGATGGTCTGTTGATGAATATCTTTGGCCGTAGTGCAAAGATGAAATTGTTAGTATGATTATGAACAAGAACTGTGATTTGGTATAACCATGATCTTTGATGTTTCAGGTAAAGACATGTGATGAAATTATCTTCGTCCTTGGTGAGAAGAGGAATTTAGAATCACAATTATGATTATGAGTTATTTATATGATTGTAGACCAGAACTGTTAATTGATGTTACAGGGATAAATTATTGTTGGTGAATTTTTAACATGGAGAAGATAATAGACTTTATGGTCTATTTGACTCTTCTAATGGATTGTTCGTTCCGCTGCAACTATGGTTGAAATTTTTTATCATATACCATATGTTCTAAATCTCTGATTTATTACTGTTGAAGGCTATTGATAATTTATTTATCTTTAGTCATGATATTATTTACTGGGCTAGTTGTGCTCACCCTTCCGTTTCACAATTCCTTTCAGGTAATAAGAGTGTAGCTGTGTCGAGCGAGGGTAATAGGAAAATAGAACGGTGGTCATCATTTAGTAGTTATATTTGGTAAATCAAATAGGGTGAGGCGAACCCAACGTTGGAAGGGTGTTTTGTCACTATCATACAAGATATCTAATGACATACAACCTCGTGTCATCATAAGACACGGTTGTGCACATCCACTTGCTGAGTATATTTACGAGCACTACCTATATAATCTTGGTGTTTGTTTAAAGTATAATTCACGATTAAAGACAGTGGAAATAATGATATGTCAAGAGAAGACTCACCTTTGGAAAGAATATGATATTAATCTTCTTATTTTTCTTTGGGGTCTATTAGGTTAACCAAGGAAAATTCTGTGGACATATGATATCTATTGTAACAACCCCAAAATAGGTCCATTCCATCCAACCTATTCTGAGTCGCCAAATACATGGTACAAAAAATAACTATAACTTTATTACAACAATTGTCGTGCAAAATACAACAACACATATGCTGTGAGTGTGGATACAAATATATACCAAATGTGACTCATATCTCAACCGTGGACAACACCTCACAATGACACCTTACATAAATGTATAGTCAAAAACTGTTTTAGAAATTAGAATATTTGGGAAGTGCTCAAGGAAACCTTCGTACATGGGAGACCATGCGTCTAGGTTGTGATAGATATCATATGGCCACAGAATTATCCTTGGTTGACCCAATATACCCCAAAGAAAAATGAGAAGATTACTATCATATTCTTCCCAATGGTGAGTCTTCTCTTGACTTATCATTATCTCTACTGTCTCTAATTGAGAATTATACTTCAAACAAACACCAAGATTATATAGGTAGTGCTCGTATATATACTCAGCAATTGGATGAGCACAACGCTGTCTTATGATGATACGAGGTTGTATATCATTAGACATCTTGTATGATAGTGGCAAAACACCCTTCCAACGTTGGGTACACCTTACCCTATTGGATTCACCAAATATAACTACTAAATAAACTTTTCTATACTGCTTAGGGAGAACATCCACAGCTAGAGACCACCGTTCTATTTCCCCGTTACCCTCGCTCGACCCAGCTACACTCTTATTACCTGAAAAGAATTGTGAACAGAAGGGTGAGCACAACTAGCCCAGTAAAGAATATCATGACTAAAGATAAATAAATTATCAATAGTCTTCATCAGTAATAAATCAGAGATTTAGAACATATGGTAGATGATAAAAATTTCAACCATAGTTGCAGCGGAACGAGCAATCCATTAGAAGAGTTAAATAGACTATAAAGACTATTATCTTCTCCATGTTAAATATCCACCAACAATATTTTATCCCTGTAACATCACTCAACAGTTCCTTTCCACAATCATATGAATAATTCATGATCATAATTGTGATTCTAAATTTTTCTTCGCACCCAAGACGAAGGATATTTTCATCACCTGTCTTTACCTGAAACATCAAATATCATGGTTATACCAAATCACATTTCCTGTTCATAATCATACTGATAAATTCATCTTTGCACTACGGGCCAAAGATATTCGTCAATAGACCATCTTTGCACTACAGACTAAAGATATTCATCAACAGGTCATCTTTGCACTACGGGCCAAAGATATTCATCAACAATTCATCTTTGCACTACAGGCCAAAGATATTCCTCAACAGTTCATATTTGCACAAAATGCCAAATATATTAATATCTCAAAGAAATATATAATCAATTCAGAATTATATAAACAATAATTATAACCATGTTGATCAATTCACCTTTGCACTTAAGCTAAAGATATTCAATTATAAATTCAATGGTCATGATCATACTAGTCAACAATTCATCTTTGCACTACTGGCCAAAGATATTCCTCAGTCACGATCATACCAATAATTTACCCATCTTTACACTCAAGTGAAAGAGAAATTCAACATCAGGGTTATAAAAAATGTCATATATAATAGTAGCTCATAAATAGTAACTCGTGAATAGTAAACTCGACATAAAAAGGTAGAAATTCCACAATAAAATCCATACCAATATTTCGGTATAATGATATTGAAAGAATAATATTTCTTAGATTTATAAACAATTTATTTTAATTGTTTACACTTTACTAAATAATGCATTTAATCATCCTAAAATGCCAAACTCATAAAATTTTATTATCAATAACCAAAACCCTCATCAAAAATCTGCATATACCTCATATAGGATTCTCAAGCCATAAAATCCTCTTTTCCAATTTTCTTACTTCACATAACATATTTAATTCATTTACTCATAACTAGTCTATTTTCATAAAAAATACCAAATCAGTTCTAAAAATATTTCTTTTCTGGGATTTAGCAGAATATAGTCCCATATTAAACATATATTTTTCTCAAAATTTTTAAAACTCATTTACTATTTTTTATATGGCCAAAACCGCCGAATATTTAGATATTTATCATAAATTGTACTTTTATCCAAAAATTCTGAAATTCACAGAGTACACTGATATTATATAGATATACTTTCAATAAAAATTTCATCAATTTTGGAGTTAACCACAAGGAATTATAAGCGGTTACTTTTAAAATAGTCTTTTCCCGTAAAATTCATAACTCTTAATCTACACCTCCAAAAATTACCATTTTTGGACACAATCAATAAAACCCATCAAAATATCATTTCAAATTTTTCCAGAATTTTTGAAGTTCAGAAAAATCACGAAACTGAAAATCATAACAACCCTTAAAATCCCTTACTATCCCTTACTATCCCTTACCTCAAAAGTGCAGTATTTCTGACTGGAATGCAAAGTTGAAGGAAACTTGTACTGAATAGTAACTCTCAAAGTATCTAAACACTCACAAAATATGCTTCATAATATAGAGAGAGAGAAAGAGAGAAAACTTATGAATTCTGGTGTGTTTTTTAATTCTAACTTAGCCCTCTATTTATAGGAAAATTTTAGTAGGTTTGACCTGCAACCTGATGGCTTTACCTGCTATTATTCTCACCTACCACATTTGAAATATAATTCAGCACATTTCTTCACCAACCACAAGTGGGGCCCACCAATTCTAGAATTTTCTACCAAAATGATAAACTCCGAAAATTTAACAATTTCTGAACCAGTCATCTCGTAAAATTCATAATAAATCATACGTTCATTTTTAATGGTTCAAAATTTGTGGGCATATACTCAACTTATATATGTATAACATATCCAAAAATTACCACGATCCAACGGTCGGATTAAAAATTATAACCCCCACAAAATATCTCAAAAACCCTGATTTTTAATACCTCCATTCCGACAAAAATACGGATAAAAACCTCAACATTAACTCCTTCATTTTTAACCACAAAAATATATCCCTCGTTTATATCCACATAAAATAAATATTTCCTTATCATATGAATCAATAATTAATTATTCACAAATAATATTACAGAATCACATTTATGACAACCAGGCCGTTCCCAGGAAAGAGGGGGCTTTCTAATAAGAATTTTTCCTTACTGGCGCGCAATTAGGTGACCAAACCTCTCCTTAGACAGAATTTTCTAGACATTGCCAATAATGTTATCTAATAATATTATTCAAATAATATGAATTATTGATCTGATAATGGGAAATACTGTGCAGTGACAATTATTGAACAACAATAATATAAAATTTCAACGTAGCAATTATTAAATCAATAAAATAAAATATTGAACAGTAATTACTGTAACAATTATTGAGTAGTACCTTCTTACGTAAGAATCAATAATTTCAAAAATACTATGCAATACCGTGTGCTACTGTGCAATAACGCGTATTACTGTATTTTAACCACCGGGTATTCCAACAGTGTTAACGGTAACAACTACGCCGTTATTTGTAAAAACTTAAATTTGTCATTTTCTTCACCCGACAGTTATTCGTTATGGGGCCCACAAATAGCTGCGCCGTCGTACGAATATTACCCGACAGAAAAAATATTCCACGACTAAACGAATATTCCCCGACAACAATGAATATTTTATAACCACTTGCGTATTTTGAAAAAATTTCATGTTTCACCCATAACTTTAAACTTTTATCAATTTAACCATTTACTGAATAGTAATTATAAGAAAAATTGAATACTTTTATTTCATAAAATTCGGGGTCTTACATCTATCATAACCTGGAAGCATGGCCTCCCATGTACGAAGGTTTTCTTGAGCACTTCCCAAAGATTCTAATTTCTAAAATTGTTTTTGACTATACCTTTATGTAGGTGTCACTGTGAGGTGTTGTCCACTGATGGGACATTTGTCACATTACGGTTGGGACACGAGTCACAGTTGGTATATATTTGTATCCAAACTCACATCATATGTGTTGTTGTATTTTGTACGACAATTGTTGTAATAAAGTTGTAGTTATTTTCTGTACCATGTATTTGGCGACTCAGAATGGGTTGGGTGAAATGGACCTATTTTGGGGTTGTCACGTATTATACTTAATTGTCTAATATTTGCTATATAAATTTTTTTTGTTGCACAAATAACTGGATACAAATTTATAATATAAGATATACATATAACATAATTTTAGATCTGAAAAGAAATTCACAGCCTAAAAAATAATGGAAGTATGTAACATGAATCGCAACAGCAAATAAAATTTGCCAAAAAATAAGGTAATGATGAATAATAATAATTTCATTTTAGTCTGCAATCAAAGGTGCTGGTGCACCTGGACTGACTGAGTTAACTATGTTGCATGCTTTGTGGTTCTTCAATTCTCTGTGTCACCTCAGCCATTGAAAAGCGATTGTTCGGGTACTGATCAGAAGAACAGTCAATAGCAAGCTGTAAAAGTTGAACCATATCGTCCTCAACATTTTGATACCTTAGGAGCTCAAGGTAGAAAACCTCAATTGTCCACTCCTCCCTAACCACAGACTGAACCCACCTTGGGAGGTCTACATCTTCCTCATTCAAGAGGGCATGAGTGGGAGACTTCCCTGTTATGAGCTCCAAGAGCAACACCCCAAAACTGTATACATTTGCTTTTTGGGAGACCTTGCGAGCATCTGTCACCTCTGGTGCCCGGTAGCTAGCAATGCGGTTGGGAGTACGTAGGGGAGAGTCGAACAAGTTGAGCAAGGCCAAAATCGGAGACACGAGCCTTATAAGACGTAGCGAGGAGGATATTTGATCATGGGAGACTTAGTGAGAGGATATTTGTTTGTCTTTAAAAATACTGAATTCAACTTTTAATAATAGTTATATGATGAAAATTTTGAAAAAAAAATTTGTTCAAAATATAGGATCAAGTTTGATTTGTTTAAATCAATTTGAGATATATTCAATTTTAAAATAAATCATACAGTTATTAGTAACATTTAGATAAAATAAAAATAGTAAGGTTTATAATTTTGGAGGTTATATTTTCTAAAATTAATTAATCTATAATAATTTTGAATTTAGAGATATTTCATATTGAATTCAAAATTATAATATAAAAATAAATAAATAAAAAGAAGAATAAGAGTATACTTTTTACACAAATTTTAAAAATAAAAAAAATAAGGATAGGGGAGAGAGGAGAGGGGAGATAGGAGAGGGGAGAGAGGAGAGAGGAAATTAATTTTTAATACATGAAAAAAAATTGAAGAAACACATTTTTATTCATCAATCAATAATCATTTTTGCACTACAAGCCAAAGATATTGTGACGCCCCCAAAATTAGGTATACATCACCCATCTTGGGTCGTCAGATACATAGTACAGAATACAAATACAACTTAATAATACAACTGTCGTGTACAATACGACAAAACATAAACTGTGAGTTTGAATACAAATATTATCTTCTAGAGAGTATTCATACTCAAAAGGAGTCCTCATTACATTTATTAACACACCATTACATAGAATAGTGAGGACTACTAACTAATACTATCATTCGGACCATCACTCCGTACCCCGACTTGTCCCAGCTACGTTCTCATTTCCTGAAGAGAACAGTGAAAGAAAGGGTGAGCTCAACTAGCCCAGTAAGAAATATTATGACTAAGATAATGCAGAATAAATTATCATTAGCCTTCAACAATGTTAAACTGATAAAATATAATAGACATCAAGTTTAACTGCAGCGGAACAAGCAATCCATTAAAAGAGTCAAGTAGAAAATAAACTCTACTATCTTTTATGATTTAAAAGGTTTTTCAACACTGCGATCGCTGAGACTCAGCTTAATAAAATAATCCACATCATCGAATCACCCCTGCACTACGGCCAAGGATATTCGTGTATTCATTAATGGTCATGATCATGCCAACAACTGTCCATCAATGCACTACGGCCAATGAGGACTTTTACCACATCATTTGTAACATTACGGTCATGATTATACCGAATAATCCCTGGTCATAATCATACCAAGTCCATCTATGCACTACATGCCACAGATGACTTTCAACATTTTATAAACATGAGGATGATGACAATGATATAAGAATTCAATAAAACAAGTTCAAGAATTAATTTATCCAGGAATTAACAACGTCCAAATTGTCAACATGATACTGCATTGTGGAGTAAAATTCAAGAATACTTAGAAGAATATTTTCTTGAAAAGATACTGGATGAAACGCAACTATCAAGGATATTCCACAAATTTCATGGAGTATAGAAGTCAAAACTTAACCAACTGAGTATAATAAAGAATGGAATAACAAAAGAAATCACCATGCATGCGATAGACCGCACAGACAGGTTATTCCAACAGAATAATAAATAATGGAACCAGGTCCGGCGTAAACGCACAGACAGGATATTCCGACAGAATAATAATGGAACCAGGTCCGGTGTAAAACACACAGACAGGATGTTCCAACAGAATAATAATAAAAACGGAACCAGGTCCGGTGTAAAACACACAGACAGGATGTTCCAACAGAATAATAAACGGAACCAGGTCCGGTGTAAAACACGCAGACAGGATGTTCCAACAGAATAATAAACGGAACCAGGTCCGATGTAAAACACACAGACAGGATGTTCCAACAGAATAATAGAAGAATGTCACCAAGTATAGGGTAGACCGCGTATACTGGTTATTCCAACAGAATAATAACAAATAGAATAACAGAAGTTCTCTTCATGAATATAAAAGAAATAATATTCCCTACCTTAAAAGAACTGGATATTGGAAAAGTGATGTAGCAGAATACTTTTATTCTCTCTCTCTTATTCTCTCTATACTTTCTCTCTCTATAGCTTGAATGAATTCGTGAAAAATAATGAAGCCCTAGGCCTCTATTTATAAAAAACCGAGGGTGGCTCTTGGTCTTAACGAAGGGTCAAATGACTCTTGGTCTTAACGAAGAGTCAAATGACTCTTGGTAATATTGAAGGGACAACTACTATTGACGAAAGTAATTACTATTGACCAAGGTAAATACTATTGACGAAGGTAATTACTATTGACCAAGGTAAATACTATTGATGACGGTAATTACTATTGACGAAGAGACTCTTAGATGATGACATATGGCCCCCCATAAAATAACCAAACTTACCACAACGTCTCAATTATTGATTTAATAATATAACATATTATACAGATGATACTATGACAATAATTTAAGAGATATGATGCAGCAATTACTGTAGCAATAATTGAGTATAGCTGAGTGACTTCTCACGTAAGCATCAATAATCAATACCGTGTGCTACTATGCAACCACGCGTATTACTGTACTTTTACTACCGAGTAGTTCAACAGTTTTAACGGTTTTAACGGTAACACCTCAGCCGTTATTTTTATAGAAAGATAATTCTGTCGTTTTCTCAATCCGACAATAATTCCGTTGTGGGGTCCACCAATGATTGTGCCGTCGTACGAATATTCCTCGACAAAAAGAATATTCTCCGACCAAACAAATATTTTATAACAACTTGCTTACTTTGCAAAATTTATAAATATTACCCACAACTATAACATTATATCAAATTAACTCCATAATATTCAAAAATGATATTTATAGAAAATTCATCTTTATTTATAAAAATTGGGGTCTTACAAGATCCTTATTGGAAAGCCCCCTCTTTCCTAGGAACGGCCTGGTTGCCAGTACTGTGAGTCTGTAATATTATATGTGAATAATTAATTATTGATTTATATGATGAGGAAAATATTCAGCTAGGATGGAGGCACCAAAGGCCGTCCCAGAAAAGTCAAAACCGGTTGTGCAAGGGAGAGCGTTTGTTGTGACCTCCCAGAACGCAAGGAACCCGAATGAGGTCATCACGGGTAAGCTTATTATAAACTCTAAAGAAGTTTATACTTTATTTGATACCGGTTCAACCCATTCTTTTATTTCTCCTACTTGCGCTCATCGATTAAATTTAATTCCGGAGAAATTAGACTTTGACTTATCTGTGGAAACTCCGTTGGGAGAAACCTTCATTACCTCCACTGTTTATAAGTCTTGTTTGATTCAAGTTGGTACCCACACATTACCTATCGATCTGATTTCATTAAAAATACTTGCATTTGACGTGATTCTAGGGATTGATTGGTTAACTACTCATTATGCAAAAATTGATTGTTTTCGTAAGGTTGTTAGCTTTCATATTCCTAATCGACCTATTATGCGAATTCAAGCAACCAAACCATTAAAATCAATCGCTGTCATCTCAAGTCATAAAGCTATTCGTTTATTGAAAAACGGATGTCAAGCTTTCTTAGCTCATGTCACAGATCTAAACAAAAATACGTCAGTTTTGAATGATATTTCTATTGTTAATAAATTCCCTGACGTATTCCCTGAAGAACTTCCTGGCCTACCCCCAGAGCGTGAAATTGAATTTTGTATCGACCTTGAACCCGGTACAAAACCCATTTCCAAAGCCCCATATCGAATGGCTCCTATTGAACTTCAGGAGTTAAAGACTCAACTGCAGGAATTGTTAGACATTGGTTTTATTCGTCCTAGTACTTCTCCTTGGGGTGCTCCTGTTCTATTCGTGAAGAAGAAAGATGGAAGTATGCGACTTTGTATTGATTATCGGGAGTTGAATCATGTCACCATCAAAAATAGGTACCCATTGCCACGTATTGATGACCTGTTTGACCAGTTGCAAGGAGCACAATTCTTTTCAAAGATCGATCTTCGTTCTGGATATCATCAGCTGAAGGTTAGAACTGAGGATATTCCAAAGACGGCTTTTAGAACTCGGTACGGGCATTATGAATTCTTAGTTATGTCTTTTGGATTGACTAATGCTCCTGCTGCCTTCATGGATATGATGAACAGGGTATTTAAGGAATATTTGGATCACTTTGTGGTCGTCTTTATCGATGACATCCTTGTTTATTCCAAAAGCCGTGAAGATCATGAGCAACACTTGAGGCTGGTACTCCAAAAGCTTCGTGAATACAAACTTTATGCCAAGTTGAAGAAATGCGAGTTCTGGCTGGAAGAGGTAGCATTCCTTGGGCACGTAGTATCAAGTCGTGGAATATCTGTTGACCCGGCAAAGATTGAAGCTATTCAAAGCTGGGAGCAACCTAAATCAGTGACCGAGGTACGTAGCTTTCTTGGTTTAGCTGGTTATTATCGAAGATTCGTGGAAGGATTTTCTCGAATCGCTACTCCATTAACTCAGCTGACTCGGAAAGATACAAAGTTTGGTTGGAGCGAAGAATGTGAGCAGAGTTTTCAAGAACTCAAGAGGAGACTCATTTCAGCACCTGTTCTAACAATACCATCTGGCTCGGAGGGATTTGTCATCTACAGTGATGCTTCGAGCAAAGGGTTGGGATGCGTTCTCATGCAACATGGAAAAGTCATAGCCTATGCATCAAGACAACTCAAAGAATATGAGAGGAATTATCCTACTCATGATCTAGAGTTGGCAGCTGTTGTCTTTGCACTTAAAATTTGGAGGCATTACTTGTATGGGGAGAAAGTGGAGATCTTTACGGATCATAAAAGCCTCAAATATTTCTTCACTCAAAAGGAACTCAACATGCGACAACGACGTTGGCTTGAACTGTTGAAAGATTATGATCATACCATTCAATATCATCCTGGAAAAGCGAACGTGGTAGCTGACGCATTGAGTAGAAGATCATATGCAAGTACGAGTGCGATATTGTCAACACAAAGGCCCATTTTGTGTGACTTGCAAAGGATGGAGATAGAGTTGAAGACTCCAGGGACCCATGTGATGATGGCGAATATACGAGTAGAACCGACTTTAATCGATAAAGTTAAAGCTGCTCAAGCTACAGACCTGGAGCTGATGCGTATGAGGAAGAAAGTGCAAGAAGGTTTTATGCCGGAAGCAAGAATCGATGAAGAAGGAATACTTCGAGTCAACTCCAGACTTTGTGTTCCTAACAACCCTGATTTAAAGTATGAAATCATGATGGAGGCGCACAACACACCATTTGCAATCCATCCTGGAAGTACCAAAATGTATCATGATCTTCGTCATACATTTTGGTGGAGCAATATGAAGAGAGAGATAGCGTTGTTTATCTCAAGGTGTCTAACTTGTCAACGAGTCAAAGCGGAGCATCAAGTACCAAAAGGTTCATTGCAACCACTTGAAATTCCAGAATGGAAGTGGGAGCACATCACCATGGATTTCGTTACCGGTCTTCCTAGGGTTTCTCAAGGTATTGATGCGATTTGGGTCATTGTTGATAGATTGACCAAGTCTGCTCATTTCTTACCGATACGAGAAACTTATACACTTGAACGTCTTGCTCGTATGTACATAAACGAGATTGTAAGACTGCATGGTATGCCAGTATCTATAATTTCTGATCGAGACCCAAGATTCACTTCACGATTTTGGGTTAGTTTACAAAAAGCTATGGGCACGGAGTTACGATTTAGTTCAGCATATCATCCTCAGACGGACGGACAATCAGAGAGGACTATTCAAACTCTTGAAGATCTATTAAGACTCTGTGTCTTTGACTTCAAGGGAAGTTGGGACAAGTTCTTACCATTGGTGGAGTTTTCCTACAACAACAGTTATCAAGCAAGTATTGGCATGGCTCCATTCGAAGCATTGTATGGAAGAAAATGTCGTTCTCCAGTATGCTGGGATGAGGTGGGCGAAGCAACGTTGTTGGGACCGGAGTTGGTACGTATGACTACAGAAAAGATTCAAACGATCCGACAACGTATAAAAACCTCACAAGATCGACAAAAGAGTTATGCTGATCTTCATCGAAAGGACGTGGAATTTGATGTAGGAGATCATGTGTTCTTACGTGTTGCTCCATGGAAAGGAGTTACGAGATTTGGAAAGAGAGGAAAGCTAAATCCTCGATTCATCGGTCCATTTTTAATCCTCGATCGAGTAGGAACTGTGGCTTATAGACTCGCTTTACCGCCAAGTATGTCTCGTGTTCATAACGTTTTCCACATATCCATGTTACGCAAATATGTGGAAGACCCGAACCACATTATTGAGTTAGAACCGGACGAAATAGCGGAGGATTTGACGTATGAAGAAGTTCCTGTTCAAATCTTGGATAAGAAGGAACATATTCTACGCTCCAAGGTTATACCTCAAGTCAAAGTTTTGTGGAGAAACCACGATGTTGAGGAAATGACTTGGGAGTTAGAATCAGAAATGAAATCAAGGTATCCTTACCTCTTCGACATACCAGGTACGTACCCTAATTTCGAGGGCGAAATTTCATAAGAAGGGGAGGTTGTAAGACCCCAATTTTTATAAATAAAGATGAATTTTCTATAAATATCATTTTTGAATATTATGGAGTTAATTTGATATAATGTTATAGTTGTGGGTAATATTTATAAATTTTGCAAAGTAAGCAAGTTGTTATAAAATATTTGTTTGGTCGGAGAATATTCTTTTTGTCGAGGAATATTCGTACGACGGCACAATCATTGGTGGACCCCACAACGGAATTATTGTCGGATTGAGAAAACGACAGAATTATCTTTCTATAAAAATAACGGCTGAGGTGTTACCGTTAAAACCGTTAAAACTGTTGAACTACTCGGTAGTAAAAGTACAGTAATACGCGTGGTTGCATAGTAGCACACGGTATTGATTATTGATGCTTACGTGAGAAGTCACTCAGCTATACTCAATTATTGCTACAGTAATTGCTGCATCATATCTCTTAAATTATTGTCATAGTATCATCTGTATAATATGTTATATTATTGAGACGTTGTGGTAAGTTTGGTTATTTTATGGGGGGCCATATGTCATCATCTAAGAGTCTCTTCGTCAATAGTAATTACCGTCATCAATAGTAATTACCGTCGTCAATAGTAATTACCGTCGTCAATAGTATTTACCTTGGTCAATAGTAATTACCTTCGTCAATAGTATTTACCTTGGTCAATAGTAATTACCTTCGTCAATAGTATTTACCTTGGTCAATAGTAATTACCTTCGTCAATAGTATTTACCTTGGCCAATAGTAATTACCTTCGTCAATAGTATTTACCTTGGTCAATAGTAATTACTTTCGTCAATAGTAGTTGTCCCTTCAATATTACCAAGAGTCATTTGACCCTTCGTTAAGACCAAGAGTCATTTGACCCTTCGTTAAGACCAAGAGCCACCCTCGATTTTTCTATAAATAGAGGCCTAGGGCTTCATTATTTTTCACGAATTCATTCAAGCTATAGAGAGAGAAAGTATAGAGAGAATAAGAGAGAGAGAATAAAAGTATTCTGCTACACCACTTTTCCAATATCCAGTTCTTTTAAGGTAGGGAATATTATTTCTTTTATATTCATGAAGAGAACTTCTGTTATTCCATTTGTTATTATTCTGTTGGAATAACCAGTATACGCGGTCTACCCTATACTTGGTGACATTCTTCTTTTATTCTGTTGGAACATCCTGTCTGTGTGTTTTACACCGGACCTGGTTCCGTTTATTATTCTGTTGGAACATCCTGTCTGTGTGTTTTACACCGGACCTGGTTCCGTTTTATTATTATTCTGTTGGAATATCCTGTCTGTGCGTTTACGCCGGACCTGGTTCCATTATTTATTATTCTGTTGGAATAACCTGTCTGTGCGGTCTATCGCATGCATGGTGATTTCTTTTGTTATTCCATTCTTTATTATACTCAGTTGGTTAAGTTTTGACTTCTATACTCCATGAAATTTGTGGAATATCCTTGATAGTTGCGTTTCATCCAGTATCTTTTCAAGAAAATATTCTTCTAAGTATTCTTGAATTTTACTCCACAATGCAGTATCATGTTGACAATTTGGACGTTGTTAATTCCTGGATAAATTAATTCTTGAACTTGTTTTATTGAATTCTTATATCATTGTCATCATCCTCATGTTTATAAAATGTTGAAAGTCATCTGTGGCATGTAGTGCATAGATGGACTTGGTATGATTATGACCAGGGATTATTCGGTATAATCATGACCGTAATGTTACAAATGATGTGGTAAAAGTCCTCATTGGCCGTAGTGCATTGATGGACAGTTGTTGGCATGATCATGACCATTAATGAATACACGAATATCCTTGGCCGTAGTGCAGGGGTGATTCGATGATGTGGATTATTTTATTAAGCTGAGTCTCAGCGATCGCAGTGTTGAAAAACCTTTTAAATCATAAAAGATAGTAGAGTTTATTTTCTACTTGACTCTTTTAATGGATTGCTTGTTCCGCTGCAGTTAAACTTGATGTCTATTATATTTTATCAGTTTAACATTGTTGAAGGCTAATGATAATTTATTCTGCATTATCTTAGTCATAATATTTCTTACTGGGCTAGTTGAGCTCACCCTTTCTTTCACTGTTCTCTTCAGGAAATGAGAACGTAGCTGGGACAAGTCGGGGTACGGAGTGATGGTCCGAATGATAGTATTAGTTAGTAGTCCTCACTATTCTATGTAATGGTGTGTTAATAAATGTAATGAGGACTCCTTTTGAGTATGAATACTCTCTAGAAGATAATATTTGTATTCAAACTCACAGTTTATGTTTTGTCGTATTGTACACGACAGTTGTATTATTAAGTTGTATTTGTATTCTGTACTATGTATCTGACGACCCAAGATGGGTGATGTATACCTAATTTTGGGGGCGTCACAGATCTCTTCTTACTGGCGCGCAATTAGATGACCAAACCTCTCCTTAGACAGAACTTTCTAGACATTGCCAATAATGTTATCTAATAATATTATTCATATAATATAATTTATTGCTCCGATAATAGAAAATACTGTGTAGTGATAATTATTAAAACAACAGTAATATAAAATATAAACGCAGCAATTATTGAATCAATAAAATAAAATACTGAACAGTAATTACTGTAACCATTATTGAGTTGTGCCTTCTTACATAAGAATCAATAATTGGTGCAATACCGTGTGCTACTGTGCAACAACGCGTATTACTGTGTTTTAACAACCGGGTATTCCAACAGTATTAACGGTAACAACTACGCCGTTATTTATAAACAACTTATTTTTGTCGTTTTTTTCATCCAATCATTTTCCGTTATGGGCCCACACAAGGCTGCGCCGTCGTACGAATATTCCCCGACAACAAGAATATTCCACGACCAAACGAATATTCCCCGATAACAATGAATATTTTATGACCACTTGCTTATTTGAAATATTTGCGTATTTTATCCATAACTAACCTCATTAATCAATTTAACCCTTATTATTTCAAAATAACAAATAAAGGAAATTTCATTTTATATAAAAAAAATTCGGGGTCTTACATCATTACGACCTGAAGCGGCTAGGACAAATTCAACATATTGTAATATTATTAATACTAATATTAATATTTATTTTGTAATATTAGTAATAATAATATTATAAAATATTATTATTAATACTAATATTAGTATAAGTAATAATATTACAAAATATTAATATTATTATGTTTAAATTGTCCTAGTTGCTACAAGTCCCTTTTTAATTGTACAAACCACTACAACTTGTAGTGGATTTTTTTTTTAAGTTATTGTAATAGTTTCCTAGCAATCGATTGTCATGAATGCATACTTATATATATATATATATATATATATATATATATATATATATATATATATATATATATATATATATATATATATATATATACTAATTAACTACAAACACTAGCTGTAAGATTTTACATTAAATGAATAAGAAAGTGGAAGAGTAAAATTAAGGGGTAAGAGGGTGGGGGTGTGAAAGTAGGAATGAAAAAATAATTATATGTTTAAGATAATTAATAGGCCATAGAAAAGGAAACAAAAAAAATCACAAAATTATTAATACTAAAAAACGTGTTTACTTTTTCCTCCAACTTTATAATGTATAAATGTGTGTGTATTATTATGTATATGAATTATGAAGGACAAATTAATGTACAGTAGTAGTATATGCTAGTAAAATGTTATAGAGAGGACAAAATAAAAGGAATGAAATACAATCAATGTTTGGTGGGGTACTGGTACCCGTGGGTTGTCCCCTGTGATTATCATTGGTCTACATCAACACAAAACAAAACAAAACCTTCTCTCGCTATCAGCATGCACCATACTTGTTCTTAGGGCCCACTGCCACCCACCCAATTACTAATTACTCCCTCCATCCCATAATAATTGTTCTTTTAGCTTGATGTACATGGATTAATAAAGTCATTTAGTGTTATTATTTATTAATTAAAATTGGTATGAAATTTCATCACTACCCCTTTATGGGAAGTTGAAAACTATTAATACAAGGGAGAAAATTTCTTGGGACAATGAGAGAAGGTAGGGGTGATATAGGAAAATAAATAATTTATTCTCATAGAAAGTTGTAAACGACAAATAAATTGAGAAAAAAAATTCCTTCTAAAAAGACAGTTATTATGGGATGGAGGTAGTACTATATTCTTCTCTTCCCTCTTAATTTAGATCAAATTTCGAGTACAAATTAAATTATAATATAATAAAATTTAATTAATTTATTATTATCATGTTATTTAAAAAAATAATTTTAATAATATATTAAAAAAATAAACATAATTTTTAAAATATATCTCTAATTTTAAAATGATTGAACATGTTGTTTCTATGTTTGTGCGAGGCATATGAGTCTGTTTTAATATTGGTATATAAATTTATGTAAATATTATAGTATTAAACTTTTAAATATGTGTAATACAATTAAAAACATATAATTTTTTACCTGTCGTCTCATGCTTACTTTTATTATATATTAGATTGTAGAATTTAATTTGTCAAATAAAATGATAATTTACATTATTTGATGAGTGCATATATACAGAGAGGGAGAGTGTGTTTAATTTGTAGGATGCTTTTGTCTTCTCGATTCTAACTAACTAATTATTTAGAGTTAATATTATATATGAACACAAACTATTCTTAAAAAATTGTGTACTAACAATACAAAATAAAAAAAGAAGAAGCGGGACCTACTATTACACATTTTTATTAATATACAATATATTGGTTCTACTCTTTGTGCACATTTTTTTATATACAATTTATAAACATAGTATTACTAAATTAATTATTTCCTCACTTAAGTTAACTTTTTTTTTCTTATCTCGAATTACACACATGTATAATTAAATCAAGAGAATATTTGCACATTTAAAATATATAAAAAAAATTACATTTCTTAGGAGAACATATTAATGAATAAATTTAAACTTATGTACCAATCGGATCATCAACTTATAATCGAGTTTTAAAATTTGTGAATGAATTCATTTATGTACTAACCAAATCAACTCGCCGGATTTTTAAACTAAAATTTAATTAAATATCTTACTTTTAGATATAAGAATTGATTAATTTGTCGCCATAAATTTTTAAAAAACCTATTTAATCGTGGTCAAATATTTGACGATTAAGAAATTGTAAAGCACTTAAAAAAAATAAAATTGGAAAATACTTATATTTTCTATTAAAAAAAATGGGGATGAGGAGGATAGATAAGGTGAGGAAGAACATGTGGGGTCCATTGGAGAATAGTTTCCATTTCATTCTCACTTTGTTGGGTATTGAATACTCCATCTGACAGTATGTGTATATGGTTGTGATTGCTTTATCTGCGTGCAAGCCTAACTCATCCCCCGTACACCCTCCTCCTAATCATCACCCCTACCATTTCCCCTCCTTTCTCTCTTCTCTCAACATCTCATCTCAGTACTAGTAGTAGGGGTATATATATATATATATATATATATATATATATATATATATATACATACGTGGAGGCTGCTGAATTAGGAGATCATGTAGCCTCCCTAATTCCTTATATATTTTTTATTTTTAAGAAGCCCAGTACTGTCCTCTTTCTTCTTCTTCTATATAAATATATACATACACAACCACAACAAACACTTGTTATCACCAATCATTTGCTCCAGCCTCCCTCTCTCGCACTATATATATATAGAGAGAGATATAACTCTATTTAATTTGTTGTACTCCAATATATATATATATATATTAGATTCACCTTGGTTCTCTGAAGTGATCAGGACCGACTCTATTTACTGTACATTGGATGGATCCTTCAAGACCACATGTACAACACTGCCAGGTATACATAATATATATATAACCTCATTAATTTTCATTTATATAACACAGAGATGAAGAAAGAAATTGTTAATTTCTCAGCTTTCTGCTTCTTTTTGGGTGGTTCTTAGTTTCTTGAAGGGGTAAATGGGGAAGCTTCAAAATTTGATCCGTACTTGGGAAGTTTTATTTGTCAAGGACCTTAATTAAGGTCAATTTTTAATTTCTGAGCTTTAATTTCTGTTTCTCTTTGGGTGGTTAAATTTTCGTTGTTAATTTTTCACAATCATCTAAATTTGAATATATATATATATATATATATATATATGTAGAAGGAAAAAAAGTTCCCAATCACTTCTTTTTCATGCTCCCTTATATGTTTGTGAAGAAAAACATATATGTCTACAAAGAACATTTTCAAACCACAATTTAAACCCATAATCTCCATTTCTGATCTCCCTATACTTCTTTTCCAAATATTTCTAATTCCAAAAGTTCACCAATAAAGGTGAGTGGTCTATGGAATTCACACACACACACACATATTTTTGACAACCCTAGCTACATAAAGTTAATTAACTTATCCAGATGCCTTCAACCTAAATATTATCCAAATGAAATTTGAATATCACTTTCTTTTTCTTTTTTTTCAATCATGTGTCTAGTAGTATATGTAATGTAATTCATGAATTCTTATAAATCTTTCTCTCCTCTTTATAAATATACAGGATATGGCTTCTCATCAGACTCTAGAAAGCATTTTGGTTTGCACAAAAGCTGCTGATAAGAAACCAAGGCCAGCAGAACAAGCCCTTAAATGCCCAAGATGCGACTCCAGCAACACCAAATTTTGCTACTACAACAACTACAGCCTCACTCAGCCAAGGTACTTTTGCAAGTCATGCAGGAGGTATTGGACCAAAGGCGGCACCCTCAGAAATGTTCCGGTAGGTGGAGGCTGCAGGAAGAACAAAAGATCCTCATCATCCTCATCATCCAATTCCTCTTCCTCATCAAAAATCAGGATCCAAGATCAACAACATCCCCTCGTCACAGCCGATCACAACAACCCACTTTTATCGTATGACTCCACTGATCTTTCCCTTGCATTTGCTAGACTCCAAAATGGGCAATTAGGGTTTGATCATCAGCATCATGAGAATGACCATTTCTCACTGCTGGGTAACCCTAACAACCCCCATGGATTCCTTGACGCTCTCCGGAGTGGTTTTCTTGAAACCCACATTAACGGGTTTCAAAATCTGTACTATGGTAATGGAGGGGACCATATGGGGAATGTTGAGAATGTTGGGGGTATGAGTGTAAATGTGAGTCAAGAAATGGGAAACCTGCCGTATGAAGATTTGATGAGTGGTAGTAGTGGTGCAACAACAACTGCAGTGACGGTCACAACTGTGAAGCAAGAGGGGTGCAATGGGGGCAGCCGAGAAGGGGCGGCGGCGGCAGAGAGTGGAAGGGTATTATGGGGATATCCATGGCAGATTGGTGGTGGAGATGGGGGGAGCATTATGGGTGATGTTGATGCAGCAGGGAGACAAAGCAGCTGGATTAATGGTCTTGGTTCTTCTAACTGGCATGGGCTTCTCAATAGTCCTCTCATGTAGAAGGATGTTAGACTTGATTAATGATCTTAATTATGTTTGCAAGAAATTAAGATCAAAAGAAAGAAAATTAGATAGAATTTTGTTCTCTCTTTCTCATTAGACTAAAATCTCTTAATCTAATGTACGTTTTGAGTTTTTGTACTAGAACACTTGATTCATCTGAATCATCTATATGTTTTGTTGTTTTAATTAATCATATAGCTTTGTTCTTTAATGAATCTTATTCCTTTTCTTTAATTCTTTTATGTCTTGATTATCATGCATAATATATATTTCTCATGAAATATTAATGTCATATATACCCCCTCCATTCCGGGGATGAACGAACGTCGTCTCATTTAACTGTTTACTTTATATATGCACACATTGTATGGATATATAGTTGTACATTCAAAAACGTAAAAGTGACTAAACTGTCCAAACTATCTAAATGGCGAAAATAAGCAGACATAAATTATTCAATAACATGTAAATTTTTAGTTTTATAATTTAATATTTTACCAAACAAATCATTGAAAAAAATTAATTATGTTAGAGAGATTTTTCTGTATGTTTTCCGGTAAACCTCTTCTTTCTTTATGTGAATTTATATGACTATCTCGCCCGGCGTCAGCTAACTAGCTGCATGCAGTGTGCTGGTAATTCGTTGAGTTTGAAATGTCCAGTTGAGAGAGATGGTTAGTCTATGACTTTGAGAATTAATGAGAAGTGCTGAAGTAGACACGCAACGCAACAAGATGGTAGTTGTTGAATGAATAATTAATTTGATAGGAGTTGTTTATATATTTCCAAGATAGTATATTGTATGCTAAGAAAATTGTGTCATATTTTCACTCTTCCAGGTAGATCATGCATGAGATCCTAGGATTATTACTACAGAACAACGGAATATAATTTAAAAAAATTGGAATTATATATAATAATTAATTAAGTGATATAGTATAATATATGTAGTAATAGTTGTTTGCTTCTTCTCTTGTACCCAGGCAGGCATTAGATTTTAATTCCTCTTCTTCCCAGACCAAATCCAACATTAGATTTCGGCGTGACAACTTTGTCAGTACCACATATATGTATATGGCTGAACAATATTTTCTTCTCTACTCCTATATTTAATAATAAAGCACTAGGATACTGCTGTCTTATGAAAAGAGTTTCTTTTTAAATATTTTAATTGTTTAAATATATTTTTAATTTTAAAATTATAAAGTGAGATAATATTTTTATGGAAATGGAGTAAATGTAACGGGGTGCCGCCCCATAGTAGTGGTAGTTTGATAGCGGCTGATCCAGTCGTTGTCGTCCTAGCAGCAAGTCAGCAATGAATGAGAACATGCTATTGTAGTTCAAAGATACGGAGTACTTCTTTTGTCCCAAATTTGTTGCCCTTCTTTTTCTAAAATATTCTAAAACTTTGGCACCTTAATTAGTACTACACTTTTTAATTTCCAATTTGTAGCCCACTTATTATTCCAAAGCATCTAAACATCAAATCTCTTGTAAGTTTGACAAGTACAAAATCCAATTTTGTCTGACTTTTGACTTATTGTTTGAGTCTCATTTTAATCTAAATTTTCAATATTTTTAATATTACATTTTGAGATTCAACTTTGTTATTAAAAATATATTTGTTTTGAATGTAATCTATTCAAAAGCAAAAGCTTAGTATGCATGGCAAATATGAAAAATGTCTACATAAATTCTTATTTTTGGGTGAAGGTAATATAAAAGAAAACTCTAGTCTTATCTTTACCTTAACTAGATGGTCAATATAATAAAAAAAACTGATATTTTTACAAACATAAATTACTGAATCTGTCCTATAATATAATATGACGTTTTAGAGTGTTCATAAGAATTAAAAAAATAATTATATAACATTAAATATAATACATCATCTATAACATCCTTTACCATATTCATCACTATATTTTCACGAACAGAAATTAGTTTGGGGACTAGTGAAAATAACACGTCCCAAAATCAGCTCATTTGAGTTTTGATTTATTTTTCCACGTATTAAGGTTATTAAGGACAGGCATCACACACCTCCACATAATATATATTTTTACCAATATCAAATGGAAAAAATGATGTCCAAGACAAAATTTAATATTACGGGGGAAAAAAGATTCAAAAATAAATGATAATCATTCCGGGACGAAGCAAGTATATTCCAATGAATGGCAACTGGTTACATCATATTAGTCATCTGATACACAGTAAATAATGTATACCACCATCTGAAGGCAGCAAAATTGCAAAGTTGGGTTATGCATACATCAAGGCTTGACATAAAGGACCAAGATTCATCATCACACTTGCATACTGTAAAGTACTAGAAAACGTAACTGAAGCACTGGCGGCACACAAATTCCTTCTCTCTAAAAGACGATTTGGCTGTGCCAAGCATCTGTTCAAAGAAGAAACAAATGATTTAGTTATGAAACACATTGTTGTAACAATAAACTAAAGAAATGCAGGTACTAAGGCTACCTGCAAAAGGATGCTGCTATTATTTTTGTGGCTTCTTCCATAAGAGGGGAATCCTTTTCAGCACGTTCCCATTTTTCTTTTTCAGAAAATCATCCATATCCTCGACGTAAGGCGAACCAATCTTACCAGTCGTGGGACTGTAGTTGCTGTCCAATGAACCTGTTCTCTCGACAAACTTCCCATTATTCCCAGTAGAGAGCATAGATGCAGCTGCCTCTGCCGCTTTCCTCCACTGGTCAGACTGCACCTTTACCCTTCTTAATTCTGCCTCCATTTCTGAATTTGCAAACTGCGCTGCCTCCAACTGCTCGGTCATTTGTGCTGCCCTCCTGTTACTCTCATCTGCCTCCTCTGTCACGTACCCAAGCTTCATGACAGCATCTTGTTCAGCAGCCCTTGCAGCTTCAAGTTCAGCAACAACTTCATCGTTTAAATTACCCGTGTTTAATTCCTTTTTCTTGGTTTCCAACTTAAGCATTGCATTTTCTTCTGACATGGTCTTTAATTCCGTCTCCTTATCTATCAAACTTGCCTGCAAATTTTCGGCATCTAACTTTGTTTTCTTCAGTTCCTTTTCCAATAGAATTTCTCTCTGGCCCGACAAAATAGTCTCCAGCCTCATATTCAGAATTTCATTCTCCTCACAAATACCCTGCAATTCTGTTTCCTTGTCCATCAGGTTTGCCTTCAAATCCTCAATATCCGCTTTTGATTTCTTTAGTTCTGCCTCCAGTTCAGCCTCCCTTTGGCTTGATTTAGACTTTACCTGCTCCACTAACTCATAAGCACTTCTAATTTGCAGCGTGTTTCGAATTTGTTCTTCATGATATTTGATCTCTGCAGTTTCTTGAGCAGACCTTAAATATTCTACTTCAGAATTTACACATACAAGCTCTGCTTCAATTGACTTCTCTCTTTCTCCATTTTCAGCAGAATTTTGAGAGATACTGTTAGCAGCAGTGGTAGTTTCTTTTTTAAGTTTGTCAACAAGCTCTTCCAGCAAATTTACACGCGCCCTCGATTGATCCAATTCCAAAGCTATAGCATCGTACGCTTCCATGGCTTTAGTGTTATCTGATCCAATACTCTCTACAGTTCTTTTAGCCGTCTCTAGTTGCAAAAGAGTTTCACCAACAATAGCTTGGGCCTGAACTTCTGACTCTTTGCAGTCCCTAAGCTGGTTTTTCATGTCCTCTGCAAGCAAAAGGGTTTCTGCCAACTTTTCTTTCAAGTTTACAAGCTCAGCAGATTCTGATTCTGTGTGTTTGGTTTGTGTAGCCTCTGAATCAACTACCATTTCAAGCTGAACCTTGAGTTGCCTAATCTCATCTAGTGCAGAGGCCAATGCTGCCGATTCGTCAAATTGTTTCTTTTGAGAGGCCTCAATCTCAGATTGCCATGCCTGATCTAGCTCTTGAGAGATCTTTTCTAGTTCAATATGATGGGACTCCTCAGAAGCAGACTGTGACAATAGTTGTTGGGATTCTTCTTCCTGCTTTAAAGACATGGCTAGGAGCTTCTTTTTTGACTCCTCTGCATCTTGCTGGGCTTTCTTCTTCCATGATTCTGAGAAGCTTAGTTGATTCTTCACTTTCTTCAAATCTTCCTGAAGCTGAGAAATCTGAGATTCCAATTCCGTAACCCTGCTTGAGCGTTTTCTCTGGAGCTTGCAATAAGAAGATAAGGTTTAGAAATGATGCACAATATTCGGTGTCATTGGTTTGTTAAGACAACAAGGGCAAGTTACTCTTGCAAATTGTTTCTGCAACTCGAGAACAATTTATTGTGAAATTTTGCTAGAAACACACAATTTTGTCCGGTTGAAAGGCTCAAAAGAAAAGCATAGATGTCATAACATGAGAAAGAACAAAAAAATTAAACTCTATGGGTCTAACTATGAGAGCAGGAAAGAGATGAAGTAGTAATCAAGATATGCAGTGGTACATGTACATATTGGCTGTGTTTGTTTGATAAGGAAAAATAGACCTCGTATTACTCTAGATCGAAAATAATAACAAACCACAAAGGCTTGATGCTTAAGAGTGTAAACTATCACTACAGATTCAGAGTTTGACAAGTCCAGGTAAATGCCTGCACTGTGAACTGAAGCTAGTTAGGCTGGCCCTGTTTAGTAATTTACCTCGGGAACGGGGCTTCGAGGTGACTTGCGCTCAGGGACTTTAGGGCTTCTATCTTTTGGTGTCCTTTTATGGTTCGAAGAAGATGCTGAATCAGATTCTAATCCAGTTGTCTTGATTTGGCGCACAGCTCGTGGAGAGATCTTTAGAGGCACTTCCGAAGACACTCCTTGAGCATAAAGCTTTTGAGGCCCTTCTGAAGAGGCTCGAGGAGAGGCTTTTTTAGGTACTTCCAAAGAAATGGATCGAGGAGAGATTTTTTGAGGTGCTTCAGAAGAACTTTTTCTGCAACAAAAACCAGTCATATGCGAGTCAATCATTTAGCTAGCGTATAACTCAAACTATTATCCTTCATCAAACACCCATTTTCAATCGAGTGTTTTGTTATGAGACTGCAACTGTCAGCCTCTATGTTTTAGATTATATTCAGTCATATTAGATATTAGGTCAGACCATGCACTAGAGTAGCTGCAGATGTGTAACAAAACAACAGGCACCAAAGTTGTTCTTGACAACCTAATACTCTAGGTAGACCTTACTGAAATTCTGGAGACTGATCTTAAGACAAGAAATTATAATAAGGATCACTTGGGAACAATCAAACAGAAAGCAATTAAACGAGGGAACCTCAAATATAAGAAAGTAATTTGGAGAACGTTATGAAATTTTGATATTCAGGATATGGGTGTATAAGTTGAAAAGTTCAGAATAACCAGTGACTGGGTGGATTAAATTGAGTAATTAGCTTGGCAATAAGATAAGGACCAGTGCAAGATAGTATAAGACTGACAATTTTACTCGAATGTCTGAAGTGAATTGAAGTACTATTGCATTCAATACGTACACAGACAAATAAAGCTACATGTATTCAAGGCACTGCCATTTTCAGTCACATAACAACAACCATATTATACAAGATACTATGCACTTTTGTATGTTAAAGTTTTTGACCGAGGACCAAGGAAACAAGTAATGTTAATCCAAGAAAGAACAAGAACTATAACATAGCGTCTATAATAGATGAGCAAGTTCCTATAACATTAGTAAAATAAACAAATAAACGAGTCTTTTTATGTGCCCAAATTTACGGTTTATGTAACTGCATCTGCAAGTTTCCATAAAACCCAGCAGAAAGATAAAAACCAGAGCTCAAATTTTCATACAAAATCAGCAAAAAAATAATTTAGAATATAGCTTCTATGGCCCACTTACGGAATCCCACCCTTTACGGTACTGTTCCACAGGTCCATGTAGTGGGCCATCAACAGCCCAAAACTTTCATGAGAGAGAGCAAAACTCACTAAACCTTATTTTAATCCTGAAAGCCAAATGTAACTCAGAAACTTTCCAATCAAACCCGATTGATAGTGGGATGGACAAAGAAAATCGTATATTCTCATCGGCAACAGTCAACATGTGTCGTTTATAGTTTCGAAGACATTAAGACAGACCCCAATGATTATACAACAGTAAATATTCATAAATTTTCAGCAGAAAACACAAACAGCTTTAAATTTATAAGGGAAAAAATAGTAGATAATCCCAATAATGGGCTCTTTTAATTTCGACCAGACAAACAGAAAATTAATGTGATAAAGGATTAAAAAATCTACTTACATATGGCATCTGAAATTATACATGCAATCAATTAGATAGCTTTCACTTTACCCAATTCATTAGAAGAACAGAAAAACTCCATTAATTCCACCTACCAGCCGTCTGAAAACTCTTTGAAAGGCAGAGCTAAGATCCATAAAAAGACTATGAAACTTACCTTGCTTTAGGAGTCTGCATATCTTTATCTACCTTCCTAGCAACAGTGAAATGGGTTATGTAATTCTTGCTGCTACTTCAATGCTCCCTGCCCCACAGCTCCTGCGAAAAGTCAGAAAATCACAAGCCAAATGAGAGAGAGATGGAGGCATCCAATGTGAGGAAAATGTACATGACAAAAGTAAATGCTTCAAGAAGAACAGAATTTCTTCATATCTCTATATAGTTATATCAGATAAATGAATAATAATCATTCAAACAAAATAACCAAAATAGAAAAAAAATGTACTGTGATCTTCCATCTTAATTTGCCACATTCAATACTCTAGCACTTCAAGTGTGCTTGACAACCATTATTTATTGTAATCACAAGCATATATAGCTTATGAGGCAATATAACTAGATTAAAATTAATAAATTATGAAATTACCCTTTTACCCTGTTACACAAACTCTATGACAGATAGCAAAGGAGGGCACCCTTGGTAAATTTGGTCGCCGTCCAGGGGCAATTTTGTCATTTAGAACCCACCACCATTACTGCCGTGATTATGGGAGATGCTACTTTTGGATGTTTGACATTTTGAAGAAACCAGCAATTTTTAAACAGGGTTCGTCTGAAAAACCACTCAGGTGGGGGCTCTATAAACTTTTTTCAGATATCATTTTGCTTGTTACTCAATCACAAGAACTTTGGGTCAAAACTAATGAGTAGATCAAGGGTGCAGATCAAAAGTAAGCTTTAGAAAACTCAAATTTGCAAACAATGGGGCTAAAATATCAACCAAACAAATCTAGAGAGAAAAAATGCTCTGCAGACAGAGAGCCAAGAGATGCTTGTTAATCAGCCTTTCTGAGATTCATTACCCTTTTAAAGAGAAGACCTCCAGCAGAAAAAGCCTGAAAAGTTTGAGCTATCAAGCTCATAACAAACTGACCTAACACTGCTGTCTTATGCAGAAAAATATGTCTCATCCAAAAGAAAAACATCATTACATTAAACATAAACAAAAAAACAAGAATGAGAAATTAGTCATGAATTTACAACCACTGACTCATCCAAACCCACATAATAAAACCCAAAGAAACCCAGCATCATGGGGATAATATAATACTACTATTATTAATAATAATACCCATAAAGTTTAAAGCATTTTCCTTTTGTTGTTTCCCAAGAAACAAATGAAAACCCAATAAAAATCAGGGGGGGAAAGAAAGAATAAAAAGGGGTTATCTTTTACAGTAATCCGTTTTGTATTTTGTCGAGAAGATAAAGAAAGAAAAGAAGAAATTTGAAGTAGCATGTGTTTTTATGCTTACCAAGAGAATCTTGGGAACAGATGAAAGAGGAGTTTATCTAGAGCTTAAATATGTTTGGAGGGTCTGAATTCTGAACTCGAATAATACCATCAAACCATTAGAAGCAGAACGGATAAGCTGGAGGAAACTCTGCTCGTGCGGGCGCAGTTCCCAATGCACTTTCCTCCTTTTTCTCTCTTCTCTGCCTCTGCGTTTTTTTTGCTGGTGGAAGAGAAAGAACGAGTGTTTTAGTTTGAGTTTTCTGTGTGGAGACTGGAGAGAGAGAGAGAAAGTGTCGTTTTATGAGAGCGTAGAAAAAAAAAAAAAAGCAGAGTACAATTTATCTCATAATAATATTAGGGATTATAAGCTAAATAAAGTATTAAGTCTTCAATATAAAATAAAATGATATATTTAATAATTATCTATTTAAAAATTTTATTACTTATATATTTTTATTTTAATATTTTAAGTTGTTATGAACAAATTTATTATATAATTATAAATAAAACAATGTTATCTAATGAAAATGAATTATAAATTTTTGAACAATCTTTGATGGAGTATATTATTAGTAATATAATTTTGAAAAATATTAATAATATTCTAATGGTCCATAAAATAAAAACAAAAAACTATAACAACATTCATTAAATTGATTAATTAATTTGTTAAAGAAAAATTAAAAAAAAATTGTACATAACAACATTTGTTTACAATACTAAAACAAGATGGATATTAAATATAATTTTTAATTGTCAATAAGAATATGTAAGTAAAAATATCCCTCAACACTATTTCTTACCGATTCAATCATAATTTTCTGAATTAATCATTTAAACGCATTCAAAGTTTTTAAATTGGAAGACAAACAATTTAAATGACTTAGTCGACCAGATTCAGACTTAAACTTATTTAGAAATAAATAAACAACCCTTTAGTTACTCTTTATTTTATATACTTTATCTTATTTTATTAAAAAATATACATATAATTTTTGTCATTCATTTAAAATTTTAAAATAGAATAATATTAGTGTAGTTTGATTTTGATTTTTGGGGACCCTATTTGGTAACGGCTGCTTACTAAAAGACACAATTGCTCACTTATATTAATTTTTTTAAGAATCTACTCCATATTCCAATACTCTATGCTCGAGTTTCATTTTTCATTTTTTTTTACTTTAAAAAAAAGGTTTATATTTGAATTTTGAAAGAATACTCATAATATATTAAATTTTAAAATTAGTATGATTCATGAAAGTTTAAAATAAAATTAATTTTATGATTAATAATAATTTTTGTTATATATTATACAATTATAATAATTGTATCAAATAAAATTAAATAAATTTATATTAATTTGAGATTTAATATAATATTTTTTAAATTTAAAAATCAAAATATATCTCTAATTTGGAAGCATCAATTAGCAGCCACTACAATTTTGTATAGTTTAATAGTAATATGTTTTTTAAGTGTCAAGATTATTGTAATAGGGAGTCGTTTAAAGCATTTGTGTAATTGCGGTCTCGGTTGAGAATCCCAGTAGTTGAATTAAAAACTTTCACAATAGACCTACTAACCTGTAAAGAAAATAGATTAATAAAAAACTTCACACAAAAAAAGATACTTAATTGTACAAACAATTAATTTAACTAAAAAAATCGAAATTAAATCTTTAATTTGCGAGAGAGGGAGCATTATTTTTATTCTACCACTATTCATGCTCTTAACTACTAACGTCCTAAAATCCAAATCCTTAAATCTCTTTTGACAATGACTTATTTTAAAACGACTTATAACTTAAAATTTAGAAGACTTATAAGTCATTTTAAACCGTGACTTATAAATAAAAGTGTTTGATACTATTTTTACTTATAAGTTAAAAATTAAGTTAACATAATATATGAATGTATTTGGCTAAAATAACTTATAAATTAAAATAAATTCTAAAGAATACTAAATTAAGGGTAAAAGAATCCTAACCTACTAATTTTAAAATAACTTATAAATTATCTTTTTAGAAATAAAAAATTATTACTAAGGACGACGCAAGGACAAATTTCACACAAAAATAAGGTAGTCAAATAAAAGAACAGAGAATAAATTTACTTTTTAATTTTGTCATTGTATTGTTGTGTGTATAGAGAGAGAGACAGAATTATTCATTTGTAATGTGATTAATTTATTTATTTTAGATAAAATATAGTATGACCTAAGATAAATTAATCAATGTAAAATTTTATTTAGTTGACTTATATTGTTTAGCCATGCTTTCGAAGAAAAACTCGTTTTTATCATCGAGTCTCTGTTTTAGAGCCGGATTGGATTACATCTCAAAAGTTACTTATAAATTAATTTAGTGATATACCCTATAAAGTAACTAACTAGTATACCCTATAAAGAAATTTAACTTATATAAGTAATAATTTTTGACAATTTATATTTGTTGACCCAGCCAGCCAGCCAACCCACTCAAAAGTCCAGACAGATCAATCCAAACGAAACCATAAGTTGTTAGTCTGGTAGTGTTAGGAAGCTGATGAAATTATGACAAACTCGCATAGGAAAAATTGGAAATTTCAGCTTTACAAACTCACACACGTACACCCCCCCACCCCCCCCCCCCCCCCACCCCAAAAAAAAAAAATCCCCAAAAAAGAAAAAAGAAGAAGAAACCTTTTCTCTATGAGAGGAGGTGTCTCAATTAAATTACAAATTTCAGCATTCTCTTACTTTCTTTCTATAAAAATCTGGAAAATAACTATATCAGGTTATCAGTTCAAAACAATTTCAATCAATAAATATTTGATGCAGGCGTGTAATTATACCCTTGACATCACATCATCAGTGGCACCAACTATATCACCGGGAAAATCAATATACATCCGGTGATGCAACAGAAAGTTAGAAATGCCCGCCGTAGATCTCACAGTTAAGTGTAAATCTCACCGTCTTCTTCCTCCTTGTTTTGCAAACATTTTCTATATAAATTAAGGGTTAAAATCTTCAAATAAGAATCAAGTTGGAACAACAGGATAAAATGAACACAAAATTTGTCACATTACTTTTACAACAATGCCAAAAATTTATAATCTCCTTACCTCATTCAAATGGTGAAACACGTTGCTGTTCAAGTTTACGGATCACATCAACTTTCATCTCAAACCACTCATCGATCCAAGCAAAACAATTTCGGTGGCTTCCATGGAAAAGTGCCCTCTCACCCTGCAATTAGTGTATCCCAATTTGTACAGAGATTATCTATTTATTCCAAATGAATTTACAAGCACCATATCATAGACCAACCCAATAAAGGGAAAATAAGAGTACATAACTAGAGACAAATATCAGAGTTTAGGCAACACAATCTACTATAAGAAACGCCCCGTGCTGGAATGATATATCTAATGGGTCAGTGACAGCATATAAAGAATTATGGTCAAATAATAATATAATGTTGGAAAAAAAATATTTAAGCTGGCATTCGTTCAAAAGTCAAACATAATTGATCTAGCTAGATTGATCGAGTCTAAGAGGTAATACCGCAATCAAAGCCTGCTCCAATTGACTACCAAAGCCCCAGTATGGAGCATCTACTGTCACCAACTTGTATGCTGTCATAACTGGATTACAACTATCCTGAAAGTATATATACACAACATATCAATACATACACCTTATGTCAAATATGCAAATGAGGAAAGAAAATGCTAATCCAAGCCTGCGACTAAATAGTTCCGAGAGGAAAACTCAATAGTTATGTGATCTATTAACATGCCTTGCAGGTGAAATCCACAAGTCAAAGAAGTTAAAGATTATGCACAGTGCACACGGTTTTCAACATGGAATCATTTTCTAGAAATGATTTACCTAGTTAAGCCTGTTCTACGTAGAAATCAGTTTCCAATGGGAGGGTTTTGAAGCTATTTAATATGATTTCAGACCATCTGGGATCTAAGTTGTCTACTTTAGATTAGAGTTTGTGGATAGATAGGGTCATAATTTAAAAGGGTCTCATCCATGATATCTTTGTAGTAGGACGTTGATGATTGATATAATTATGCATGTGGCTTCTAGTTCTTTCAAGAACTTTACCGTTTGCTTGTTTATCACTCCTTTTTGAGGTTTTCCCTTGGGTCCCTCCAAGAAATTTATGCCTTGATAATGCATTGAGATATATATATATATATATATATATATATATATATATATATATATATATATATATCATGCTACTGCAGTGCAGCAAAGAAAGTAGGGCAAAGACGGTGAAAGTTTGGTATGTTGTGGAAAGTGAAAAATTCTTTGATTTTCTGAGATGGAGTGGGTACAAAATAAAAAAAATGTAGGAGAACGTCACTGCTAAGAACCCTTTGATTCCATCAATTTCTTCCTTTTTTCGGCTGTCTAATCATGTGGTCAAAATGATACTCTTATTTTTGCATTCACAAAATTGTCGGAAAATCTGCTAGTTAAAGGGATAGAATAGCGTAAGGATTTATTCCCTACAGAGATAAGTGGGAGACTTTTGACATAGAGAATGGAGGCTTTAAAGGTCTTACTGACGAGGAAATGATGTGCGACATAAATTCATTTGCTCACATGTTACATCCCATAAATGGGAGAAATCGTAGCACCGGCAATTGTAGAGTTTTACAAACCAAAATAAAACCAAAGAAGAAAGAGAAAATGCCGAAGAACCGAAAAATGTACACTATTGGTTCAGATATAAGCATGTGCTAAGAAGGATTATGTGCGGTACATGCCTACATTTCACATTTTCTGCAAGTATCAATATTTTTTTTGGGACAAGATATTAAGATACTAACCTTCCACCCATCTAATAGTGGACCACGGCCAGTCCTTGCTGATTGGAATTTTGACATATCAATATTGTCACTTCCCACTACGTAACTCCAATAGTCATTTGAAGCTGAAGCAATATCAATAATTTCCACCTGCCTGGATGCTAGCTGCTCTTTGCTTAGACCATGCACCTAGATAGTCAACTTCTCAGTTAAATGAGATCAGAAAAACCCGTAACATAATGAAAGGTGGAAGATCAACAACATAGCACCCAGTTGAACTACAGCCTGCAAATCCCAAATACATTTCAAATAAAATAAAATTAGTTCCAAAGAAACTTACATTTTCTGAGTGCCCATTGTCGGCTCTATGAATAGTTTCAATAGTAAGACTAAACTTTGTGAAGTAGGGACACTACAAAAATAGAAAACAAAGAAATATGAGGTTTCATATAAAAACATCTCCCATTGGACATCCACCAAACAGAAAATTAGCGAAAGGATAAAAATATAATTACCTTAATCACTGCATAAAATGGCATCCAGTTCCGTGTAGCAACAATAAATAGATCAATTAGGGTCCAGAGAAAACATATAATAAAAGTGAGAAATCACGAGAATTAATATAAACCTGTTTTGCATTTTGGGTATGCATTCCAGGCTTCCTCTTTCATCACAAGAGCATCTAATGGTGCGAAAGTAGTAAGCCATGTAGGAGCTTTGCTGCAAAAGTAGCATACAGATATCAAAAAGAAGTAAGGTCTTTATGATCCAGTGTAACAGAAAAGGCAGCATCATATATAAGGACAAAAGTCGTTGCAGTCTATACACGGCAGTTACTAAGATAATCATAATCGAATTTATTTAATTGCTAAAATTAATGAAATAATGATACCATGAAATCTTAACAATCATCACAAAGAGGCGAACAGAAATGAGCAATTATGAAAATGAACTTGATGACCTATGTAGTTCTAGTAATAAACAAATAAGCCGATAAGTGACTATGCTCAACAAACAAACAAACAAGCTCTTGAACTTTCTCCATTGAGAAAATGGAATAGGAAAAATATAGTATCTCCTTTCCCATTGTAGTGAGAAGATATGTATTTGATCCAAAACCAGTAACAATAGCATTGGAACAATAAGTATGAGCAGTCTACTCTAAACCCAACCTCAATTATTTGCAAGACATGAGCCTGACTTAGGTAATCATGTCTACATTGCCCTTAGCAACTTACCAGAGACTACATTATAACAAAAATTCTCCTCCAACTAAGAAAACTGCAGGGTAAAATTAATATATATAACCCCACTATTTAAACTTTAAAATTTAGCTTAAGCTAAATGTTTTACATTAAGGAACTCTTGGCACGTATCTCAAACCCATCTTCACACGACAGTGGTGAGTCGTGACAAGATTTTTTTTTTAAAGTACACTCTTTGTTCCGAGATATAAGATCAAGTTTGACTTTTTAAATTCAATTTCAGATATATTTAAATAAAAATGATGTGATTTCATTTAACATTTTAAAATAAAAACATAGATCTTGTAATTAACAGTACTTTTAGATAATTTATAAGTTTCATGATTGTGTTGTCCAAAATTTAAATGAATTTATATCATGTCTGAATCTGGAAAAGAATATATGAAACACAAGTACTGATGCAGGTCCCAACAACAAGCATAGTGGCAAATTGAAGACTCGCCGCTCTTCACATTGTGCGATAAAGGTTATAATAAAGTGAGTCTCATCATTTATTTTTTTTGGATAAATATATGTTTTCTTAAGTTAACTTATATAGAGGGTTTTGCAGTCTTCAAAAATGTCAAAGGTCAACCATTCAAATTTAATTGAAACTCTTAATTCTCTTAAGACTTTTTAAGGGGAAGACAATGGCTTACAAATGTGTGATTTATTCAATTTAATAAACTTGACCTGTGAGAATTTAAGTATGTGTTTGTGTCCTGTTACATAACTTCATGCAACAGGGAAGTATGATTCTCCTCTCTTCGGCTCTTCCACATATCTTCTTGTACTACCACCACTGTTACTACTTATTTCGCCTTCAAACTAAAAACATATTTCACATTAAAACTTCAAACTACGCATTTGCTTTCATATATATATTTTAGGACAAGTAAATGCCCAAGTTTAGCAAGTGCAACACACAGATTTAATAAACCATATCTGCGGATTAATTCCCACTTCTACTCACTCCTAGGAGGGATAACAAACACAAATTTGTCTAATTAGTTGCAATTGAGATATTAAAATTCAAAGGCTCCATTTTGCATCAAATTACCTCTGCAGACGGTAAATTTTGGATGTATATCGGCCCTTTCCAAAGACATCATCTTCAAAAGGCCTGCTCTCTAAAACATCCACTCCTTCCTTATTGGTAGCACTCTGCTGTTGCATTTTCATGACCATATACATCTGAGCTACTTGGTACTGCACTCAAAATTTTTTGTATAAATAATCAGTTATTTTCAATACATGAACTATATTCAAATAATTCTTAAACTAGTTCAGTTGATATACCTCTTCCAATGACAAAGGCATGACAATTCGACTTTTTTAGCACCCCCATTAGAAAAAAATATGGGTCAAGGAAACTCAAGAAGAACGGAATAAATTTCAACCGTATGCAATTACAGTTCATGGGAAATCAATATCACACCTCACTATTGTTGATCATATAGAAATCAGCAAGTGTTAATTTTTCAGAAAATAAATAAAACTCGGAATTTGTACTTGGACAATAAATCAACAATAGGAAGAAAAAAAGAAGGGGAAAAAAGAGAGTTAAAAAAGTTGTTCAGCTCCCAATTATGTATAAGCTTTTCCTTCTTTGACTCCCCATCAAATGGATGGAAAATCCACTTCTTTATTCTTCCTCAGCAGCCAAATGAAACTCACAAATCCAAAAAAGTGCACAAACATAAAACAACAAATCTCGCATATAACTAAATACCCATGTAAAACAATTGTGGGTAAGAAAGGATACAATTCCTTGATCTGAACCATTCTGCACAAAGGTTATATCACTAAAAAAATCAGCTTTCTTCCTTGTAATATTCAGTGAAAATAATGAATAGAAAGAGAGATAATTTAGGGAGTCCGCCGGAACAAGATGAACAAGAAAATTAATGGGGAGGTGGGTTTTTTTTGACAATTTCAGGGGGGAATATTCCACCGCAATTTGGCGTGGTCTCGTCTGGCTTCTTGGAAGAACGTTTAGTCTTCAGCTGAAAGATTGTGTTTTTGTGCATCTATTAACGAAACAAAGTTATTTAATATTATTATTTAATATTTAAAATTTTATCATTAATTTTTTTTTTGAGAAATTAAAAATTATTAATATAAAAAGAATAATTTTTTAAGATAATAGAAATATAAGTGTGATATAAAAAAATAAATAATTTATTTTAAAAAAAATTATAAATTATAAATAAATTAAAATAAATTTTTTCTAAAAAAAAACATTGTGAAAATAATTTTTTTCTTTTAGAAAAGACAATATTTCAGCGAGGGATGGAATACAGTACATTTTTAGCGTAAGCGTGTCAACTTGTTTCTTGGTCTTCTTTTGATTTTTAGGTCGGCTTTGAGTTCAAGTCTTTTGGGTTTCAGTAATTCTATAATTAAATATTGGGATATAAACCCTTTGTTGGCTGGCCCCCAAATTAAGGTGATTTTGCATGTTTAGTCCTCGAATAAAATGGCTGGCCCCCAAATTAAGGTGATTTTGTATGTTTAGTCCTCGAATAAAATTTCTTACTCGTTTAATCTTGAATACTAGTACTACTTTTTAAAGTTTACCCCTAGTGCAAGTTACCTTAAAAATCTTACTAATTTGCCCTTATAATTTATTATGTCGGTATTTGACGTTCATACATAGAGGGGACGCGTGGGAGTTGTATTTAGTTTTAAAAAAAATCCAATTTATTTTAAGTTGAATTTATTTTTTATATGACCCAAAGGTGCATATTTAAATATTTCTTTCAAAATTCGATGCCCCCACCACCGTGAGGTGCATGGGTTAAATTTGACATGAAGACTCATTATCATCTTTTTTATAAAGTGGGAGCAATAACTTTATCAATTATTTAACTTAATTTTGTGCAATTAATCACAGTTTTATGATAAAGCTATGTAGTAACAAAAAAAAACACTAAATTAATTTCTATTTATATATATAATTCAAAAATGTTATTTCTTTTGTGACGCTCCCAAAATTAGGTATACATCACCCATCTTGGGTCGTCAGATACATAGTACAGAATACAAATACAACTTAATAATACAACTGTCGTGTACAATACGACAAAACATAAACTGTGAGTTTGAATACAAATATTATCTTCTAGAGAGTATTCATACTCAAAAAGAGTCCTCATTACATTTATTAACACACCATTACATAGAATAGTGAGGACTACTAACTAATACTATCATTCGGACCATCACTCCGTACCCCGACTTGTCCCAGCTACGTTCTCATTTCCTGAAGAGAACAGTGAAAGAAAAGGGTGAGCTCAACTAGCCCAGTAAGAAATATTATGACTAAGATAATGCAGAATAAATTATCATTAGCCTTCAACAATGTTAAACTGATAAAATATAATAGACATCAAGTTTAACTGCAGCGGAACAAGCAATCCATTAAAAGAGTCAAGTAGAAAATAAACTCTACTATCTTTTATGATTTAAAAGGTTTTTCAACACTGCGATCGCTGAGACTCAGCTTAATAAAATAATCCACATCATCGAATCACCCCTGCACTACGGCTAAGGATATTCGTGTATTCATTAATGGTCATGATCATGCCAACAACTGTCCATCAATGCACTACGGGCCAATGAGGACTTTTACCACATCATTTGTAACATTACGGTCATGATTATACCGAATAATCCCTGGTCATAATCATACCAAGTCCATCTATGCACTACATGCCACATATGACTTTCAACATTTTATAAACATGAGGATGATGACAATGATATAAGAATTCAATAAAACAAGTTCAAGAATTAATTTATCCAGGAATTAACAACGTCCAAATTGTCAACATGATACTGCATTGTGGAGTAAAATTCAAGAACGCTTAGAAGAATATTTTCTTGAAAAGATACTGGATGAAACGCAACTATCAAGGATATTCCACAAATTTCATGGAGTATAGAAGTCAAAACTTAACCAACTGAGTACAATAAAGAATTGAATAACAAAAGAAATCACCATGCATGCGATAGACCGCACAAACAGGTTATTCCAACAGAATAATAAATAATGGAACCAAGTCCGGCGTAAACGCACAGACAGGATATTCCGACAGAATAATAAATAATGGAACCAGGTCCGGTGTAAAACACACAGACAGGATATTCCAACAGAATAATAATAAAACGGAACCAGGTCCGGTGTAAAACACACAGACAGGATGTTCCAACAGAATAATAAACGGAACCAGGTCTGGTGTAAAACACACAGACAGGATGTTCCAACAGAATAATAGAATAATGTCACCAAGTATAGGGTAGACCGCGTATACTGGTTATTCCAACAGAATAATAACGAATGGAATAACAGAAGTTCTCTTCATGAATATAAAAGAAATAATATTCCCTACCTTAAAAGAACTGGATATTGGAAAAGTGATGTAGCAGAATACTTTTAGTCTCTCTCTCTCTATAGTTTCTCTCTATAGTTTCTCTCTCTAGAGTTCAGTGAATTCGTAAGAAATAATGAAGGAATGAGCTGCTATTTATAGAAAAATTGAATGCATAGTAACTAATCCATGAACGGTCCAGATTGATTACTTTAATCTGACGGTCCATATTTAAAGAAAAATCTTTTAAATAAAATAAAATATATTCTATTTATAGAATAACTTTAATAAAGTATTTTGTTTTATATAAAAAGATGTTTCTGTTTTATTACGTTAATAATACGAATAAAACAAAACGTCATTATCACTAAATAATTCATATTATTAACTGACAATAATAGAATCAAACTGAGTGACTTCTCACATAAGCATCAATAATCAATACCGTGTGCTACTATGCAACCACACGTATTACTGTACTTTTACTACCGAGTAGTTCAACAGTAACAATGGTAAAATTTTCGCCGTTATTTTTAATAAAATATTTTTGTCGTTTTTTCAATCCGACAATAATTCCGTTGTGGGGTCCACCAATGATTGTGTCGTCGTACGAATATTCCCCGACAAAAAGAATATTCTCCGACCAAACGAATATTTTATAACAACTTGCTTACTTTGCAAAATTTATAAATATTACCCACAACTATAACATTATATCAAATTAACTCCATAATATTCAAAAATGATATTTATAGAAAATTCATCTTTATTTATAAAAATTGGGGTCTTACATCTTTCTACTCCCATTTACCCACTTATATATTTCCATTATTTTTCTCTCACTTTATAATCCATTTTCTTAAGTCTAATTACTTTTTTAACCATTAAAATTTAAAGATAATTAACACGCGTGCAAGTATATACCCAATAAATAAATATATATTAATTTGAAGTTATGTGTTTAAATAAGCAGAGCAATTTGTCAAAAGCCTAACAAGTTATTTTTGACTATTTTTCTTAAATTCATTGTGCTTTGTTTAATAATAAAAAAATTAACAAGACGGAAATAATCTTGTATCCGCTAAAATATAAAAAGTTATTGTTATTTAGACCAAAGGTGATACTCTAGATTGAGTTTTCACTCCAATTATGATTGCGACGTATATGCATATATAGAATATATATAAATTCATAAGTATTTCGTTTTAATTTATTTTATTTGATCACATATACGTTAATATTGGTCACAAATCCAATTTCATTAAATATTTATGAAAAATTATATTAATTATTTTTTCTTTAACGCGAGGTCCTATATTTGAATGAGTCGCCCTTCGAGTTTCAATATTATAATAAATGATATGATTATTTACGACATGAAAAGTTACATTTTATGTTGATTATATAAATACTAAAGCCTGATTAAAATATTTTTTAATTTAATTAATTTTCTAATATTATGATTTTAAAATTTAAGTCAAAATGTACTATTTCAAAATATTACGTTTGAATAGTCTGATGAATACCTTAACATTTAAAAGAAAACTAACAAAAGGAATTTTAGTTTGGTAAAAAGCACTATATAAAAATACATAACAAAAAGTGAATATAAAACAGAAAATAACAACAACCCGATAAAGTATCCTTTTTTCTCTTTTTTATTTTTTATTTCTTTGTCTTTTTTTTCTTCTGAACTTTCAAAAAAATTCACTTTTATTAGATTATTAATAAAAAAATATGAAAACGGGAAATATTTTTAAAACAATTATAACCATAAAAACTGAGTAAAATAAGGAAATTTTTATATATCTTCAAGATGAGAAGTCATAGTTTTAACACTAAAAAAGTAGTGAATACTATATAATAATTTAAATTTTACATATGAAGTTGTTTTACATTACCAAATAATATGAAATTTTAACGCATATTTTATTTTTTAAGTGTTTATACATACACATAATTTAAATTTTGTAAAAAATATTTAAAAATAGACATTTTAATCAACTATATGCATTTATCTTTTTATACAATATGTTTTGCGATGTCATATCCTTGCTTCATTGCAATATTTATAATTCAATATAAATGTGTTTAATTTTCAAAAATACTAAAAATTATGATATTATTTTTTACTTATTATAAAATATATTTATAGTTATAAATATATATATTAATATTACATAAAATTATATTAATTTATTTTGTATTGATTTTTAAAATTTTGATTAAAAAGGATTTTTAACCGATACTACTTAATGGTGAAATAAAGATAATAGTAATAAATAAATTAACAAGTCAAGAATGAACTACACTTTCAGACGAAGCAGGAAGTAAATATATTTATTAACAGCCGACAATGTACTTATTTTAAAATAATTTAAAATTAAAATATAAGTTGATTTATAAGTTTTTTTAAATTTTGATTTATAAATAAAAATACTAGGTATTAATTTGATTTATAAATAAGAAATTAAGTTAAATAAGATAAAAAAGTATTCAGTTCATAATGATTTATAAATTAAAATAAAATATAAAAGTTATTTAAAAGATATTAATAAAAAAAAGATAAAATATAAGAAGGATAAAATAGATATTATATTTGGTTAAATTAATTTATTTTAAAATAATTTATAAATTATTTTAAAATAAATTAAAAATATTTATTTATATTTTTAATTTAAAATTTAATTTATATAAAAAAAAATTATTATTAAATTAAAAAATGATGACAAATGACTTATAAGTTGGTCAAGATGATTTGATCAATTTATAAGTCACTGCCGAACAGGCTCGCAGTACGATGCTCGCGGTATCCTCAGGAATTCCAAAACACGCACACAATGTCGACGATATCACTATCAGACGATGACGACGACGTTGTCGGGCTCCACCGCATCACCGCCGAGCTCCGCCTCGAACTCTTGGCGGCTCTATCATTCGATTCAGACTTTGACTTGGCATTCCACCTTCAACTCCAAGAAGCCATGACCGCTTCTCTATCTGTCCAACCTTCCGCCTCCTCTTCATCATCTCCTCCACCAACTCAACTCCCATTCACTCTTCCCAACCTCACCGAAGTCCGAAAATCTGAACAGGAACTCCGTGGTCGGGCTTTCATCGATTCGGTGTCGAAAAAATCGTTGAACGACATTCATCGCTCGATTCACGACCGTAAAGTCGCCGGAGATATTATACAGATACCGGACGACGAGTGGAAATTGTACGGAGATAACTTTGAGCGGCCGTACGGTGAGGGTTCTTCATCGAGGGCTGTTAATTCTGAACTATTTAGGGTTTATTTTAAGGGTTTGTTGGGCGAAGAGAAGTTTAGGGATAGGAAAGGTATTTTGGTGCCGAAATTTGCTGGGATTGGAGTGGCAATTTGCGATGCGAGCGATGGATTGCTCTTTGAGATGAGGAAGCCGGTGGTCGTTAGCGGGGAGTGGATGAACAACCGGGTCGTGGCCGGGAAAGCGTTGATCGAGGGGTTGAATGCGGCACTTGCTTTGGGATTGAACAGAGTTGTGTTCTATTGTGATTACTATCCTTTATACCAATTTGTGAGTTAACAATTCTTTATTTGACTTGTTTACTTTTAGTTTCTTTGTGGCATTCTTTTGTGATTGAGTATTTTTATTCTGCAATAATTGGTAATGTGGTTATTTGGATGTAGTTAGAAAAAAAGAATGCAGAATTTTGAATATTGACGACATCAATGATCTTCTTGTTTGGTTGTTAAACATTGGTGAACTGGGATTGAGTTTTGTGTATATGTGATGATCTGGTAGTTATTTGAGTGTAGTTTTAGAATGAACAATATTAAATATGTTCTCTCTGAGAGTCTGATAAAGAATAATGAAGACTATGTACCCCTGATATATGATTGATGTTACTCAAAATATGGCATTAGCTTTGTTAGACAAGGACCTGGAAGAGATTTGGTGGATAGACTATGGTGGCTTCATCTTCGTACAGGTTTTAGAGGGAAAGTAATAGCTCATTTTGAGATAATGAAATGCAGTGAACAGCTAATTCAAATCTTGAATTTTTAATGGCCTCCCATGTTAGTCTTGTGGAAGTGACTTTGACGCAGGACAGGGAAGATTAAGTAAATAACTAAGATTCAGGGATCCATACCTAAACACTAGGATCTCTTGATCACAACTAAGATAAATTATTGCTATTCGGTAGAGAAATCAATTACCTTGGAGAATATTTTGAGGTACTACTTACATCCAGGCAATAGATGCTTGACAGCCAAAATTTCAAATTTGTAATCTCTCAATAATCAATCATATGTTGAACTTGTGAGGATTACAATTGAGTGGTCTCTTCACCACAACTATAAATTGATGGCTGTCTCTATAGAGAAATCAACCAAACTCATGTCAGTCTGCAGAGATTACTCGTGTCTGCAGAGAAACGATCGAGGGCAATTGAAATCTCAATTTTTTAAGCGCTCAATAATCGAGCATATGCTACACTTGTTAGGATTAAAATACTTTTATCGACAACCTAACACTTATAAACCATGTAAATTTGGGAGTAAGTAAAACTCAATTGGTGTCCTATTTAGGAAATGTACTCCAACTACCTACACAATTTATATTAGCCTATTAGGAAACTAGATACCAAAAATACATAAACAACTTAATTTACCCAGACACCTAATAATACCAGTAAGTGTATAGATATAATTACATTACCCCACTAAAAAATTTAAAGAATAATTATTAATTTAAGCATTTGTTCTCATCTCTTCTTTTGAGAAAATTCAACTCAAATTTTAAAATTTTGGAGAATAAGGAACCATGATTACTGCAAGATGTTTGTCAGAAAACACGTCCAATTTTTCTTCACATTATTATTATTTTTTGAAAGCACCAATAAAAGTATTGTTTTCGTATTCAACGATGCTTCAAGTAAAATTTCTGCATTGATGAACTCGTTAAACTCGATATATTCTTTGTTTCCACGGAAAAGACCAAGGAAAGTGTCAATCAGGCCTTCGACAAGGATACCAAGCGTCATTCCTAGCTTGAGAAGTTAATCTGAGTGAGGTAATACACTCGAATATTAACAATGACTATGATTAATGGTGTCGGTGAACAATAACAATCTAAAGATGAACATTAATTATATTGTAGTGTGCAACAATGATGAAAAGTGATTTTGTATTTTATTTTTCTCTTCAACCCAGTTTAGCACTAACTAAGAAATGATCACTCTGCGGAGGTTACTTGCATCAGCTGGCAAAGGAATGATCTCAACCCAAATCTCAATTTTATAAACCATCAATAATCAATATAGTATGCTACTTTGTAGGGATTACAAAATCTGTATAGAAATCTTAATACTTATAGACCAAGTAAACTTGGGACCAAGTGAAACTTTAATTCTACTAAAACAGTTATCCTATTAAGAACTTAGTTACCTAAACAATTTATACAGGGAAAGTAGATACCGATACACCTAATAATCCCTTGCAACTCTAAACTTTATCAATTTATATCTAATTGAAACATCTAAAGAATAAATAATTAGACTTAAGGTTACAACGTAAAGGACAAAAGCAAGAAGTTGAATATGACGCATCATACTGTAATATTCATTGCAGTTATGTAGATATCACTTAAAATATGCTTTATCAGTGGTGGAGCTATATAGTCTAAACACGGCAATTATATTTGTAGCTTTCTTCTTGTCTAACATTGTTATTGAGTTTGAGATCTGAATTCCCTGCATTGCTCTCTCAAGTAGGTGATAATGTTTAAGCAATTGCTTTAATACATAATTCCTTTTGGATGTATATAGTTGGGAAAAATTATTTTTTGAACCTATTTCACAAGGAAACAAAATCACAAAATAATTTATTTGTAATCCAAATAATGATTTTTTTTCGTTACATAGATATAAAATTTGAAAACTAGGGATATTGTTGGTGATGAAGCCTGAGAAAAGATCAAGAAAGAATGACATGAAAGAAGAAAATAACTTTTGGGTTAAGTTTGCTGTTATTTTAAGTGTCTTGGACTCTTGGTTACAGAGTCTCTAGAATGTGGGAAATGGGTTTTTTAAGTATTCCAATTTAGTCTTTAGATGCAGTCCTAAGTAATCTATCAAAGTTTGGTCCATTAATCTTTCAATTGAGTCATTAAATGCAGTCAACTATTAGTTCGGAGGTCTACATTTAATCTAGTAAGTTCACATTCTTGTACTCTTTTGACGGGTAGAAATTAATTGATTTTGTTTATGTAACTGCATAATTGTCAAGAATTAGGTTCTGTAACATATCTGCCAAGGAGGTGGACTGCCCCCACCCCCCAAACCAACTTCTTCCACCGGATTTCTTTCATCCTTTCCTTTATGTTTTTAACTTTCAAAGCTGCTTTAGCTGGTAATAGAATACAATGATAGTTGCTAAGCTTTTATCAGAAAATATAGGTAACTCGCCGATGGCAACCAAAGCAACGTAAGTTTGCAATATTACTCAATCAAGTGGATCTCCTTCGGAAAAAATTTACATATTGCAGGCCATCTTACGTGGGTCGAAATGATGTTAAGTTCGCATTCAAACTTGCTAGAGAGGCAATAGTTTCTCAGATTAACAAGCCTTCTGAATCAAGTGGTACAAAGATTGAATCTTGTGTAATTTGTCTGGAAGACACAGATGTTGGTCTGATTTTCTCCATTGATGGTTGTATGCATCGTTATTGCTTTTCTTGCATGAAACAGCATGTAGAGGTGAAGTTGCTCCATGGGATGGTGCCTAAATGCCCACATGAAGGCTGTTCTTCTGAATTGATAATTGATAGTTGTAAAAAATTCTTGACACCGAAATTGATTGAAATTATGAGCCAACGCTTGACAGAAGCTGCTATTCCTGTGACAGAGAAAATCTATTGCCCTTATCCCAAATGCTCTGCATTGATGTCGAGAAGTGAGGTTTTAGAATATTCTAAAACTATATTCACTAATGCCAATAAATCTGGAGTCAGGAAATGCATAAAATGTCATGGTCTATTCTGTGTTAATTGCAAGGTTCCTTGGCACAACAGCATGACCTGCGTTGAGTACAAGAGAGATAATCCTGATCCACATGCAGAAGATGTAAAACTGAAGACCCTAGCAGCAAGAAATCTATGGCGTCAGTGTGTAAAGTGCAATCATATGATTGAACTAGTGGCAGGTTGCTACCACATGACATGCAGGTACTAATTATTGTTTAAGTTAACTCTCTTGGAATTATTCTGACGAATTTTGATCTATTGAACTTCTTTTTCTTCTTTTTTCCCTCCTAAAATCTGCGTGTGTTCTTTATATTTTGTAGGATAAGTTGTCTATAGTTACCAATGGTATAGCTTGTTCAGTACTTGCATTCTTCTAACATACTTTTATTATGGTAAATTTGTCTCATGCGTTGTTTAAAAAAATTATTTTATGCACTTTGACGCAATGGTTGTTATCTTTGGGTTTGGCAATTCTTTTGAGAATTTTTCTTTAGCATGTCAATAAAATCACATTATATCATCCCTTATCTTCTTTTCCTTCTTTTTTTCCCCAAATCTATTTAGTGTCAATTATATGATATGCATGTACATGTTTTCTAATTACAGCTCACTTCTCTTAAATTTGATGTTTCACTGTTGAAAAATTCCAGTACTTAATCATCTTTTTCAAGTCTATTTTCTTTAGCATGTTTGCTGCCTTAATTGTTTGTACCAGGGAAACATCGTACTTTGCTCATAATTTAAATTTTCTGACCACCTGTTTTTTATTGTTCGAGTTTTCACTGATGGGGATACTTGAATAATCCTCTCTCTGTTCCAGAACATGAGCTCATTATTGACTTTTTGAAGTCAACTTGAGACATTTTTGAACTCAAAATTGACATGGTTTCTATTAATTTTAGTTAATACAATGATGACTATTGTAAAGTATCTAAAAAGTACTACTCATAAAAAGTACTACTCATGGTTAATGAATCATCTCAAGTTTGAGTTTGAAAATATCTCAAATTGACTTTCAATAGTCAATGGTGATCTTATAATTTGGAACGAAGGGAGTATGATGGTAAATAAGGTAGATGCATTTTAAGCTGTTTCAATGACCGAGATCACTTGGATGTGCTTTATCTGTGCCTTAGTAGCAAAAACTTTTGCTGCCATCAACTGGAAAATTGTTAAAATGGCCAAGTGTGGATGTTTTATCTGCTATTGAATGAGCACATAGCTGGTGGAAAGTGAATGCTAGCTGGTGTAAAATTATTTGTAGAGTGGAGGGGAAAAGGGGTTTTTTTTAGCAAAGTGAAAAGGCGCGAGTTCCTATCAGCATGCTACATGCTACCTTTTCCTGCTTTTGAATTTTTGTCTTGTTTTTCGTTAATTGTCTAAATTTCATATTTGATAAAATTGCGTGCTTTTTACTTCTTTTCCTTTTCATTTAATTTGTTATATGAGATGAATTCTAGTTTGAGAACTCAAGGAATTAATGTAGAAAGAAACAAAGAAAAAGGATTTGAAGAATCTGCTTAATTCTTGCTTGTAAAAACATTTAACTTTTAATGACTTTTGTGGGTTCACTTATTAGTGTTGTTACCCTCCTCGCATTGTCTTGCTAATTGATTCACAAAGCTTGTAGACTGTCCAAGGATGAAAATAAAAATATGATTTTTAATGTCACTTATCTTGTTGATCCACAATGTAGTGTTAGCCTATCCTTTGCCTCCTTTCTTCTTGCAGATGTGGGTGCGAGTTTTGCTATACATGTGGAGCTGAGTGGAAGGATAAGAAACCATCTTGTAACTGTCCACTCTGGGATAATGAGCACATTATAGATGAAGACGACGAAGATGAATTTGAATTTGACGAGGACGAGGACGAGGACTATGAAACTGATTCGGACGATTACTATTGAATGCGGATCGTATCTATATCCCTCCCTTCACCTGTTTTCCTTAATTTCCATCTGTTAAATAATTTTGGGAGTAATGTTTGTTAGATTATGTAGTGTTTGCGTCATTTTAGATCCCTTTTAACAGCCAAGGGTGGAGGTGGAGGTGGAGGATTTTGTGAAGGAATTATGGGATGGGACAATTGTATATATCAGCCAAAATGTTGTTTACAGATTGTTTGGAATCTTTTTGCTTTGTGAAAATGTTATAATAAATTAAATAAATTTTAATGCTTTAGATTTTGAAACATGAGAGGGCATGTTGTCATTTTGAGTGTTGTTTTGTTACCTTTTTATACTAATTCTCTCAACTACCAAGGTGAAAGGAACAAAATATTTGTTAAAAACTAGTGAGAGGGGCCAAGTGAAATTAAACTAATGAGAGGGGCCAAGTGAAATTAGCCAAATACTACTTGAAGAAAAATACTACTATTAAGCATTACAATTTATTATTGAAAAATTACTTCAAGAATATCAATTCTCTTTATTTAAATAATCTTCTTTTTATTATTATTGTCATGTTCTTTATTGGTGGTAAAGTCGTAACTCGGAAGATAAGATCGTGTCTGATATCTCTCTATCTTTTCATCCTTCAACTTGTTTGCCAATCCCAGAAAAACCCCAACTCAGAGAGACTTAAACCGTTTGTCTTCTATTCCCCTGAAAATGGAAATAGACGCCGAACTACAAACCCTACTCGCCGAGCAACGTCGTGAACTCACGGCGGCTTTATCTACCGATTCCGACCTCGAATTTGCTTTCAAACTCCAAATGCAAGAGGCCATGAAAGTTTCGCTTGCAGTCCAGTCCCCATCTTCTTCCTCAGAACAACAGTTTGACTTCCCAATCGACAGCGTTTCCAGTTCCGGCATGGCTCACCTCCTCGCCGAAGAGATCGATAAGTTCGAACGAGAACGCAGCGATCGCGAAGAAGTGGAAGCGGAGATGAGGCGAATTCGGAACGATCTCAGCCGCCGGATCCACGATCAGGCCTTCGCTCGCGAGTTAGACGGCGTTCCCGAAGCGCAGTGGAGGAAGAATGGCGATCGCTTCCAAAAGCCGTACGGGGAGGGGTCATCGGCTACGGAAACTAATGGGGAGGTTTTTCGGTTGTATTGCAAGGGTTTGGTGAGTGAAGAGAGGGTGAATAATGTGATGAAGATGTTGGCTGGTATTGGAGTGACGATTTGTGATTCGAATGATAGTGTAATTTTAGAGTTGAGTAAGCCTTTGATTGGAGGTGGTGATACGAGTGGTCAAATGGCAGAGGTGAAAGCTTTGATCGAAGGGCTTAATGCTGCTGTTACGTTGGGCTTAAAGAGGATTACCGTCTTCTGTGCTGATAATATAATCTACCAATTTGTGAGTTACATTGAACTTGTGCCCATGTCATATTTTAGTGTTTTTATGTGTTTTCCTATATTTTGTATACCGTGGGGTACTTTGGTTCACTCCCTTTTGGGTGCTTTTAATAAAATTATCAACTTGTATATAATAATTGTAATATATGATTCGGGTGTTATCTGAAATTATTTAATATGGTAAAATATGGAGCCCTTTTGCACAAACACTAGGTGGGAAGTTAAAAGAGAATACATAATACATTCTCCTTATGAAAACTTTTTTTTGACCTCTCCATTACAGTTTTGATCAGCTTGCCTCTGTTCTTTGTTATTTTCTGCTGATAGGGTTAAGATAGTTAAAGCATTAAATCCCAATGATATGAATATCTTTTCAAGATTTCTGTAACAGTTATTTTGGAGCTTTTATTTGTTGTTATTTTCCTTCATTATTTCTTCCTTTCTGTTTGAAAGCCTTTTTATCGTGTCATTATCTCTTCTGATTTTTTTTACCCAAATGCTAGATACTAGGTATAGCTAGGTATATCTCCTTTATTATCTAAATGAAATCAAGGTCTTTCTGAAACCTAGCAAGATGTGAACCTATTAAGACAAGTATCCAGGCTATAAAGCTGCAATAATATGAGCTTCTGGTTCATCATGTAATCAGATACCTAAATACTTGGTTCATGCTGTATTTATTAATGTAGGTCACTGGAAAATGGATAGCAAGGCAGCGAAAGGTTGCAACTTTGGTTGATCAGGTGACTCTACTCCAGAGAAAATTTATTCGTTGCAGTCCAGCTCTTGTGGCGCGAAAGGATATCATTTATGTATTGAAACTTGCAAGAGATGCAATAGTTTCTCAGATCTCTAGGCCAGTAGAAAGTAGAGTTGGCAAAAATTGGATTGAGAATTGCAAAATTTGTTTGGAAGATACCGATGTTAATCAGATGTTTTCGGTTAATAGCTGCGATCATCGGTATTGCTTTTCTTGTATGAGACAGCATGTGCAAGTGAAAATGCTGCAAGGGATACTTCCTACATGCCCACACGAGGAATGCAAGTTTGAATTGAAGATTGAGAGCTGCAAAAATTTCTTGACTCCTGAACTATTTGACATAATGAGCCAGCGGATAAAGGAATCTTCAGTTCCTGCATCACAGAAAATTTACTGTCCATTTCCTAGGTGCTCAGCTCTAATGTCCAAAGCTGAGGTTTATGAATATGCTTCAGCTGGTGGTGTAGAACAAGCTGGAGCCATAAAATGCACTAAATGTCGTGGTCTTTTCTGTGTCAACTGCAAGGTCCCTTGGCATAGTAACATGACCTGTTATGACTTCAAAAGGTTAAATCCTTTTCCATTACCAGAAGAGGCAAAGCTTAAGTCTCTTGCATCAAGAAATCTATGGCGTCAATGTCTAAAATGCAATCATATGGTTGAACTTGCAGAAGGCTGCTTCCACATTTCTTGCAGGTATATCTTTCCCTTCTTTCCGAGTTGCTTTCTTAGCTATGTCAACTTTTATTTGGTGTAGATATATTAATCGAAGAACAATGTCCAAAGAATGTTGACCTAATAGCTAACAACCAATACACAAGACTTCACTTGGTATACCTACAAGTATAGACAGTCTGAAAGCTTCATTATGTCCATTCTAGCAACAGATTCAGCAGTCCAATTGGCCAACATATTCTTCCAAAAAACAGCCCTAAAATTGAAATGTTGTTTATATTTAATAGCTGTTGAAGTTCCCTCATGTTTATAATATAAGCTTTGAATTTTTTTTCCTTTATTGATAAGTAAATACCTTGATCATTTCTGCATTGTACTTTTACAGATAATCCTGGTTCACGGCCTGCATCCAACATTTAGTTTACAATCCTCTTCTATCTATTTAGTATATAATGCATCTACATATATACTAATAATAATTATTTACTGAAATATCAATGCATATCCTTAGACTCTATGATTGTCTGTCTGATTTTGACTAATATTAATGGCATTTTCTAAGTATAAGCTCAATATACTAGTTAGGGACCTATGATAATTACAACACACTATGTTTTACTTTCTTTTTCCACTCGGTCATTCTTTTTTTATATTTCTTCGAAGACAAACCAGTGATTCTTTGTCTTCAATGAACATGATCTTGTGGTGTTTTTTTCCTGTGATAAATATGTTTATCCAGAATACTACTTTGTTTTGTGGCCCTTACTGCCGAAGCATGGAAGATCACTTGTCTACGCCTTTAGAATGGTCTGTTTGGTATGGTTTGGTAATGTGAAATATTTTATTTTGTTAAAAATATTAATAATAAACATGAAAATTGTTTCCATTTCATTTTTGAATTCATAACAAAAACACATCTGGTTTTGAAGCTTCATGTGTAGAAATATAAATTAGAAACAACAAATTGTTTGATTTTATCCTTTTCTATTTCACGTACAACTTTTATCACAATATTTTCAAGTAAAGCACTTCTGGGAGTTGTAACCAGCTTAAATCACCACTCAAATAGTCGTCACTTATAATTAACAATAGATTTATGTTTTTCTCTTTCTTTCTTTTCGCAAGAGATAACAATGGTGGCCAATCTGTTAAAATTAATCTAATGGAATCAAAACTGTGTCCATTCAGTAAAATAAGGAAGAAAGTGTGGCTTCAACAACTGATTTAACTGTTAGAAGGGAGGTTTATGGTTTCTGTGTTATAATGTGTCGTTCTTCTATTTGAAATGATGAAATGATCTCACAGAAGTGTTTGCCTCCCTCCAACACTCCCGAGCTAGGTTTCCCATTTCTACCAATATATGGGAAGAGTGCTAGAAAAGGATTTTCTATAAAAAAAGATGAGATGTGTTTCTGCAAGCAATAAATATAATCATATTATTTGACTGAAAAATATAATTGTGAAGCTACCAGCAAGGGTGCATTATGCCAGACACCAAATTCCCATCTTATCATACATGGAACCCTGCAAATAGTAAATAATGATATTTTGAGTAAATATTTCAGCAGTTACTAATGTGAGTAGTAGCAAGCAATGAGAGATCAAGAATATTTTCAGTTTGCTTGTGAATTGCAACAGCAAGGGGAAATAGTTGTTTTATGTTGATTAGCAACTTCATAACCACCAATTGATTGCAGGACAGAAAGTATTTCTACCAAGGCCTAGCGCAGTAAACAGACTTATTTTCCTTTTAAATTGTCTTTTGGTATTCATGAATTATATTTTGGTTTTTTACACTCATTCATGGATTGTAATATGCTAGGTATCTTTTGTATCTATCTTAATTCTAACTTTTTGACAATACTTACCTTGTTGAGCAATTTTGAAATGTTTCTGCAGATGTGGGAATGAGTTTTGCTATAAATGTGGAGCTGAGTGGAAGAACAAGAAACCAACGTGTTCCTGTCCACTCTGGGCTGAGCCTAATATATTATATGATGATCCAAATGTACGTCGACAAAGAAGAAGAATGTTCTGACAAGTCTTATAAGCCAAGTACGAACAAGTAAAAATGTTAGGTTCTCCTCACATGAATAGTCACTCTCATGCGAGACAAGACCTTGTGGAATTAATATTTTTACTCGTGTAAATATCAATTATGATGCCATACTGGTCTTTTGTCTGCCTTTTGTTTTATTAACATTTTGAACTTATCGGAAGACTTCTGGGAAGTTTAACCAGACTGAAGTACGAAAATTATGTCAGCCAAGTGCTCTCTGTTTTGTTATTCAGTTTACTATGATTGTATATGAATTTGCTTACATTTCATAATCTTTTTTTTTTCATAAAAAAAATGTGCCAAATTTCAAAATTAAAGATACAATTTAATTTTTGAAATCAAATGACGGTATATTAAATTTTAAAATTAATATGACTCGTAAAAGGTTATAATTAAATATTGTTATTAATAGCTTTTATTATATATTAAATAATTATATAAATTAAAATTAAATATAATTTGAAGTTTAATATTATGTTGTTGTTTGATTTTGAAAATTAAATTGTATATTTAATTTTGGAGGAGTACTTGGTAGTTTCTTCATCAACAGATGGTCTTGATGCCGAGAAAAATAAACAAAAAGGAAGACTTACTTTTCCAGTCTGGAATACAAAACAAAAGGAGACTATAAAACGGATTTGATTAACATAAAGTTATTTTTTTGGTAAGTTAATTAATTGGTCAATAAAATATTGACACGCTCAAGGTAAAATATTGATAAACATACAACTTCGACTGCGTGTCACTATTTTATTGGTCAATTGATCAACTTACTCTAAAATAAACTTTATACAGACTACTTCCCTATAAAACAAACAAAAAGGAATACTTACTTTTCTAGTCTGAGAAAAGCAATAGAAATTGATTTGAGGAGACTACAAAACAAAAGGAGACTATAAAACAAACATGAAATATTTATATTAGTTGTTGATCCATGTTTGGATGATCGGGGCAAATTTTAAAATCTTAAAATATGAAATAAAATAATTAATATATTTTAATTTAATACTTTAAAAAAATTTATATTTAATTATTTTACTTATCTTATTAGTCAAATAAAATAGTTTAATTTTAAAATCTTCACGAGAGATTTAGAGTAATTGTCACCTTTTTTTTTGTTTTTATCTCTTTTGTTCTTAAATTTTAATTATATTATTATTTTATTTAAATGTCTGATTTTATAAAATTTTTATTTTATTTCGCATAATTAACAAACAGGTTATGGCCTAATTTTAATAAATCTTAATTTTACAGAGATGAAACATTATACAGTATATTGTATTAGATACAGATTATAAAGTTCAGAAATTACTCCGTACTACTTTTAATCTTTTACCCCCTATTTCTGAGTTTTGAACAGAAAAGAAAAGAATAAAAAACTTAAATTAGAACAAAAAAGAATAGAAAAATTGAAATTTTTTTTATGTTGTTTCTGAATTTAAAAAATATATATAAAATTTAAAATTGAGAACATAAATTATAATTTAAAATTTATTATAATAAAAATTAAGGATAATATGAGAATTATAAAAATATTATTTATACTAATTTTTTTTCTGTCCAAATCAGGCCAATTTTGGACCGAAAATTTTGATAAAAAAAATGGCCAAATTTTTTACTTATTTTTTTTTTATTTATTAAAAAACTCAGAAATATAGTAATTTAAAAGAGAACTTAAATTTTACGTCGATTTTTTTTTTTTTATCCATTTTAAAACTCAGAGAAACAGAGCGACGAGCGTTATAGTCTGATGGGAGTGGAGAAATTTCGCTAATTTCTCTTCCGACGAACGTTGAAGAAGATACTACTGGTAAAAGACCTCCTTCTCACTTTCTCTTCGCTTTCTTATTTTTGTTTTTTGCCCTTTCCAGAACCCAGAAAAAACCTAAACTCAGCCATTGCTGTGAAAGTTTGAAACGAAGCTAAACCAGTCTACTATTAGAGCGAAAATGGAAGTCGACAGCGAGCTAGAAGCCCTTCTCGCGGAGCAACGCCATGAACTCACGGCGGCTTTAGAGGCGGAGGCCGATCACGATTTTGCGTTCAAGCTCCAAATGGAAGAAGCCATGAAAGTTTCACTGTCTGTCCAGCCCTCATCGTCCTCGTCATCAAGGCAGGAATTTGACTTTGACGTACTAAACGACGACGTTTCCGACTCCGGCATCGCTCTCCTCCTCGCCGAGGAAATCGAGAGGTTCGAGCGGGAGCGCAGCGACCGCAAGCAAGTCGAAGCAGAGATGAGGCGAGAGCGGGATGATCTCGCCCGCCGGATGCATGATGTCGCATTCGCTCGCGATTTACTCAGTGTTCCCGAGGAGGAGTGGAAGAACACTGGAAATTATCTTCATAAACCGTACGGCGAGGGCTCTTCGTCTTCCGCACCGGCCATTAACGGCGAGAGTTTCAAGCTGTATTGCAAGGGTTTAGTGACTGAAGAGACGGTTGGAGGTGCGAAGAAGATGTTGGCTGGGATCGGAGTGGCGATTTTTGGTTCGAGTAGTGAAATTGCAATTTTCGAGTTGAGGAAGCCTTTGATTGGGGGTGAGACGACTGAAGAAATTGTGGACGTGAGAGCTTTGATTGAAGGGCTTAATGCTGCTGATACTTTGGGTTTAAAGAGGATTACTATTTTTTGTGATGATAATTCGCTTTATCAATATGTGAGTCACCTTTACTTAACTTATATGCAGGTCATTTACTTTTTGTATATGCATTTATTGTTCTGGTTGAAAATTTTCTTGGAAAAATAGTGGTTCTAATTTTTATTTTGTCATTTACTTTTGTATATGCATTTATTGTTCAGGTTCAAAATTTTCTTAGAAAAATATAGTTTCTAATTTTAATTTATTTTAGGCTCCGCCGCCTCATGTGCAAAAGTAGAACGGTAGTTCTGTCTTATCAATACAAAAAAGATTGTCAATTCTGAGAGCATATCTTTCTTTTATCAACTGTTCTACTAATTGATACGTTTCCACAATAATTGATTAGCTGTGTTAGTTAATTTTCCTTTCCAATTGTTAACAGTTAATTTTCTTTTGTTGGATTATGCTAAGTGGACGCAATAATTCCTCACTCTCAAAATCAGGGTCCGCTTTAAATTATTAAATATTTTTAGAAAATGATTTCCTACCTAACCTTCTTGCTCAGCTGGAATAACTCAACCGGAATAGCAATTGATAGCTTAAAAATCTAGGTTTACCCACTTTTGGAAGGGTAAATTTCATTAAGGAACGCTATACCCAAAAACACAGAACTATAAAAAGGGAAGAAATTTGATCAAGGACCAATCCATTATCAGTTGAACAAGGTCAAGTGGTTCAAGTATCAAATCTACGTTATTGGAATATCAACTGAGATTTTTCTAGCCATTATTTTTAGCTGATATTTTCCCAAGTGAAATGTCTAGAAAAAAGAAAACAGTGGTCGGGAAGGTTGATAAGTTAGTACATGTGCAATCCTTTTTATAGCTGTGATGAATCTTATATGAAATTATGCTATCCAAAATGACAGGTGTTGTGTAAGTATAATTTTTTTTCTTATCTAGATGAATTTAAGCTCTTTTGGAAACCTAGTAATGTTTGCATTGTTTTTGAAACTTAAATAGTGGGCCGGGAAGCTGCTACATCACCAGCTTGTGCATTGTTATATGATCATGTACCTAAATACAAGTGGCTGATGTTGTTTTTCAAAATACAGGTCACTGGAAAATGGGTAGCAAGGCAGGGGAATATTGCAACCTTGGTGGATCAGGTGACTCTACTCCGGAGAAAATTTATTCGTTGTCATCCAACTCTTGTGGAAAAAAAGGATATTAAATATGCTTTTGAACTTGCAAGAGATGCTATAGTTTCTCAGGTCACTCAGCCAGCAGGAAGCAGTGGCCTCATCTATATAAAGGAGACTTGCACAATATGTTTGGAAGATAAAGATGTTAGTCAAATATTATCAGTTAATGGTTGCCAGCATCGGTATTGCTTTTCTTGTATGAAACAGCATGTGGAAGCGAAGTTACTTCAAGGTGCGCTTCCTAGATGCCCACACGTAGGTTGCAAATTTGAGTTGAAGATTGAGGATTGCAGAAAATTCTCTACTACTGAAGTACTTGATGTTATGAGGCAGAGGCAAAAGGAAGCTTCTATTCCCATAACACAAAAAGTTTATTGTCCTTATCCAAGGTGCTCAGCACTGATGTCCAAAACTGAGGTTCGTGTCATAAACAATGCTATTGGAGCCGGAAGATGCACAAAATGTCATGGCGTTTTCTGTATCAACTGCAAGGTACCTTGGCATAACAACATGACCTGTTCTGACTACAAAAAATTAAATCCTTATCCATGTGCAGAAGAGGCAAAGCTCAAGTCTCTCGCAAGGAAAAATCAATGGCGTCAATGTGTAAAGTGCAAAAATATTATTGAGCTTAAAGATGGCTGCTACCACATTTATTGCAGGTATGTCGTTCCTCCATTTTTATTGCATGTCTTCATAATAAATGATATTGCTGGAAGATCCTTGTTAGAAATTTAGAATCACTCATAGAATAAACATCCATAAACTCATTACTAAATTATATGAATTTTATGGGTCACTCTTAAAAAAGTGGTTCCGTCATCAAGTTGAAGAAGATAAGCATTCTTCGAATACTTTGTCATATATCGTAGGTGAATCCTAATCTGATTATTGTTTGAGAAGATGAATTTATGATGAATGGTACCTTCTTGAAGTTCCTGAATCTGTTGGCAATCAAAGTTGTAGAAACTGACGGAAGCTTTGATCTCTCCTAGGTCCTCCACTGTGTTGGAAGATTGGTATGGTAGGGGTAATTAGTAGTTGTGTTACTTGTGTAAGTCTTATGACTGGTCCTTTAATCGGATTTTTGGAACGACATTAGTAGGTAAGATAGCAAGTCCCTTTGGACTTTTGACTAGAATCCTCGGGACTTAAATACACTTGCCGTCTTAGCTATTAGGGAGTTTCTAGAGAGTCCAGATTCATCATATGAGTAGTGATTGTGAATCCTTTAAACGTATCAATGCAATATAATGAGAGGAGACATGTCCTGATTAAAATGTATCCCTCTTTGTTGGGAAGTTTCCCCTTTACCAGTGCTTCGTGCATGCGTTTATCAACAGATTGCCAAACAAAAACAGAAGCCCAAGAATGGAAAGAGAGGAGGGGTGGGGGGAATAATTTTTTTTAACAGTTAGGCAATGGAAAACAGTTCTTTGCTTGCTTTCTATTTCCTGTAGATTATCATGTATCGTTAAAAGTGTATATGATCGTTGATAGGCATATGGGGGAAAAAGGAATAGGCTTCTTACTAATTGTATTGTTTTAAGTGTATCAAGATTGTTGATAGGCATGCAGGGAAAGGAATAGGCTGGGCTACTTGTTTATATTGGTTCTTACTATGCGAGTCTGACAATACTTTGGTACTGATTGATTAAATTTTAATATTTTTTAACAGATGTGGTCATGAGTTTTGCTATACGTGTGGAGCTGAGTGGAAGAACAAGAAAGCTACTTGTGCATGTCCCATCTGGAATGAGCGTAATATTGTATATGATGAACGTAACAGAAATCAGTAAGGAAGATGACGATGAGTAATATGACTCTGTTCGGAAAAGTTGGAGCAAGTATCCGTGTTTATTTACATATAATATTATCTTGGAAACATCCAAGTCAAATTAGTAAGGTGCTTATCTTTTATGTGGTAGTGTGATTAGCAATAGGATGTTATTATAAATGATGTTTGACGTCCCATTTGCTAACATTTTGAAACTGTAAGCAACGATGTCTATATAATGATGTTATTAGTAATGATACTTTTTTTTAATAAAAAAATTATTAATATATATATGTATATATATATGCCTGTATGTATGTTTCATATGAGCTCAATTCGAGGGTTGCTCAAGTGATAGTGGGCATATGATAGAACCCATCACATCCCTAGGCCCAACACACATCCACCTTCTTCTGGTCTCTGTGCTCAACATCATCTACGTCGTCTATGTAGAAGAGAAAGAGGGTTGCCGATATATTTTTAGAGAGAAAATGAGCGGAGAAGGGAAAATAGTAGTTGATGTAGCATTCAAGGCATCCATGAGTATTGATTGGGATGGGATGGCAAAGATGCTCGTATCCGATGAGGCTTGCAAGGAGTTCGCCTCCCTCTGCCGTGCCTTCAACGAAGTTAATTCCACCCTCCAGACCAATTTCAGTCAGGTGACCTCCTTTTCCTATTTTTTTTATTCCATTGTCTCATTTTGTTGTTGTTGATATTTTGGTGGTAGATCTGTAATTAATTGCTATAGTGATCGATTTTTGGATTAGGTTTGTGAATTTTAATGTCCACTTTGATTTCAAATTTTAGATTTATATGCGGCAAACCATTTCATCCAGGTCATTTGGTGTAATTGACATTAAATTTTGTAATTTATAGCCTTTATCATGATATGTCAGCAATTGATTTATCATGATATATGTCAGCAAGCAATTGATACTTATTTGAGATTTATTCTCTTTGATTGAATTTTAATTTGTAAAAAAGATATGGGTAGCGAGTCTAGTGACCCAGTTTGGTGATTGGACATATTTTGTTGATGATTTAATACTAAATTGTAATCGTCTTTGATCATTCTGTGTCCTCATTTGTGTGATACATATAAAGTGGAAAGTATTTAAGAAACGAGAATTAGTGGCATAATTAAGTTCAGTTTCCAATTTAGTTACTACATAGATGCTAGGGAACATGTGTAGTTTTGTTTTGAACAATGTGTGGATACATCGAGTAAGGAAAGGGCGTTCCATATTGTTGTTAATCTTGACTTTTAAGGAGTGAACTACATGGAAACCATGTTTGGAGTACTTAATTGTGTGCCATTTCCATTCCATTCCTGTGGATCTTAAGCAAATATCGTATTATCTCGACTTATTCTGAAAATTTCCCCTACTAGTTCGGGATAAAAGGTGTTGTTGAGTTGAATTATCTTGACTTGTCTGTTTGTTGAAGCTCGTGCTACTATCTTAAATTGTAGTTTAGTTCGATTTGGTTCATGAAATTTGCCACAACCGTCTTGCATTTGCAGATGCTAGAGAATTTTTGGATGAAATATTTTAACTGGATTGTTCTTTACGGAACTTGTGTATTATGATTTTTCTGCTGTTACCCTACCAGGTTACTGTCTAATAGAAGCATTCCTTGTCCTGAATATTCTTAATACTGATTATATTTTTTTATTCAATTTCAGATTGTATTTAGTTATTTTCTGAAGCATATAACCAATAATAGTGGCTTGTGCACATAAGAAAATTGTTTCAAGTGAACCAAAACTCTAACAATTCTTAAGCATATTACTTTTTAGATCTTTTAGAATTAGACTTGAAGAGTATTTACCTATTTGGCAGATTTTCCTTCGAACTTATTCGTAATGTTCCTTACATTCTTTGTGGAGGTTTTTTCATAGTTTACCATACTGGAATCTTGAAGTGCAACTGAGATCTACAAGTGGGTTTTGTCTTTGAACAATTGTCAAATATTCCTTTTAGTGGTCTAGCTTTGATAGTGTCTCCGCATGTTTCCTTAGTTGAGATTTGTGCTGCAGATTATTTCCTTTTTCTCCTCTAGTTTTTTATTTGTAGCAATCTTTTAAAATTGCTAGTGATATGTTATTTTTTGTTTTTTTCAACTCGTACAGGAACCAGAACCCGTAGACTGGGAATACTACAGGAAAGGAATTGGTTCTCGCTTGGTTGATATGTACAAGGAAGCATATGACAGTATGTTCTTTCTTTGTTAACAAATTGTAATACTTTTTTTCATTTTCTGATTCTATGCGCATGTTGTTGTTTCATTCATGGGAGTTATAAACCCATTTTTGTTGAGAACTCCCTTTCCAATTCCATGTTACTTCGAATTTTTACATTGACAATAATGTGTTATATGGATCCAAAATTCTCTGGTATTACATTCATATTACTTTGTTTATTCTCATTCTCTAGTCTTTCTCTTGGTGTGTGACTGATTTATATGTTGCCCTCATTAACTCGTTAAGCTACCTAGTTGTCATTCTTTTGAGTAGAATTTTTTTGACATCCCCTGATCGGAACTGGAAATCGGAAATTTTAGTGAGAATTACAATACATTTTTTTATGAGGTTCTGCTTGCAAGAAAAGAAATCTGCTGCTGCAAACTTTGTTTCCCAATAGACTTTGAGGAATTTTTTGTAATTAAAAAACAGCAATCATGATATTTTCCTATTGGAGCAAACAGATCAAGCATTTCTATTCCTCCAACCCCCAGGTCTTGCTGATTATTTCTAGGCCTGGCCCTTCATTATCATATCCTTTTTGAACTAGTTACTGATATAATCTTCAAACCGACCTGAGGACAAAATTAGTGTCTGACTAGAAGTCTTTGGATGAAACTACATTAAAGGTACGAATTGGATGCATAGTACTTGGAGATTCTATGGACTACGTTATGTTGGTCTCTCTAAGAATCTTGCCAAGGGCCAACCAAGGCCAGGACTTGGAATAACTTTAATCTGATGTAAATCTCAATGAGTAACAATCAAATGAACCACATGAAGCATTGGATTTTTTTCCTTTTTTTTTTTTGGACAGGTCGCATGAAGTATAAGATCTAACTTTATTCATTGGTAATGCCTTTTATAGAATCTTCTTGTTTTATCTAAAATGTAAAAGTACTTACCGGATCATCTACTGCATTCATCCGTAACACCTTGAGTTAATTCGGGTGTAGATGTAACATGTACACTACTAAATCAGTGTAAATGAATTTTGCTTGTGTAATCTTTTGAAGGTACCCGAACTTGTCAAAAACTAATAATATTTGAAGGTACTTGTAAAAGTTAGAACAAAATATACTTTGCTACTAATATTTTACAGAAGATGATCATCCTCTTAGGCAATGGAAAACAAACAGTTCCTTTCTTGCTTTCAATTTTTCCTGTAGATTATTATCATGTATTGTTAAAAGTGTATTATTATTGTTGATGAAAAAGGAATAGGCTAGGCTCCTTGCTAATTGTATTGTTTTAAATGTATCAAGATTGTTGATGATAGGCATGTAGGGAAAGGGAATAAATAGGCTGGGCTAGTTGTTTATATACTATGCGAGTCTGACAAACAATACTTTGGTACTGGTTAATTAATTTTTAATATCTTCTAACAGACGTGTGGAGCTGAGTGGAAGAAGAAGAAGAAAGCAACTTGTGCATGGCCCATCCGGAATGAGTATATGATGAGCATAACAGCAGAAATCAGCAAGTAAGATGAGGAATATGACTCACAGTTGTAGCAAGTATCCTTTATAATACTCCATTATCTTGGAAACATCCAAGTCAAATTAGTAAGGTGCTTATCTTTTTATGCGCTAGTGTGCTTTGCTCCCATTTGCTAACTTATACGAAGGTTTCTCAAGTGATAGTGGGCATATGATGATAACGTCTCCAATACGTAGGTAGGTGTAAACCATGACTTTAATTAAAACTCACTCTCGTAACAAGTGTTTTGGGGTGAGGAACTCTCTCATTGCACACTAGAAGGTTATTTGGCTGAGGGTTTTCACCAAAAGTGCTAATTTATGATTTTCTAAATTAAAATTCAAATATTAATTAATTAAATTTTTTAATGATAAATTTGTAATTAATAGTATTTTAAAGTAGTTTATAATATTAATTAAAAATTCATATTAATTTTGAATTTTAACATTATATAAATTGATTAGGAAAAAAATCAATTGAGACTGAAAAAGGAGTGTTAAACTTGAGCTATAATTTACATCAAAATAATAAAATATTCTTAAATTTATAATTATAATTTTATTATCATGCAATAATATTAAATTAGCAACTTATCAAGTTAGAATAATAATAATAATAATAAACTAACAAATTATTATTTTAAGATATACATTGAACTAAAATGTATCATTAGTATTTACAAATTTATAAATGTTTTGTTTTAAAAAAATAGAGTATTTATCAACACACTTTTTTCACATTTGTATATTTATTTCGTTTCTTATCATTCAAAATTTCGTCAAAAGCATCCGTTAGTTTACGTATTTACCCTTTGGTAACATTTTCTCAGTAAAAAGGTAAAAGAGCAAAAAAAGGGAAAATAGAACCCATCACATCCCTATTCCCTAGGCTCAACATCATCGACGTCGTCTGTGTAGAAGAGAGAGAAAGGGGGTTGCCGACTAACCGATAGATTTTTAGAGAGAGAAAATGAGCGGAGCAGGAAAAAAAGTAGTAGACGTAGCATTCAAAGCATCAAAGAGTATTGATTGGGATGGGATGGCGAAGATGCTCGTCTCCGATGAGGCTCGCAAGGAGTTCGCCTCCCTCCGCCGTGCCTTCACCGAAGTTAACTCCACCCTCCAGACCAAGTTCAGTCAGGTGACCTCCTTTTCCTTTTTTTTTTTGATATTTTGGTGGTAGATCTGTAATTAATTGCTATAGTGATCGATTTTTGGATTAGGTTGTGAATTTTAATGTTCACTTTGATTTTAAATTTTAGATTTATATGCGGCAACCCATTTCATTCAGGTCATTTGGTGTAATTGACGTTAAATTTTGTAATTTATAGCCTTTTTCATGATATATGTCAGCAATTGATTTATCATGATATATGTCGGCAAGCAATTGATACTATTTGAGATTTGTTCTCTTTGATTGAATTTTAGTTTGTTAATAAGATATTGGTAGCGAGTCTAGTGACCCAGTTTGATGTTTGGACATATTTTGTTGATGATTTAATGCTAAAATGTAATTGTCTTTGATCATTCTGTGTCCTCATTTGTGTGATCCATATAAAGTGGAAAGTATTTAAGAAACGAGAATTAGTGGCATCATTAAGTTCAGTCACCAATTTAGTTACTACATAGATGCTAGGGAACATGTGTAGTTTTGTTTTGAACAATGTGTGGATACATTGAGTAAGGAAAGGGCGTTCCATATTGTTGTTAATTTTGACTTTTAAGGAGTGAACTACATGGAAACCATGTTTGGAGTACTTAATTGTGTGCCATTTCCGTTCCATTCCTGTGGATCTTAAGTAAATATCGTGTTATCTCGACTTATTCTGAAAATTTCCCCTACTAGTTTGGGATAAAGGTGTTGTTGAGTTGAATTATCTTGACTTATCTGTTTGTGGAAGCTTGTGCTACTATCTAAAATTCTATTTGTTTTACTTCCCACAACCGTCTTGCATTTGCAGATGCTAGAGAGTTTTTCGATGAAACATTTTAACTGGATTGTTCTATGTGGAGCTTGTGTATTAGGATTTTTCTGCTGTTGCTCTACCAGGTTACTGTCTAATAGAAGCATTCCTTGTCCTGAATATTCATAATCCTTGCTATATATTTTTATTCAATTTCATATTGCATTTAGTTATTTTCTGAAACATATAACCAATAATAGTGGCTTGTGCCCATAAGAAAATTGTTTCAAGCGAACCAAAACTTTGTCCAATTCTTAAGCATATTACTTTCTAAATCTTTTAGAATTAGACTTGAAGATTATTTGCCTATTTGGCAGATTTTCTTTCCAACTTATTCGTAATGTTCCTTACATTATTTGTGGAGGTTTTTTCATAGTTTACCATACTGGAATCTTTGTAGTTATATGTTATAATGAGTTTATAAATTCCCATTTCTTTATGCTTTGCTTTGAAAACTTTATCAGTGATCAACCTTGAAGTGTAACTGAGATCTACAAGTGGGTTTTGTCTTTGAACAATTATCAAATATTCCTTTTAGTGGTATAGCTTTGATAGTGTCTCCACATGTTTCTTTAGTTGAGAATTGTGCTGCTGATTATTTCCTTTTTCTCCTCTACTTTTTTCTTTGTAGCAATCTGTTAAAATTGCTAGTGATATGTTATTTTTTGTTTGTTATCAACTTATACAGGAACCAGAACCCGTAGACTGGGAATACTACAGGAAAGGAATTGGTTCTCGCTTGGTTGATATGTACAAGGAAGCATATGACAGTATGTTCTTTCTTTGTTAACAAACTATAATGCTTTTTTTTTTCATTTTCTTATTCTATGCGCATGTTGTTGTTTCGTTCAGGGGAGTTATAAACCCTGATATTTCATATGATTGCATGAAGTCCACTTGATTTTATATTGCCTTGGTTTTTTTAGCATAATTTCAGGCATTTGGCTATAATGATTGCTAACAAGTCACCTTTGTTTTTCCTCTTCTAATTTTTACATTGACATAATGATTTATATGGATCAAAAATGCTCTGGTATTACATTCATATTACTTTGTTTATTCTCATTCTCTAGTCTTTCTCTTGGTGTGTGACTGATTTATATGTTGCCCTCATTAACTCATTAAGCTACCTAGTTGTCATTCTTTTGAGTAGAAATTTTTTGACATCCCCTGTTCGGTACTGGAAATCCTGGAAATCGGAAATTTAAGTGCGAATTACAAATTTACAATACATTTTTTTTGAGGCTCTGCTTGCAAAAAATAAATCTGCTGCTGCAAACTACCATTCCTAAGAGACTTTGAGGAATTTTTTGTAATTATAAAACAGCAGTCATGATATTTTCCTATTAGAGCAAACAGATCAAGCATGTCTATTCCTCCAACCCCCAGGTCTTGCTTATTATGTCTAGACCTGGCCCTTCATTATCATATCCTTTTTGAACTAGTTACTGATATAATCTTCAAACCGACCAGTGGACGTAATTAGTGTCTGACTATAAGTCGTTGGATAAAACTACATTAAAGCTACGGATTGGATGTGTAGTGCTTGGCGATTCTATGGACTACGTTATGATGGTCTCTCTAAGAATCATGCCAAGGGCCAAGGCCAGGACTTGGAGTAACTTTACGTTGGTTGGAAGTATGCATTTTTTTCCTGCGTCAGAGGCTCAAAGACCACAAACTGTTTGATCTGATGTAAATATCAATGAGTAAAAATCAAATGAACCACATGAAGCATTGGATCTTTCTTCTTCTTCTTGTTTTTTTTGGGACAAGTCGCATGAAGTATAAGATCTAACTTTATTCATTGGTAATGCCTTTTATAGAATCTTATTCTTTTATCTAAAACGTAAAATGGCTTACTGAATCATCTTCTGCATTCATCCGTAACACCTTGAGTCATCGACATAACTAATTCGGGTGTAGATGTATCACGTACTAAATCAGTGTAAATGAATTTTGCTTGTGTTATCTTTTTAAGGTACCTGCACTTGTCAAACACTACTAATATTTGAAGGTACTTGTAAAAATTAGAACAAAGTATACTTTGCTAATATTTTACAGCTTCCAGGTTCACACAGAAGATGATCATCCTTTGTTGCACTCATTATTGCCTTGAATTCAATTTTACTAGATTAGCTTTCTGGAATGTAAACTCATTGGTTTTCTGTTAGTCACTGAAGCTTGAGAGCGAGTTTAGAGTCGTGATAAGTATAACAACTGACCTTACAGATCTCCTGCTTTTGACATAAATTTTTGTTTGCTGCACAATGAGATCTTAGTAATAGTATTTGGTATTAGAGCAATATAGTTTGGATCTGGCTCCTTTATTTGTTAGATTTCTTGCTTTACATTACATTTTTCGTGTTTAACTGTTTGTTGCTTTGCAGGTATTGAAATTCCGAAGTATGTGGACACCGTTTCTCCTCAATACATACCCAAGTTTGAGTCACTGGTCATAACTCTTATTAGTTTATACTTACAAATTTTTATTTCACCATTTCTTCCTTTCCTTTTAGCATGATCTATATTTCTACTCAACTCAACATTTTCCTTTCTCTTTTGTATGATCGACTTCTCTACATTAGAAGATTTTTTTATAAAAATAAATGATAAAAATTTCTTTATCATACTCAATTCAA
>CM029018.1:209763258-210030244 GCA_016801055.1 Panax notoginseng | reverse complement strand
TCAAATGTGTCTCCACGGTCTGATTTTACTCCATTATTAAACGTTCTCAGCTGCCATTCTTAAATACTGCCATAAACAGGGTAATAGTCATGTCATATATTATCCCTATACTCTGACCGACCAAATAAACACCAAATAAACTTAGTCAGGTCATACTAGCGAAGGAATTCCCCGTCTCTCCCCCCCCTAGTTTTCTGTCTCACATCTCAGCCAGGGATCATATCCCTAAGCTCTGATACCAACTGTGACGCCCCCAGAATAGGTATACAACACCCATTCTGAGTCGCCAAATACATGGTATAGAAAGCAAACTACAACTTCAATAATACAATTGTCGTGCAAAATACGACAACACATACTGTGAGTTTAAATACACATATTGTCTTCTAGACAATATCCACACTCACAATAAATCCTCATTACAATTATTCAAACACTATTTTACATAAATAGTGAGGACTGCTAATACATCTTTCTAGAACCATCACTCCATACCCCGACTAGATCCTGCTATGTTCTCCACCTCCTGAGAAGAAAAATGAACAAAAAGGAAAAGGGTGAGCTCAACTAGTCCAGTAAAAAATATTATGACTAAGATAATATACAACAAATTATCGTTAGTCTTCAACAGGGAAAAATCTGATAAAATATAATCGACAACAAGTTTTAGATCAAACACTGCAGCGGAAACAGCAAACCATTAGAAGAGTCAAGTAGAGAAAGAATTCTACTATCTTCTAAGATTTAAAAGTCCATCATCAATATTTTATCCCTGTAACATCAATTAATAATCATCTTTAACCAAATATTCATATTTGCACTACAGGCCAAAGATATTCATTTGTATCATCAGTCGTCATGTTCATCTCAACACCTGTTCATCTTTGCACTACAGGCCAAAGATATTCATCAAGTAATTATACATCTTTGCACTACAGGCCAAAGATATTCAGTAATATCATCATTTAGGACTGAGGATGATGAAAAAATCTTAAAGAGAACGAATCCAGTGAGACAGAAGGACAAATATTAGGGATTCGTATAACAGTTTATCCAAGATCAATAATACTTCATAATAATCAATTGTGAAGCAAGAATTCAAAAATAAAGATCAAAACATGGATACAATCAAAGATAGTAACCATAATAGACATCTTGGACAAAAAAAAAAATTTTATTTTTTGGTGAATAGTGCCGGTATTCGTGAATAGTGTCGTATACGTGAATAGTACCGTATACGTGAATAGTAACCCCGACACAAAAAGTTCCAAATTTGATAAAAACTCATATCAATATATTTCAGCATAATGATATTGAAGAAAATAATATCATTTAAGAAGAAAATAATATCCTTACCTCAAAATATCAGTACTTCTGGTCGGAATAAACCGGTATAAGGCTGAAAGAAACTTGCTCTGATGAATAGAAACTCTCAAAGTATCTAAATACTCACAAAATACACTCAATAATCTAGAGAGAGAAAGAGAGAAAACTTGTTTCTGGTGTGATTTTCAATTCTAACTTAGCCCTCTATTTATAGGAAAATTTTGGTAGGTTTGACCTGCAACCTGATGGCTTTACCAGCTACTATTCCCACCCACCACATTTGAAATATAATTCAGCACATTTCTTCACCAACCACAAGTGGAGCCCACCAATTCTAGAATTTTCCACCAAAATGATAAACTCCGAAAATTCAACAATTTCTGAACCAGTCATCTTGTAAAATTCGTAATAAATCATACGTTCCATTTTTAAACGGTTCAAATTTGTGGACATATACTCAACTTATATATGTATAAACATATCCAAAAATTACCACGATCCAACGGTCGGATTAAAATTATAACCCCCCCCGCAAACTATCTCAAAAACCCTGATTTTTAATACCTCCATTCCGACAAAAATACTGATAAAAACCTCAACATTAACTCCTTCATTTTTAACCACAAAATATATCCCTCATTTATATCCACATAAAATAAATATTTCCTTATCATATGAATCAATAATTAATTATTCACAAATAATATTACAGAATCACATTTATGACAACCAGGCCGTTCCTAGGAAAGAGGGGGCTTTCCAATAAGGATTTCTCTCCTTACTATGGCGCGCAATTAGATGACCAAACCTCTCCTTAGACAGAACTTTTTAGACATTGCCAATAATGTTATCTAATAATATTATTCAAATAATATGAATTATTGATCTGATAAATGAAAATACTGTGCAGCAACAATTATTGAAACAACAATAATATAAAATATCAACGCAGCAATTATTGAATCAATAAAATAAAATATTGAATAATAACTACTGTAACAATTATTGAGTAGTGCCTTCTTACGTAAGAAATCAATAATTGGTGCAATACCGTGTGCTACTGTATTTTAACCACGGGTATTCTAACAGTATTAACGGTAACAACTACGCCGTTATTTATAAACAACTTATACTTGTCGTTTTCTTCATCCATCCAATCGCGTCCGTTATGGGGCCCACACAAGGCTGCGTCGTCGTACGAATATTCCACCCCACACAGCAAGAATATTCCACGACCAACCGAATATTCACCGCGACCAAAAAAAAATATTTATATACCACTTGCTTATTTTGCAAAATTTGCACATTTCACCCATAACCAAAGTATTATATCAAATTAACCCTTATTATTCACAATAATATTTAAGAAATTTTGATTTTATTCATTAATAAGTTGGGTCTTACACTTTATCTTATTTTATTAAAAAATATACATATAATTTTTGTCATTCATTTAAAATTTAAAATAGAATAATATTAGTGTAGTTTGATTTTGATTTTTGGGGACCCTATTTGGTAACGGGTGCTTACTAAAAGACACAATTGCTCACTTATATTAATTTTTTTAAGAATCTACTCCATATTCCAATACTCTATGCTCGAGTTTCATTTTTCATTTTTTTTTACTTTAAAAAAAAGGTTTATATTTGAATTTTGAAAGAATACTCATAATATATTAAATTTTAAAATTAGTATGATTCATGAAAGTTTAAAATAAAATTAATTTTATGATTAATAATAATTTTTGTTATATATTATACAATTATAATAATTGTATCAAATAAAATTAAATAAATTTATTTTAATTTGAGATTTAATATAATATTTTTTAAATTTAAAAATCAAAATATATCTCTAATTTGGAAGCATCAATTAGCAGCCACTACAATTTTGTATAGTTTAATAGTAATATGTTTTTTAAGTGTCAAGATTATTGTAATAGGGAGTCGTTTAAAGCATTTGTGTAATTGTGGTCTCGTTGAGAATCCCAGTAGTTGAATTAAAAACTTTCACAATAGACCTACTAACCTGTAAAGAAAATAGATTAATAAAAAACTTCACAAAAAAAAAGATACTTAATTGTACAAACAATTAATTTAACTAAAAAAATCGAAATTAAATCTTTAATTTGCGAGAGAGGGAGCATTATTTTTATTCTACCACTATTCATGCTCTTAACTACTAACGTCCTAAAATCCAAATCCTTAAATCTCTTTTGACAATGACTTATTTTAAAACGACTTATAACTTAAAATTTAGAAGACTTATAAGTCATTTTAAACCGTGACTTATAAATAAAAGTGTTTGATACTATTTTTACTTATAAGTTAAAAATTAAGTTAACATAATATATGAATGTATTTGGCTAAAATAACTTATAAATTAAAATAAGTTCTAAAGAATACTAAATTAAGGGTAAAAGAATCCTAACCTACTAATTTTAAAATAACTTATAAATTATCTTTTTTAGAAATAAAAAATTATTACTAAGGATGACGCAAGGACAAATTTCACACAAAAATAAGGTAGTCAAATAAAAGAACAGAGAATAAATTTACTTTTTAATTTTGTCATTGTATTGTTGAGTGTATAGAGAGAGAGAGACAGAATTATTCATTTGTAATGTGATTAATTTATTTATTTTAGATAAAATATAGTATGACCTAACATAAATTAATCAATGTAAAATTTTATTTAGTTAACTTATATTGTTTAGCCATGCTTTCGAAGAAAAACTCGTTTTTATCATCGAGTCTCTGTTTTAGAGCCGGATTGGATTACATCTCAAAAGTTACTTATAAATTAATTTAGTGATATACCCTATAAAGTAACTAACTAGTATACCCTATAAAGAAATTTAACTTATATAAGTAATAATTTTTGACAATTTATATTTGTTGACCCAGCCAGCCCACTCAAAAGTCCAGACAGATCAATCCAAACGAAACCACAAGTTGTTAGTCTGGTAGTGTTAGGAAGCTGATGAAATTATGACAAACTCGCATAGGAAAAATTGGAAATTTCAGCTTTACAAACTCACACACGTACCCCCCCCACCCCCCACCCCCCCCAAAAAAAAAATCCCCAAAAAAGAAAAAAGAAGAAGAAACCTTTTCTCTATGAGAGGAGGTGTCTCAATTAAATTACAAATTTCAGCATTCTTTCTTTCTTTCTATAAAAATCTGGAAAATAACTATATCAGGTTATCAGTTCAAAACAATTTCAATCAATAAATATTTGATGCAGGCGTGTAGTTATACCCTTGTCATCACATCATCAGTGGCACCAACTATATCACGGGGAAAATCAATATACATCCGGTGATGCAACAGAAAGTTAGAAATGCCCGCCGTAGATCTCACAGTTAAGTGTAAATCTCACCGTCTTCTTCCTCCTTGTTTTGCAAACATTTTCTATATAAATTAAGGGTTAAAATCTTCAAATAAGAATCAAGTTGGAACAACAGGATAAAATGAACACAAAATTTGTCACATTACTTTTACAACAATGCCAAAAATTTATAATCTCCTTACCTCATTCAAATGGTGAAACACGTTGCTGTTCAAGTTTACGGATCACATCAACTTTCATCTCAAACCACTCATCGATCCAAGCAAAACAATTTCGGTGGCTTCCATGGAAAAGTGCCCTCTCACCCTGCAATTAGTGTATCCCAATTTGTACAGAGATTATCTATTTATTCCAAATGAATTTACAAGCACCATATCATAGACCAACCCAATAAAGGGAAAATAAGAGTACATAACTAGAGACAAATATCAGAGTTTAGCAACACAATCTACTATAAGAAACGCCCCGTGCTGGAATGATATATCTAATGGGTCAGTGACAGCATATAAAGAATTATGGTCAAATAATAATATAATGTTGGAAAAAAAATATTTAAGCTGGCATTCGTTCAAAAGTCAAACATAATTGATCTAGCTAGATTGATCGAGTCTAAGAGGTAATACCGCAATCAAAGCCTGCTCCAATTGACTACCAAAGCCCCAGTATGGAGCATCTACTGTCACCAACTTGTATGCTGTCATAACTGGATTACAACTATCCTGAAAGTATAAATACACAACATATCAATACATACACCTTATGTCAAATATGCAAATGAGGAAAGAAAAAGCTAATCCAAGCCTGCGACTAAATAGTTCCGAGAGGAAAACTCAATAGTTATGTGATCTATTAACATGCCTTGCAGGTGAAATCCACAAGTCAAAGAAGTTAAAGATTATGCACAGTGCACACGGTTTTCAACATGGAATCATTTTCTAGAAATGATTTACCTAGTTAAGCCTGTTCTACGTAGAAATCAGTTTCCAATGGGAGGGCTTTGAAGCTATTTAATATGATTTCAGACCATCTGGGATCTAAGTTGTCTACTTTAGATTAGAGTTTGTGGATAGATAGGGTCATAATTTAAAAGGGTCTCATCCATGATATCTTTGTAGTAGGACGTTGATGATTGATATAATTATGCATGTGGCTTCTAGTTCTTTCAAGAACTTTACCGTTTGCTTGTTTATCACTCCTTTTTGAGGTTTTCCCTTGGGTCCCTCCAAGAAATTTATGCCTTGATAATGCATTGAGATATATATATATATATATATATATATATATTATATATATATATATATATATCATGCTACTGCAGTGCAGCAAAGAAAGTAGGGAAAGACGGTGAAAGTTTGGTATGTTGTGGAAAGTGAAAAATTCTTTGATTTTCTGAGATGGAGTGGGTACAAATAAAAAAATGTAGGAGAACGTCACTGCTAAGAACCCTTTGATTCCATCAATTTCTTTTCTTTTTTCGGCTGTCTAATCATGTGGTCAAAATGATACTCTTATTTTTGCATTCACAAAATTGTCGGAAAATCTGCTAGTTAAAGGGATAGAATAGCGTAAGGATTTATTCCCTACAGAGATAAGTGGGAGACTTTTGACATAGAGAATGGAGGCTTTAAAGGTCTTACTGACGAGGAAATGATGTGCGACATAAATTCATTTGCTCACATGTTACATCCCATAAATGGGAGAAAGCGTAGCACCGGCAATTGTAGAGTTTTACAAACCAAAATAAAACCAAAGAAGAAAGAGAAAATGCCGAAGAACCGAAAAATGTACACTATTGGTTCAGATATAAGCATGTGCTAAGAAGGATTATGTGCGGTACATGCCTACATTTCACATTTTCTGCAAGTATCAATATTTTTTTTGGGACAAGATATTAAGATACTAACCTTCCACCCATCTAATAGTGGACCACGGCCAGTCCTTGCTGATTGGAATTTTGACATATCAATACTGTCACTTCCCACTACGTAACTCCAATAGTCATTTGAAGCTGAAGCAATATCAATAATTTCCACCTGCCTGGATGCTAGCTGCTCTTTGCTTAGACCATGCACCTAGATAGTCAACTTCTCAGTTAAATGAGATCAGAAAAACCCGTAACATAATGAAAGGTGGAAGATCAACAACATAGCACCCAGTTGAACTACAGCCTGCAAATCCCAAATACATTTCAAATAAAATAAAATTAGTTCCAAAGAAACTTACATTTTCTGAGTGCCCATTGTCGGCTCTATGAATAGTTTCAATAGTAAGACTAAACTTTGTGAAGTAGGGACACTACAAAAATAGAAAACAAAGAAATATGAGGTTTCATATAAAAACATCTCCCATTGGACATCCACCAAACAGAAAATTAGCGAAAGGATAAAAATATAATTACCTTAATCACTGCATAAAATGGCATCCAGTTCCGTGTAGCAACAATAAATAGATCAATTAGGGTCCAGAGAAAACATATAATAAAAGTGAGAAATCACGAGAATTAATATAAACCTGTTTTGCATTTTGGGTATGCATTCCAGGCTTCCTCTTTCATCACAAGAGCATCTAATGGTGCGAAAGTAGTAAGCCATGTAGGAGCTTTGCTGCAAAAGTAGCATACAGATATCAAAAAGAAGTAAGGTCTTTATGATCCAGTGTAACAGAAAAGGCAGCATCATATATAAGGACAAAAGTCGTTGCAGTCTATACACAGCAGTTACTAAGATAATCATTATCGAATTTATTTAATTGCTAAAATTAATGAAATAATGATGCCATGAAATCTTAACAATCATCACAAAGAGGCGAACAGAAATGAGCAATTATGAAAATGAACTTGATGACCTATGTAGTTCTAGTAATAAACAAATAAGCCGATAAGTGACTATGCTCAACAAACAAACAAACAAGCTCTTGAACTTTCTCCATTGAGAAAATGGAATAGGAAAAAATATAGTATCTCCTTTCCCATTGTAGTGAGAAGATATGTATTTGATCCAACACCAGTAACAATAGCATTGGAACAATAAGTATGAGCAGTCTACTCTAAACCCAACCTCAATTATTTGCAAGACATGAGCCTGACTTAGGTAATCATGTCTACATTGCCCTTAGCAACTTACCAGAGACTACATTATAACAAAAATTCTCCTCCAACTAAGAAAACTGCAGGGTAAAATTAATATATATAACCCCACTATTTAAACTTTAAAATTTAGCTTAAGCTAAATGTTTTACATTAAGGAACTCTTGGCACGTATCTCAAACCCATCTTCACACGACAGTGGTGAGTCGTGACAAGATTTTTTTTTTAAAGTACACTCTTTGTTCCGAGATATAAGATCAAGTTTGACTTTTTAAATTCAATTTCAGATATATTTAAATAAAAATGATGTGATTTCATTTAACATTTTAAAATAAAAACATAGATCTTGTAATTAACAGTACTTTTAGATAATTTATAAGTTTCATGATTGTGTTGTCCAAAATTTAAATGAATTTATATCATGTCTGAATCTGGAAAAGAATATATGAAACACAAGTACTGATGCAGGTCCCAACAACAAGCATAGTGGCAAATTGAAGACTCGCCGCTCTTCACATTGTGCGATAAAGGTTATAATAAAGTGAGTCTCATCATTTATTTTTTTTCGGATAAATATATGTTTTCTTAAGTTAACTTATATAGAGGGTTTTGCAGTCTTCAAAAATGTCAAAGGTCAACCATTCAAATTTAATTGAAACTCTTAATTCTCTTAAGACTTTTTAAGGGGAAGACAATGGCTTACAAATGTGTGATTTATTCAATTTAATAAACTTGACCTGTGAGAATTTAAGTATGTGTTTGTGTCCTGTTACATAACTTCATGCAACAGGGAAGTATGATTCTCCTCTCTTCGGCTCTTCCACATATCTTCTTGTACTACCACCACTGTTACTACTTATTTCGCCTTCAAACTAAAAACATATTTCACATTAAAACTTCAAACTACGCATTTGCTTTCATATATATATTTTAGGACAAGTAAATGCCCAAGTTTAGCAAGTGCAACACACAGATTTAATAAACCATATCTGCGGATTAATTCCCACTTCTACTCACTCCTAGGAGGGATAACAAACACAAATTTGTCTAATTAGTTGCAATTGAGATATTAAAATTCAAAGGCTCCATTTTGCATCAAATTACCTCTGCAGACGGTAAATTTTGGATGTATATCGGCCCTTTCCAAAGACATCATCTTCAAAAGGCCTGCTCTCTAAAACATCCACTCCTTCCTTATTGGTAGCACTCTGCTGTTGCATTTTCATGACCATATACATCTGAGCTACTTGGTACTGCACTCAAAATTTTTTGTATAAATAATCAGTTATTTTCAATACATGAACTATATTCAAATAATTCTTAAACTAGTTCAGTTGATATACCTCTTCCAATGACAAAGGCATGACAATTCGACTTTTTTAGCACCCCCATTAGAAAAAAATATGGGTCAAGGAAACTCAAGAAGAACAGAATAAATTTCAACCATATGCAATTACAGTTCATGGGAAATCAATATCACACCTCACTATTGTTGATCATATAGAAATCAGCAAGTGTTAATTTTTCAGAAAATAAATAAAACTCGGAATTTGTACTTGGACAATAAATCAACAATAGGAAGAAAAAAAGAAGGGGAAAAAAGAGAGTTAAAAAAGTTGTTCAGCTCCCAATTATGTATAAGCTTTTCCTTCTTTGACTCCCCATCAAATGGATGGAAAGTCCACTTCTTCTTTATTCTTCCTCAGCAGCCAAATGAAACTCACAAATCCAAAAAAGTGCACAAACATAAAACAACAAATCTCGCATATAACTAAATACCCATGTAAAACAATTGTGGGTAAGAAAGGATACAATTCCTTGATCTGAACCATTCTGCACAAAGGTTATATCACTAAAAAAATCAGCTTTCTTCCTTGTAATATTCAGTGAAAATAATGAATAGAAAGAGAGATAATTTAGGGAGTCCGCCGGAACAAGATGAACAAGAAAATTAATGGGGAGGTGGTTTTTTTTGACAATTTCAGGGGGGAATATTCCACCGCAATTTGGCGTGGTCTCGTCTGGCTTCTTGGAAGAACGTTTAGTCTTCAGCTGAAAGATTGTGTTTTTGTGCATCTATTAACGAAACAAACTTATTTAATATTATCATTTAATATTTAAAATTTTATCATTAATTTTTTTTTTGAGAAATTAAAAATTATTAATATAAAAAGAATAATTTTTTAAGATAATGGAAATATAAGTGTGATATAAAAAAATAAATAATTTTTTTAAAAAAAATTATAAATTATAAATAAATTAAAATAAATTTTTTCTAAAAAAAATATTGAGAAAATAAATTTTTTTTTCTAGAAAAGACAATGTTTCAGCGAGGGATGGAATACAGTACATTTTTAGCGTAAGCGTGTCAACTTGTTTCTTGGTCTTCTTTTGATTTTTAGGTCGGCTTTGAGTTCAAGTCTTTTGGGTTTCAGTAATTCTATAATTAAATATTGGGATATAAACCCTTTGTTGGCTGGCCCCCAAATTAAGGTGATTTTGCATGTTTAGTCCTCGAATAAAATGGCTGGCCCCCAAATTAAGGTGATTTTGTATGTTTAGTCCTCGAATAAAATTTCTTACTCGTTTAATCTTGAATACTAGTACTACTTTTTAAAGTTTACCCCTAGTGCAAGTTACCTTAAAAATCTTACTAATTTGCCCTTATAATTTATTATGTCGGTATTTGACGTTCATACATAGAGGGGACGCGTGGGAGTTGTATTTAGTTTAAAAAAAATCCAATTTATTTTAAGTTGAATTTATTTTTTATATGACCCAAAGGTGCATATTTAAATATTTCTTTCAAAATTCGATGCCCCCACCACCGTGAGGTGCATGGGTTAAATTTGACATGAAAACTCATTATCATCTTTTTTATAAAGTGGGAGCAATAGCTTTAGCAATTATTTAACTTAATTTTGTGCAATTAATCACAGTTTTATGATAAAGCTATATAGTAACAAAAAAAAACACTAAATTAATTTCTATTTATATATATAATTCAAAAATGTTATTTCTTTCTACTCCCATTTACCCACTTATATATTTCCATTATTTTTCTCTCACTTTATAATCCATTTTCTTAAGTCTAATTACTTTTTTAACCATTAAAATTTAAAGATAATTAACACGCGTGCAAGTATATACCCAATAAATAAATATATATTAATTTGAAGTTATGTGTTTAAATAAGCAGAGCAATTTGTCAAAAGCCTAACAAGTTATTTTTGACTATTTTTCTTAAATTCATTGTGTTTTGTTTAATAATAAAAAAATTAACAAGACGGAAATAATCTTGTATCCGCTAAAATATAAAAAGTTATTGTTATTTAGACCAAAGGTGATACTCTAGATTGAGTTTTCACTCCAATTATGATTGCGACGTATATGCATATATAGAATATATATAAATTCATAAGTATTTCGTTTTAATTTATTTTATTTGATCACATATACATTAATATTGGTCACAAATCTAATTTCGTTAAATATTTATGAAAAATTATATTAATTTTTTTTTCTTTAACGTGAGGTCCTATATTTGAATGAGTCACCCTTCGAGTTTCAATATTATAATAAATGATATGATTATTTACGACATGAAAAGTTACATTTTATGTTGATTATGTAAATACTAAAGCTTGATTAAAATATTTTTTAATTTAATTAATTTTCTAATATTATGATTTTAATATTTAAGTCAAAATGTACTATTTCAAAATATTACGTTTGAATAGTCTGATGAATACCTTAACATTTAAAAGAAAAACTAACAAAAGGAATTTTAGTTTGGTAAAAAGCACTATATAAAAATACATAACAAAAAGTGAATATAAAACAGAAAATAACAACAACCCGATAAAGTATCCTTTTTTCTCTTTTTTATTTTTTATTTCTTTGTCTTTTTTTTCTTCTGAACTTTCAAAAAAATTCACTTTTATTAGATTATTAATAAAAAAATATGAAAATGGGAGATATTTTTAAAACAATTATAACCATAAAAACTGAGTAAAATAAGGAAATTTTTATATATCTTCAAGATGAGAAGTCATAGTTTTAACACTAAAAAAGTAGTGAATACTATATAATAATTTAAATTTTACATATGAAGTTGTTTTACATTACCAAATAATATGAAATTTTAACGCATATTTTATTTTTTAAGTGTTTATGCATACACATAATTTAAATTTTGTAAAAATATTTAAAAATAGACATTTTAATCAACTATATGCATTTATCTTTTATACAATATGTTTTGCGATGTCATATCCTTGCTTCATTGCAATATTTATAATTCAATATAAATGTGTTTAATTTTCAAAAATACTAAAAATTATGATATTATTTTTTACTTATTATAAAATATATTTATAGTTATAAATATATATATTAATATTACATAAAATTATATTAATTTATTTTGTATTGATTTTTAAAATTTTGATTAAAAAGGATTTTTAACCGATACTACTTAATGGTGAAATAAAGATAATAGTAATAAATAAATTAACAAGTCAAGAATGAACTACACTTTCAGACGAAGCAGGAAGTAAATATATTTATTAACAGCCGACAATGTACTTATTTTAAAATAATTTAAAATTAAAATATAAGTTGATTTATAAGTTTTTTTAAATTTTGATTTATAAATAAAAATACTAGGTATTAATTTGATTTATAAATAAGAAATTAAGTTAAATAAGATAAAAAAGTATTCAGTTCATAATGATTTATAAATTAAAATAAAATATAAAAGTTATTTAAAAGATATTAATAAAAAAAAGATAAAATATAAGAAGGATAAAATATATATTATATTTGGTTAAATTAATTTATTTTAAAATAATTTATAAATTATTTTAAAATAAATTAAAAATATTTATTTATATTTTTAATTTAAAATTTAATTTATATAAAAAAAAATTATTATTAAATTAAAAAATGATGATAAATGACTTATAAGTTGGTCAAGTTGATTTGATCAATTTATAAGTCACTGCCGAACAGGCTCGCAGTACGATGCTCGCGGTATCCTCAGGAATTCCAAAACACGCACACAATGTCGACGATATCACTATCAGACGATGACGACGACGTTGTCGGGCTCCACCGCATCACCGCCGAGCTCCGCCGCGAACTCTTGGCGGCTCTATCATTCGATTCAGACTTTGACTTGGCATTCCACCTTCAACTCCAAGAAGCCATGACCGCTTCTCTATCTGTCCAACCTTCCGCCTCCTCTTCATCATCTCCTCCACCAACTCAACTCCCATTCACTCTTCCCAACCTCACCGAAGTCCGAAAATCTGAACAGGAACTCCGTGGTCGGGCTTTCATCGATTCGGTGTCGAAAAAATCGTTGAACGACATTCATCGCTCGATTCACGACCGTAAAGTCGCCGGAGATATTATACAGATACCGGACGACGAGTGGAAATTGTACGGAGATAACTTTGAGCGGCCGTACGGTGAGGGTTCTTCATCGAGGGCTGTTAATTCTGAACTATTTAGGGTTTATTTTAAGGGTTTGTTGGGCGAAGAGAAGTTTAGGGATAGGAAAGGTATTTTGGTGCCGAAATTTGCTGGGATTGGAGTGGCAATTTGCGATGCGAGCGATGGATTGCTCTTTGAGATGAGGAAGCCGGTGGTCGTTAGCGGGGAGTGGATGAACAACCGGGTCGTGGCCGGGAAAGCGTTGATCGAGGGGTTGAATGCGGCACTTGCTTTGGGATTGAACAGAGTTGTGTTCTTTTGTGATTACTATCCTTTATACCAATTTGTGAGTTAACAATTCTTTATTTGACTTGTTTACTTTTAGTTTCTTTGTGGCATTCTTTTGTGATTGAGTATTTTTATTCTGCAATAATTGGTAATGTGGTTATTTGGATGTAGTTAGAAAAAAAGAATGCAGAATTTTGAATATTGACGACATCAATGATCTTCTTGTTTGGTTGTTAAACATTGGTGAACTGGGATTGAGTTTTGTGTATATGTGATGATCTGGTAGTTATTTGAGTGTAGTTTTAGAATGAACAATATTAAATATGTTCTCTCTGAGAGTCTGATAAAGAATAATGAAGACTATGTACCCCTGATATATGATTGATGTTACTCAAAATATGGCATTAGCTTTGTTAGACAAGGACCTGGAAGAGATTTGGTGGATAGACTATGGTGGCTTCATCTTCGTACAGGTTTTAGAGGGAAAGTAATAGCTCATTTTGAGATAATGAAATGCAGTGAACAGCTAATTCAAATCTTGAATTTTTAATGGCCTCCCATGTTAGTCTTGTGGAAGTGACTTTGACGCAGGACAGGGAAGATTAAGTAAATAACTAAGATTCAGGGATCCATACCTAAACACTAGGATCTCTTGATCACAACTAAGATAAATTATTGCTATTCGGTAGAGAAATCAATTACCTTGGAGAATATTTTGAGGTACTACTTACATCCAGGCAATAGATGCTTGACAGCCAAAATTTCAAATTTGTAATCTCTCAATAATCAATCATATGTTGAACTTGTGAGGATTACAATTGAGTGGTCTCTTCACCACAACTATAAATTGATGGCTGTCTCTATAGAGAAATCAACCAAACTCATGTCAGTCTGCAGAGATTACTCGTGTCTGCAGAGAAACGATCGAGGGCAATTGAAATCTCAATTTTTTAAGCGCTCAATAATCGAGCATATGCTACACTTGTTAGGATTAGAATACTTTTATCGACAACCTAACACTTATAAACCATGTAAATTTGGGAGTAAGTAAAACTCAATTGGTGTCCTATTTAGGAAATGTACTCCAACTACCTACACAATTTATATTAGCCTATTAGGAAACTAGATACCAAAAATACATAAACAACTTAATTTACCCAGACACCTAATAATACCAGTAAGTGTATAGATATAATTACATTACCCCACTAAAAAATTTAAAGAATAATTATTAATTTAAGCATTTGTTCTCATCTCTTCTTTTGAGAAAATTCAACTCAAATTTTAAAATTTTGGAGAATAAGGAACCATGATTACTGCAAGATGTTTGTCAGAAAACACGTCCAATTTTTCTTCACATTATTATTATTATTTTTTGAAAGCACCAATAAAAGTATTGTTTTCGTATTCAACGATGCTTCAAGTAAAATTTCTGCATTGATGAACTCGTTAAACTCGATATATTCTTTGTTTCCACGGAAAAGGCCAAGGAAAGTGTCAATCAGGCCTTCGACAAGGATACCAAGCGTCATTCCTAGCTTGAGAAGTTAATCTGAGTGAGGTAATACACTCGAATATTAACAATGACTATGATTAATGGTGTCGGTGAACAATAACAATCTAAAGATGAACATTAATTATATTGTAGTGTGCAACAATGATGAAAAGTGATTTTGTATTTTATTTTTCTCTTCAACCCAGTTTAGCACTAACTAAGAAATGATCACTCTGCGGAGGTTACTTGCATCCGCTGGCAAAGGAATGATCTCAACCCAAATCTCAATTTTATAAATCATCAATAATCAATATAGTATGCTACTTTGTAGGGATTACAAAATCTGTATAGAAATCTTAATACTTATAGACCAAGTAAACTTGGGACCAAGTGAAACTTTAATTCTACTAAAACAGTTATCCTATTAAGAACTTAGTTACCTAAACAATTTATACAGGGAAAGTAGATACCGATACACCTAATAATCCCTTGCAACTCTAAACTTTATCAATTTATATCTAATTGAAACATCTAAAGAATAAATAATTAGACTTAAGGTTACAACGTAAAGGACAAAAGCAAGAAGTTGAATATGACGCATCATACTGTAATATTCATTGCAGTTATGTAGATATCACTTAAAATATGCTTTATCAGTGGTGGAGCTATATAGTCTAAACACGGCAATTATATTTGTAGCTTTCTTCTTGTCTAACATTGTTATTGAGTTTGAGATCTGAATTCCCTGCATTGCTCTCTCAAGTAGGTGATAATGTTTAAGCAATTGCTTTAATACATAATTCCTTTTGGATGTATATAGTTGGGAAAAATTATTTTTTGAACCTATTTCACAAGGAAACAAAATCACAAAATAATTTATTTGTAATCCAAATAATGATTTTTTTTCGTTACATAGATATAAAATTTGAAAACTAGGGATATTGTTGGTGATGAAGCCTGAGAAAAGATCAAGAAAGAATGACATGAAAGAAGAAAATAACTTTTGGGTTAAGTTTGCTGTTATTTTAAGTGTCTTGGACTCTTGGTTACAGAGTCTCTAGAATGTGGGAAATGGGTTTTTTAAGTATTCCAATTTAGTCTTTAGATGCAGTCCTAAGTAATCTATCAAAGTTTGGTCCATTAATCTTTCAATTGAGTCATTAAATGCAGTCAACTATTAGTTCGGAGGTCTACATTTAATCTAGTAAGTTCACATTCTTGTACTCTTTTGACGGGTAGAAATTAATTGATTTTGTTTATGTAACTGCATAATTGTCAAGAATTAGGTTCTGTAACATATCTGCCAAGGAGGTGGACTGCCCCCACCCCCCAAACCAACTTCTTCCACCGGATTTCTTTCATCCTTTCCTTTATGTTTTTAACTTTCAAAGCTGCTTTAGCTGGTAATAGAATACAATGATAGTTGCTAAGCTTTTATCAGAAAATATAGGTAACTCGCCGATGGCAACCAAAGCAACGTAAGTTTGCAATATTACTCAATCAAGTGGATCTCCTTCGGAAAAAATTTACATATTGCAGGCCATCTTACGTGGGTCGAAATGATGTTAAGTTCGCATTCAAACTTGCTAGAGAGGCAATAGTTTCTCAGATTAACAAGCCTTCTGAATCAAGTGGTACAAAGATTGAATCTTGTGTAATTTGTCTGGAAGACACAGATGTTGGTCTGATTTTCTCCATTGATGGTTGTATGCATCGTTATTGCTTTTCTTGCATGAAACAGCATGTAGAGGTGAAGTTGCTCCATGGGATGGTGCCTAAATGCCCACATGAAGGCTGTTCTTCTGAATTGATAATTGATAGTTGTAAAAAATTCTTGACACCGAAATTGATTGAAATTATGAGCCAACGCTTGACAGAAGCTGCTATTCCTGTGACAGAGAAAATCTATTGCCCTTATCCCAAATGCTCTGCATTGATGTCGAGAAGTGAGGTTTTAGAATATTCTAAAACTATATTCACTAATGCCAATAAATCTGGAGTCAGGAAATGCATAAAATGTCATGGTCTATTCTGTGTTAATTGCAAGGTTCCTTGGCACAACAGCATGACCTGCGTTGAGTACAAGAGAGATAATCCTGATCCACATGCAGAAGATGTAAAACTGAAGACCCTAGCAGCAAGAAATCTATGGCGTCAGTGTGTAAAGTGCAATCATATGATTGAACTAGTGGCAGGTTGCTACCACATGACATGCAGGTACTAATTATTGTTTAAGTTAACTCTCTTGGAATTATTCTGACGAATTTTGATCTATTGAACTTCTTTTTCTTCTTTTTTCCCTCCTAAAATCTGCGTGTGTTCTTTATATTTTGTAGGATAAGTTGTCTATAGTTACCAATGGTATAGCTTGTTCAGTACTTGCATTCTTCTAACATACTTTTATTATGGTAAATTTGTCTCATGCGTTGTTTAAAAAAATTATTTTATGCACTTTGACGCAATGGTTGTTATCTTTGGGTTTGGCAATTCTTTTGAGAATTTTTCTTTAGCATGTCAATAAAATCACATTATATCATCCCTTATCTTCTTTTCCTTCTTTTTTTCCCCAAATCTATTTAGTGTCAATTATATGATATGCATGTACATGTTTTCTAATTACAGCTCACTTCTCTTAAATTTGATGTTTCACTGTTGAAAAATTCCAGTACTTAATCATCTTTTTCAAGTCTATTTTCTTTAGCATGTTTGCTGCCTTAATTGTTTGTACCAGGGAAACATCGTACTTTGCTCATAATTTAAATTTTCTGACCACCTGTTTTTTATTGTTCGAGTTTTCACTGATGGGGATACTTGAATAATCCTCTCTCTGTTCCAGAACATGAGCTCATTATTGACTTTTTGAAGTCAACTTGAGACATTTTTGAACTCAAAATTGACATGGTTTCTATTAATTTTAGTTAATACAATGATGACTATTGTAAAGTATCTAAAAAGTACTACTCATGGTTAATGAATCATCTCAAATTTGAGTTTGAAAATATCTCAAATTGACTTTCAATAGTCAATGGTGATCTTATAATTTGGAACGAAGGGAGTATGATGGTAAATAAGGTAGATGCATTTTAAGCTGTTTCAATGACCGAGATCACTTGGATGTGCTTTATCTGTGCCTTAGTAGCAAAAACTTTTGCTGCCATCAACTGGAAAATTGTTAAAATGGCCAAGTGTGGATGTTTTATCTGCTATTGAATGAGCACATAGCTGGTGGAAAGTGAATGCTAGCTGGTGTAAAATTATTTGTAGAGTGGAGGGGAAAAGGGGTTTTTTTTAGCAAAGTGAAAAGGCGCGAGTTTCTATCAGCATGCTACCTTTTCCTGCATTTGAATTTTTGTCTTGTTTTTCGTGAATTGTCTAAATTTCATATTTGATAAAATTGCGTGCTTTTTACTTCTTTTCCTTTTCATTTAATTTGTTATATGAGATGAATTCTAGTTTGAGAACTCAAGGAATTAATGTAGAAAGAAACAAAGAAAAAGGATTTGAAGAATCTGCTTAATTCTTGCTTGTAAAAACATTTAACTTTTAATGACTTTTGTGGGTTCACTTATTAGTGTTGTTGCCCTCCTCGCATTGTCTTGCTAACTGATTCACAAAGCTTGTAGACTGTCCAAGGATGAAAATAAAAATATGATTTTTAATGTCACTTATCTTGTTGATCCACAATGTAGTGTTAGCCTATCCTTTGCCTCCTTTCTTCTTGCAGATGTGGGTGCGAGTTTTGCTATACATGTGGAGCTGAGTGGAAGGATAAGAAACCATCTTGTAACTGTCCACTCTGGGATAATGAGCACATTATAGATGAAGACGACGAAGATGAATTTGAATTTGACGAGGACGAGGACGAGGAAGACGACTATGAAACTGATTCGGACGATTACTACTGAATGCGGATCGTATCTATATCCCTCCCTTCACCTGTTTTCCTTAATTTCCATCTGTTAAAAAATTTTGGGAGTAATGTTTGTTAGATTATGTAGTGTTTGCGTCATTTTAGATCCCTTTTAACAGCCAAGGGTGGAGGTGGAGGTGGAGGTGGAGGTGCAGGTGGAGGTGGAGGATTTTGTGAAGGAATTATGGGATGGGACAATTGTATATATCAGCCAAAATGTTGTTTACAGATTGTTTGGACTCTTTTTGCTTTGTGAAAATGTTATTATAAATTAAATAAATTTTAATGCTTTAGATTTTGAAACATGAGAGGGCGTGTTGTCATTTTGAGTGTTGTTTTGTTTCCTTTTTATACTAATTCTCTCAACTATCAAGGTGAAAGGAACAAAATATTTGTTAAAAACTAATGAGAGGGGCCAAGTGAAATTAAACTAATGAGAGCGGCCAAGTGAAATTAGCCAAATACTACTTGAAGAAAAATACTACTTCCATCCCATAATAACTGTAGTTTTAGAAGGAAATTTTTTTTCCAATTTATTTGTCGTTTACAACTTTCTAGGAGAATAAATTATTTACTTTCTTATATCATCCCTACCTTCTCTCATTGTCCCAAGAAATTTTTCCCTTGTATTAATAATTTTTAACTTTTCATAAATGGATAGTAATAAAATTTCACACCAATTTTAATTAATAAATGATAGCATTAAATGATTTTCTTAATCCATGTGCATCAAGCTAAAGCAACAGTTATTATGGGATGGAGGGAGTACTATTAAGCATTACAATTTATTATTGAAAAATTACTTCAAGAATATCAATTCTCTTTATTTAAATAATCTTCTTTTTATTATTATTGTCATGTTCTTTATTGGTGGTAAAGTCGTAACTCGGAAGATAAGATCGTGTCTGATATCTCTCCATCTTTTCATCCTTCAACTTGTTTGCCAATCCCAGAAAAACCCCAACTCAGAGAGACTTAAACCGTTTGTCTTCTATTCCCCTGAAAATGGAAGTAGACGCCGAACTACAAACCCTACTCGCCGAGCAACGTCGTGAACTCACGGCGGCTTTATCTACCGATTCCGACCTCGAATTTGCTTTCAAACTCCAAATGCAAGAGGCCATGAAAGTTTCGCTTGCAGTCCAGTCCCCATCTTCTTCCTCAGAACAACAGTTTGACTTCCCAATCGACAGCGTTTCCAGTTCCGGCATGGCTCACCTCCTCGCCGAAGAGATCGATAAGTTCGAACGAGAACGCAGCGATCGCGAAGAAGTGGAAGCGGAGATGAGGCGAATTTGGAACGATCTCAGCCGCCGGATCCACGATCAGGCCTTCGCTCGCGAGTTAGACGGCGTTCCCGAAGCGCAGTGGAGGAAGAATGGCGATCGCTTCCAAAAGCCGTACGGGGAGGGGTCATCGGCTACGGAAACTAATGGGGAGGTTTTTCGGTTGTATTGCAAGGGTTTGGTGAGTGAAGAGAGGGTGAATAATGTGATGAAGATGTTGGCTGGTATTGGAGCGACGATTTGTGATTCGAATGATAGTGTAATTTTAGAGTTGAGTAAGCCTTTGATTGGAGGTGGTGATACGAGTGGTCAAATGGCAGAGGTGAAAGCTTTGATCGAAGGGCTTAATGCTGCTGTTACGTTGGGCTTAAAGAGGATTACCGTCTTCTGTGCTGATAATATAATCTACCAATTTGTGAGTTACATTGAACTTGTGCCCATGTCATATTTTAGTGTTTTTATGTGTTTTCCTATATTTTGTATACCGTGGGGTACTTTGGTTCACTCCCTTCTGGGTGCTTTTAATAAAATTATCAACTTGTATATAATAATTGTAATGTATGATTCGGGTGTTATCTGAAATTATTTAATATGGTAAAATATGGAGCCGTTTTGCACAAACACTAGGTGGGAAGTTAAAAGAGAATACATAATACATTCTCCTTATGAAAACTTTTTTTTGACCTCTCCATTACAGTTTTGATCAGCTTGCCTCTGTTCTTTGTTATTTTCTGCTGATAGGGTTAAGATGGTTAAAGCATTAAATCCCAATGATATGAATATCTTTTCAAGATTTCTGTAACAGTTATTTTGGAGCTTTTATTTGTTGTTATTTTCCTTCATTATTTCTTCCTTTCTGTTTGAAAGCCTTTTTATCGTGTCATTATCTCTTCTGATTTTTTTTACCCAAATGCTAGATACTGGGTATAGCTAGGTATATCTCCTTTATTATCTAAATGAAATCAAGGTCTTTCTGAAACCTAGCAAGATGTGAACCTATTAAGACAAGTATCCAGGCTATAAAGCTGCAATAATATGAGCTTCTGGTTCATCATGTAATCAGATACCTAAATACTTGGTTCATGCTGTATTTATTAATGTAGGTCACTGGAAAATGGATAGCAAGGCAGCGAAAGGTTGCAACTTTGGTTGATCAGGTGACTCTACTCCAGAGAAAATTTATTCGTTGCAGTCCAGCTCTTGTGGCGCGAAAGGATATCAATTATGTATTGAAACTTGCAAGAGATGCAATAGTTTCTCAGATCTCTAGGCCAGTAGAAAGTAGAGTTGGCAAAAATTGGATTGAGAATTGCAAAATTTGTTTGGAAGATACCGATGTTAATCAGATGTTTTCGGTTAATAGCTGCGATCATCGGTATTGCTTTTCTTGTATGAGACAGCATGTGCAAGTGAAAATGCTGCAAGGGATACTTCCTACATGCCCACACGAGGAATGCAAGTTTGAATTGAAGATTGAGAGCTGCAAAAATTTCTTGACTCCTGAACTATTTGACATAATGAGCCAGCGGATAAAGGAATCTTCAGTTCCTGCATCACAGAAAATTTACTGTCCATTTCCTAGGTGCTCAGCTCTAATGTCCAAAGCTGAGGTTTATGGATATGCTTCAGCTGGTGGTGTAGAACAAGCTGGAGCCATAAAATGCACTAAATGTCGTGGTCTTTTTTGTGTCAACTGCAAGGTCCCTTGGCATAGTAACATGACCTGTTATGACTTCAAAAGGTTAAATCCTTTTCCATTACCAGAAGAGGCAAAGCTTAAGTCTCTTGCATCAAGAAATCTATGGCGTCAATGTCTAAAATGCAATCATATGGTTGAACTTGCAGAAGGCTGCTTCCACATTTCTTGCAGGTATATCTTTCCCTTCTTTCCGAGTTTCCTTCTTAGCTATGTCAACTTTTATTTGGTGTAGATATATTAATCGAAGAACAATGTCCAAAGAATGTTGACCTAATAGCTAACAACCAATACACAAGACTTCACTTGGTATACCTACAAGTATAGACAGTCTGAAAGCTTCATTATGTCCATTCTAGCAACAGATTCAGCAGTCCAATTGGCCAACATATTCTTCCAAAAAACAGCCCTAAAATTGAAATGTTGTTTATATTTAATAGCTGTTGAAGTTCCCTCATGTTTATAATATAAGCTTTGAATTTTTTTTCCTTTATTGATAAGTAAATACCTTGATCATTTCTGCATTGTACTTTTACAGATAATCCTGGTTCACGGCCTGCATCCAACATTTAGTTTACAATCCTCTTCTATCTATTTAGTATATAATGCATCTACATATATACTAATAATAATTATTTACTGAAATATCAATGCATATCCTTAGACTCTATGATTGTCTGTCTGATTTTGACTAATATTAATGGCATTTTCTAAGTATAAGCTCAATATACTAGTTAGGGACCTATGATAATTACAACACACTATGTTTTACTTTCTTTTTCCACTCGGTCATTCTTTTTTTATATTTCTTCGAAGACAAACCAGTGATTCTTTGTCTTCAATGAACATGATATTGTGGTGTTTTTTTCCTGTGATAAATATGTTTATCCAAAATACTACTTTGTTTTACTGCCGAAGCATGGAAGATCACTTGTCTACGCCTTTAGAATGGTCTGTTTGGTATGGTTTGGTAATGTGAAATATTTTATTTTGTTAAAAATATTAATAATAAACATGAAAATTGTTTCCATTTCATTTTTGAATTCATAACAAAAACACATCTGGTTTTGAAGCTTCATGTGTAGACATATAAATTAGAAACAACAAATTGTTTGATTTTATCCTTTTCTATTTCACGTACAACTTTTATCACAGTATTTTCAAGTAAAGCACTTCTGGGAGTTGTAACCAGCTTAAATCACCACTCAAATAGTCATCACTTATAATTAACAATAGATTTATGTATTTCTCTTTCTTTCTTTTCGCAAGAGATAACAATGGTGGCCAATCTGTGAAGATTAATCTAATGGAATCAAAACTGTGTCCATTCAGTAAAATAAGGAAGAAAGTGTGGCTTCAACAACTGATTTAACTGTTAGAAGGGAGGTTTATGGTTTCTGTGTTATAATGTGTCGTTCTTCTATTTGAAATGATGAAATGATCTCACAGAAGTGTTTGCCTCCCTCCAACACTCCCGAGCTAGGTTTCCCATTTCTACCAATATATGGGAAGAGTGCTAGAAAAGGATTTTCTATAAAAAGAGATGAGATGTGTTTCTGCAAGCAATAAATGTAATCATATTATTTGACTGAAAAATATAATTGTGAAGCTACCAGCAAGGGTGCATTATGCCAGACACCAAATTCCCATCTTATCATACATGGAACCCTGCAAATAGTAAATAATGATATTTTGAGTAAATATTTCAGCAGTTACTAATGTGAGTAGTAGCAAGCAATGAGAGATCAAGAATATTTTCAGTTTGCTTGTGAATTGCAACAGCAAGGGGAAATAGTTGTTTTATGTTGATTAGCAACTTCATAACCACCAATTGATTGCAGGACAGAAAGTATTTCTACCAAGGCCTAGCGCAGTAAACAGACTTATTTTCCTTTTAAATTGTCTTTTGGTATTCATGAATTATATTTTGGTTTTTTACACTCATTCATGGATTGTAATATGCTAGGTATCTTTTGTATCTATCTTAATTCTAACTTTTTGACAATACTTACCTTGTTGAGCAATTTTGAAATGTTTCTGCAGATGTGGGAATGAGTTTTGCTATAAATGTGGAGCTGAGTGGAAGAACAAGAAACCAACGTGTTCCTGTCCACTCTGGGCTGAGCCTAATATATTATATGATGATCCAAATGGACGTCGACAAAGAAGAAGAATGTTCTGACAAGTCTTATAAGCCAGGTACGAACAAGTAAAAATGTTAGGTTCTCCTCACATGAATAGTCACTCTCATGTGAGAGAAGACTTGTGGAATTAATATTTTTACTTGTGTAAATATCAATTATGATGCCATACTGGTCTTTTGTCTGCCTTTTGTTTTATTAACATTTTGAACTTATCGGAAGACTTCTGGGAAGTTTAACCAGACTGAAGTACGAAAATTATGGTAGCTAAGTGCTCTCTGTTTTGTTATTCAGTTTACTATGATTGTGTATGAATTTGCTTACATTTCATAATCTTTTTTTTTTCATAAAAAAAATGTGTCAAATTTTAAAATTAAAGATGCAATTTAATTTTTGAAATCAAATGACGGTATATTAAATTTTAAAATTAATATGACTCGTAAAAGGTTATAATTAAATATTGTTATTAATAGCTTTTATTATATATTAAATAATTATATAAATTAAAATTAAATATAATTTGAAGTTTAATATTATGTTGTTGTTGTTGTTTGATTTTGAAAATTAAATTGTATATTTAATTTTGGAGGAGTACTTGGTAGTTTCTTCATCAACAGATGGTCTTGATGCCGAGAAAAATAAACAAAAAGGAAGACTTACTTTTCCAGTCTGGAATACAAAACAAAAGGAGACTATAAAACGGATTTGATTAACATAAAGTTATTTTTTTGGTAAGTTAATTAATTGGTCAATAAAATATTGACACGCAGTCGAGGTAAAATATTGATAAACATACAACTTTGACTGCGTGTCACTATTTTATTGGTCAATTGACCAACTTACTCTAAAATAAACTTTATACAGACTACTTCCCTATAAAACAAACAAAAAGGAATACTTACTTTTCTAGTCTGAGAAAAGCAATAGAAATTGATTTGAGGAGACTACAAAACAAAAGGAGACTATAAAACAAACATGAAATATTTATATTAGTTGTTGATCCATGTTTGGATGATCGGGGCAAATTTTAAAATCTTAAAATATGAAATAAAATAATTAATATATTTTAATTTAATACTTTAAAAAAATTTATATTTAATTATTTTACTTATCTTATTAGTCAAATAAAATAGTTTAATTTTAAAATCTTCACGAGAGATTTAGAGTAATTGTCACCTTTTTTTTTGTTTTTATCTCTTTTGTTCTTAAATTTTAATTATATTATTATTTTATTTAAATGTCTGATTTTATAAAATTTTTATTTTATTTCGCATAATTAACAAACAGGTTATGGCCTAATTTTAATAAATCTTAATTTTACAGAGATGAAACATTATACAGTATATTGTATTAGATACAGATTATAAAGTTCAGAAATTACTCCGTACTACTTTTAATCTTTTACCCCCTATTTCTGAGTTTTGAGTTTTGAACAGAAAAGAAAAAGAATAAAAAACTTAAATTAGAACAGAAAAGAATAGAAAAATTGAAGTTTTTTTTATGTTGTTTCTGAATTTAAAAACAAAAATTTAAAATTTAAAATTGAGAACATAAATTATAATTTAAAATTTATTATAATAAAAATTAAGGATAATATGAGAATTATAAAAATATTATTTATACTAATTTTTTTTCTGTCCAAATCAGGCCAATTTTGGACCGAAAATTTTGATAAAAAAATGGCCAAATTTTTTACTTATTTTTTTTTATTTATTAAAAAACTCAGAAATATAGTAATTTAAAAGAGAACTTAAATTTTACGTCGATTTTTTTTTTTATCCATTTTAAAACTCAGAGAAACAGAGCGACGAGCGTTATAGTCTGTTGGGAGTGGAGAAATTTCGCTAATTTCTCTTCCGACGAACGTTGAAGAAGATACTACCGGTAAAAGACCTCCTTCTCACTTTCTCTTCGCTTTCTTATTTTTGTTTTTTGCCCTTTCCAGAACCCAGAAAAAACCTAAACTCAGCCATTGCTGTGAAAGTTTGAAACGAAGCTAAACCAGTCTACTATTAGAGCGAAAATGGAAGTCGACAGCGAGCTAGAAGCCCTTCTCGCGGAGCAACGCCATGAACTCACGGCGGCTTTAGAGGCGGAGGCCGATCACGATTTTGCGTTCAAGCTCCAAATGGAAGAAGCCATGAAAGTTTCACTGTCTGTCCAGCCCTCATCGTCCTCGTCATCAAGGCAGGAATTTGACTTTGACGTACTAAACGACGACGTTTCCGACTCCGGCATCGCTCTCCTCCTCGCCGAGGAAATCGAGAGGTTCGAGCGGGAGCGCAGCGACCGCAAGCAAGTCGAAGCAGAGATGAGGCGAGAGCGGGATGATCTCGCCCGCCGGATGCATGATGTCGCATTCGCTCGCGATTTACTCAGTGTTCCCGAGGAGGAGTGGAAGAACACTGGAAATTATCTTCATAAACCGTACGGCGAGGGCTCTTCGTCTTCCGCACCGGCCATTAACGGCGAGAGTTTCAAGCTGTATTGCAAGGGTTTAGTGACTGAAGAGACGGTTGGAGGTGCGAAGAAGATGTTGGCTGGGATCGGAGTGGCGATTTTTGGTTCGAGTAGTGAAATTGCAATTTTCGAGTTGAGGAAGCCTTTGATTGGGGGTGAGACGACTGAAGAAATTGTGGACGTGAGAGCTTTGATTGAAGGGCTTAATGCTGCTGATACTTTGGGTTTAAAGAGGATTACTATTTTTTGTGATGATAATTCGCTTTATCAATTTGTGAGTCACCTTTACTTAACTTATATGCAGGTCATTTACTTTTTGTATATGCATTTATTGTTCTGGTTGAAAATTTTCTTGGAAAAATAGTGGTTCTAATTTTTATTTTGTCATTTACTTTTGTATATGCATTTATTGTTCAGGTTCAAAATTCTCTTAGAAAAATATAGTTTCTAATTTTAATTTATTTTAGGCTCCGCCACCTCATGTGCAAAAGTAGAACGGTAGTTCTGTCTTATCAATACAAAAAAGATTGTCAATTCTGAGAGCATATCTTTCTTTTATCAACTGTTCTACTAATTGATACGTTTCCACAATAATTGATTAGCTGTGTTAGTTAATTTTCCTTTCCAATTGTTAACAGTTAATTTTCTTTTGTTGGATTATGCTAAGTGGACGCAATAATTCCTCACTCTCAAAATCAGGGTCCGCTTTAAATTGTTAAATATTTTTAGAAAATGATTTCCTACCTAACCTTCTTGCTCAGCTGGAATAACTCAACCGGAATAGCAATTGATAGCTTAAAAATCTAGGTTTACCCACTTTTGGAAGGGTAAATTTCATTAAGGAACGCTATACCCAAAAACACAGAACTATAAAAAGGGAAGAAATTTGATCAAGGACCAATCCATTATCAGTTGAACAAGGTCAAGTGGTTCAAGTATCAAATCTACGTTATTGGAATATCAACTGAGATTTTTCTAGCCATTATTTTTAGCTGATATTTTCCCAAGTGAAATGTCTAGAAAAAAGAAAACAGTGGTCGGGAAGGTTGATAAGTTAGTACATGTGCAATCCTTTTTATAGCTGTGATGAATCTTATATGAAATTATGCTATCCAAAATGACAGGTGTTGTGTAAGTATAATTTTTTTTCTTATCTAGATGAATTTAAGCTCTTTTGGAAACCTAGTAATGTTTGCATTGTTTTTGAAACTTAAATAGTGGGCCGGGAAGCTGCTACATCACCAGCTTGTGCATTGTTATATGATCATGTACCTAAATACAAGTGGCTGATGTTGTTTTTCAAAATACAGGTCACTGGAAAATGGGTAGCAAGGCAGGGGAATATTGCAACCTTGGTGGATCAGGTGACTCTACTCCGGAGAAAATTTATTCGTTGTCATCCAACTCTTGTGGAAAAAAAGGATATTAAATATGCTTTTGAACTTGCAAGAGATGCTATAGTTTCTCAGGTCACTCAGCCAGCAGGAAGCAGTGGCCTCATCTATATAAAGGAGACTTGCACAATATGTTTGGAAGATAAAGATGTTAGTCAAATATTATCAGTTAATGGTTGCCAGCATCGGTATTGCTTTTCTTGTATGAAACAGCATGTGGAAGCGAAGTTACTTCAAGGTGCGCTTCCTAGATGCCCACACGTAGGTTGCAAATTTGAGTTGAAGATTGAGGATTGCAGAAAATTCTCTACTACTGAAGTACTTGATGTTATGAGGCAGAGGCAAAAGGAAGCTTCTATTCCCATAACACAAAAAGTTTATTGTCCTTATCCAAGGTGCTCAGCACTGATGTCCAAAACTGAGGTTCGTGTCATAAACAATGCTATTGGAGCCGGAAGATGCACAAAATGTCATGGCGTTTTCTGTATCAACTGCAAGGTACCTTGGCATAACAACATGACCTGTTCTGACTACAAAAAATTAAATCCTTATCCATGTGCAGAAGAGGCAAAGCTCAAGTCTCTCGCAAGGAAAAATCAATGGCGTCAATGTGTAAAGTGCAAAAATATTATTGAGCTTAAAGATGGCTGCTACCACATTTATTGCAGGTATGTCGTTCCTCCATTTTTATTGCATGTCTTCATAATAAATGATATTGCTGGAAGATCCTTGTTAGAAATTTAGAATCACTCATAGAATAAACATCCATAAACTCATTACTAAATTATATGAATTTTATGGGTCACTCTTAAAAAAGTGGTTCCGTCATCAAGTTGAAGAAGATAAGCATTCTTCGAATACTTTGTCATATATCGTAGGTGAATCCTAATCTGATTATTGTTTGAGAAGATGAATTTATGATGAATGGTACCTTCTTGAAGTTCCTGAATCTGTTGGCAATCAAAGTTGTAGAAACTGACGGAAGCTTTGATGTCTCCTAGGTCCTCCACTGTGTTGGAAGATTGGTATGGTAGGGGTAATTAGTAGTTGTGTTACTTGTGTAAGTCTTATGACTGGTCCTTTAATCGGATTTTTGGAACGACATTAGTAGGTAAGATAGCAAGTCCCTTTGGACTTTTGACTAGAATCCTCGGGACTTAAATACACTTGCCGTCTTAGCTATTAGGGAGTTTCTAGAGAGTCCAGATTCATCATATGAGTAGTGATTGTGAATCCTTTAAACGTATCAATGCAATATAATGAGAGGAGACATGTCCTGATTAAAATGTATCCCTCTTTGTTGGGAAGTTTCCCCTTTACCAGTGCTTCGTGCATGCGTTTATCAACAGATTGCCAAACAAAAACAGAAGCCCAAGAATGGAAAGAGAGGAGGGGTGGGGGGAATAATTTTTTTTAACAGTTAGGCAATGGAAAACAGTTCTTTGCTTGCTTTCTATTTCCTGTAGATTATCATGTATCGTTAAAAGTGTATATGATCGTTGATAGGCATATGGGGGAAAAAGGAATAGGCTTCTTACTAATTGTATTGTTTTAAGTGTATCAAGATTGTTGATAGGCATGCAGGGAAAGGAATAGGCTGGGCTACTTGTTTATATTGGTTCTTACTATGCGAGTCTGACAATACTTTGGTACTGATTGATTAAATTTTAATATTTTTTAACAGATGTGGTCATGAGTTTTGCTATACGTGTGGAGCTGAGTGGAAGAACAAGAAAGCTACTTGTGCATGTCCCATCTGGAATGAGCGTAATATTGTATATGATGAACGTAACAGAAATCAGTAAGGAAGATGACGATGAGTAATATGACTCTGTTCGGAAAAGTTGGAGCAAGTATCCGTGTTTATTTACATATAATATTATCTTGGAAACATCCAAGTCAAATTAGTAAGGTGCTTATCTTTTATGTGGTAGTGTGATTAGCAATAGGATGTTATTATAAATGATGTTTGACGTCCCGTTTGCTAACATTTTGAAACTGTAAGCAACGATGTCTATATAATGATGTTATTAGTAATGATACTTTTTTTTAATAAAAAAATTATTAATATATATATGTATATATATATGCCTGTATGTATGTTTCATATGAGCTCAATTCGAGGGTTGCTCAAGTGATAGTGGGCATATGATAGAACCCATCACATCCCTAGGCCCAACACACATCCACCTTCTTCTGGTCTCTGCGCTCAACATCATCTACGTCGTCTATGTAGAAGAGAAAGAGGGTTGCCGATATATTTTTAGAGAGAAAATGAGCGGAGAAGGGAAAATAGTAGTTGATGTAGCATTCAAGGCATCCATGAGTATTGATTGGGATGGGATGGCAAAGATGCTCGTATCCGATGAGGCTTGCAAGGAGTTCGCCTCCCTCTGCCGTGCCTTCAACGAAGTTAATTCCACCCTCCAGACCAATTTCAGTCAGGTGACCTCCTTTTCCTATTTTTTTTATTCCATTGTCTCATTTTGTTGTTGTTGATATTTTGGTGGTAGATCTGTAATTAATTGCTATAGTGATCGATTTTTGGATTAGGTTTGTGAATTTTAATGTCCACTTTGATTTCAATTTTTAGATTTATATGCGGCAAACCATTTCATCCAGGTCATTTGGTGTAATTGACATTAAATTTTGTAATTTATAGCCTTTATCATGATATGTCAGCAATTGATTTATCATGATATATGTCAGCATACAATTGATACTTATTTGAGATTTATTCTCTTTGATTGAATTTTAATTTGTAAAAAAGATATGGGTAGCGAGTCTAGTGACCCAGTTTGGTGATTGGACATATTTTGTTGATGATTTAATACTAAATTGTAATCGTCTTTGATCATTCTGTGTCCTCATTTGTGTGATACATATAAAGTGGAAAGTATTTAAGAAACGAGAATTAGTGGCATAATTAAGTTCAGTTTCCAATTTAGTTACTACATAGATGCTAGGGAACATGTGTAGTTTTGTTTTGAACAATGTGTGGATACATCGAGTAAGGAAAGGGCGTTCCATATTGTTGTTAATCTTGACTTTTAAGGAGTGAACTACATGGAAACCATGTTTGGAGTACTTAATTGTGTGCCATTTCCATTCCATTCCTGTGGATCTTAAGCAAATATCGTATTATCTCGACTTATTCTGAAAATTTCCCCTACTAGTTCGGGATAAAAGGTGTTGTTGAGTTGAATTATCTTGACTTGTCTGTTTGTTGAAGCTCGTGCTACTATCTTAAATTGTAGTTTAGTTCGATTTGGTTCATGAAATTTGCCACAACCGTCTTGCATTTGCAGATGCTAGAGAATTTTTGGATGAAATATTTTAACTGGATTGTTCTTACGGAACTTGTGTATTATGATTTTTCTGCTGTTACCCTACCAGGTTACTGTCTAATAGAAGCATTCCTTGTCCTGAATATTCTTAATACTGATTATATTTTTTTATTCAATTTCAGATTGTATTTAGTTATTTTCTGAAGCATATAACCAATAATAGTGGCTTGTGCACATAAGAAAATTGTTTCAAGTGAACCAAAACTCTAACAATTCTTAAGCATATTACTTTTTAGATCTTTTAGAATTAGACTTGAAGAGTATTTACCTATTTGGCAGATTTTCCTTCGAACTTATTCGTAATGTTCCTTACATTCTTTGTGGAGGTTTTTTCATAGTTTACCATACTGGAATCTTGAAGTGCAACTGAGATCTACAAGTGGGTTTTGTCTTTGAACAATTGTCAAATATTCCTTTTAGTGGTCTAGCTTTGATAGTGTCTCCGCATGTTTCCTTAGTTGAGATTTGTGCTGCAGATTATTTCCTTTTTCTCCTCTAGTTTTTTATTTGTAGCAATCTTTTAAAATTGCTAGTGATATGTTATTTTTTGTTTTTTTCAACTCGTACAGGAACCAGAACCCGTAGACTGGGAATACTACAGGAAAGGAATTGGTTCTCGCTTGGTTGATATGTACAAGGAAGCATATGACAGTATGTTCTTTCTTTGTTAACAAATTGTAATACTTTTTTTCATTTTCTGATTCTATGCGCATGTTGTTGTTTCATTCATGGGAGTTATAAACCCATTTTTGTTGAGAACTCCCTTTCCAATTCCATGTTACTTCGAATTTTTACATTGACAATAATGTGTTATATGGATCCAAAATTCTCTGGTATTACATTCATATTACTTTGTTTATTCTCATTCTCTAGTCTTTCTCTTGGTGTGTGACTGATTTATATGTTGCCCTCATTAACTCGTTAAGCTACCTAGTTGTCATTCTTTTGAGTAGAATTTTTTTGACATCCCCTGATCGGAACTGGAAATCGGAAATTTTAGTGAGAATTACAATACATTTTTTTATGAGGTTCTGCTTGCAAGAAAAGAAATCTGCTGCTGCAAACTTTGTTTCCCAATAGACTTTGAGGAATTTTTTGTAATTAAAAAACAGCAATCATGATATTTTCCTATTGGAGCAAACAGATCAAGCATTTCTATTCCTCCAACCCCCAGGTCTTGCTGATTATTTCTAGGCCTGGCCCTTCATTATCATATCCTTTTTGAACTAGTTACTGATATAATCTTCAAACCGACCTGAGGACAAAATTAGTGTCTGACTAGAAGTCTTTGGATGAAACTACATTAAAGGTACGAATTGGATGCATAGTACTTGGAGATTCTATGGACTACGTTATGTTGGTCTCTCTAAGAATCTTGCCAAGGGCCAACCAAGGCCAGGACTTGGAATAACTTTACTTTGGTTGGAAGTATGCATTTTTTCCTGCATCACAGGCTCAAAGACCACAAACTGTTTAATCTGATGTAAATCTCAATGAGTAACAATCAAATGAACCACATGAAGCATTGGATTTTTTTCCTTTTTTTTTTTTGGACAGGTCGCATGAAGTATAAGATCTAACTTTATTCATTGGTAATGCCTTTTATAGAATCTTCTTGTTTTATCTAAAATGTAAAAGTACTTACCGGATCATCTACTGCATTCATCCGTAACACCTTGAGTTAATTCGGGTGTAGATGTAACATGTACACTACTAAATCAGTGTAAATGAATTTTGCTTGTGTAATCTTTTGAAGGTACCCGAACTTGTCAAAAACTAATAATATTTGAAGGTACTTGTAAAAGTTAGAACAAAATATACTTTGCTACTAATATTTTACAGAAGATGATCATCCTCTTAGGCAATGGAAAACAAACAGTTCCTTTCTTGCTTTCAATTTTTCCTGTAGATTATTATCATGTATTGTTAAAAGTGTATTATTATTGTTGATGAAAAAGGAATAGGCTAGGCTCCTTGCTAATTGTATTGTTTTAAATGTATCAAGATTGTTGATGATAGGCATGTAGGGAAAGGGAATAAATAGGCTGGGCTAGTTGTTTATATACTATGCGAGTCTGACAAACAATACTTTGGTACTGGTTAATTAATTTTTAATATCTTCTAACAGACGTGTGGAGCTGAGTGGAAGAAGAAGAAGAAAGCAACTTGTGCATGGCCCATCCGGAATGAGTATATGATGAGCATAACAGCAGAAATCAGCAAGTAAGATGAGGAATATGACTCACAGTTGTAGCAAGTATCCTTTATAATACTCCATTATCTTGGAAACATCCAAGTCAAATTAGTAAGGTGCTTATCTTTTTATGCGCTAGTGTGCTTTGCTCCCATTTGCTAACTTATACGAAGGTTTCTCAAGTGATAGTGGGCATATGATGATAACGTCTCCAATACGTAGGTAGGTGTAAACCATGACTTTAATTAAAACTAACTCTCGTAACAAGTGTTTTGGGGTGAGGAACTCTCTCATTGCACACTCGAAGGTTATTTGGCTGAGGGTTTTCACCAAAAGTGCTAATTTATGATTTTCTAAATTAAAATTCAAATATTAATTAATTAAATTTTTTAATGATAAATTTGTAATTAATAGTATTTTAAAGTAGTTTATAATATTAATTAAAAATTCATATTAATTTTGAATTTTAACATTATATAAATTGATTAGGAAAAAAATCAATTGAGACTGAAAAAGGAGTGTTAAACTTGAGCTATAATTTACATCAAAATAATAAAATATTCTTAAATTTATAATTATAATTTTATTATCATGCAATAATATTAAATTAGCAACTTATCAAGTTAGAATAATAATAATAATAATAAACTAACAAATTATTATTTTAAGATATACATTGAACTAAAATGTATCATTAGTATTTACAAATTTATAAATGTTTTGTTTTAAAAAAATAGAGTATTTATCAACACACTTTTTTCACATTTGTATATTTATTTCGTTTCTTATCATTCAAAATTTCGTCAAAAGCATCCGTTAGTTTACGTATTTACCCTTTGGTAACATTTTCTCAGTAAAAAGGTAAAAGAGCAAAAAAAGGGAAAATAGAACCCATCACATCCCTATTCCCTAGGCTCAACATCATCGACGTCGTCTGTGTAGAAGAGAGAGAAAGGGGGTTGCCGACTAACCGATAGATTTTTAGAGAGAGAAAATGAGCGGAGCAGGAAAAAAAGTAGTAGACGTAGCATTCAAAGCATCAAAGAGTATTGATTGGGATGGGATGGCGAAGATGCTCGTCTCCGATGAGGCTCGCAAGGAGTTCGCCTCCCTCCGCCGTGCCTTCACCGAAGTTAACTCCACCCTCCAGACCAAGTTCAGTCAGGTGACCTCCTTTTCCTTTTTTTTTTTGATATTTTGGTGGTAGATCTGTAATTAATTGCTATAGTGATCGATTTTTGGATTAGGTTGTGAATTTTAATGTTCACTTTGATTTTAAATTTTAGATTTATATGCGGCAACCCATTTCATTCAGGTCATTTGGTGTAATTGACGTTAAATTTTGTAATTTATAGCCTTTTTCATGATATATGTCAGCAATTGATTTATCATGATATATGTCGGCAAGCAATTGATACTATTTGAGATTTGTTCTCTTTGATTGAATTTTAGTTTGTTAATAAGATATTGGTAGCGAGTCTAGTGACCCAGTTTGATGTTTGGACATATTTTGTTGATGATTTAATGCTAAAATGTAATTGTCTTTGATCATTCTGTGTCCTCATTTGTGTGATCCATATAAAGTGGAAAGTATTTAAGAAACGAGAATTAGTGGCATCATTAAGTTCAGTCACCAATTTAGTTACTACATAGATGCTAGGGAACATGTGTAGTTTTGTTTTGAACAATGTGTGGATACATTGAGTAAGGAAAGGGCGTTCCATATTGTTGTTAATTTTGACTTTTAAGGAGTGAACTACATGGAAACCATGTTTGGAGTACTTAATTGTGTGCCATTTCCGTTCCATTCCTGTGGATCTTAAGTAAATATCGTGTTATCTCGACTTATTCTGAAAATTTCCCCTACTAGTTTGGGATAAAGGTGTTGTTGAGTTGAATTATCTTGACTTATCTGTTTGTGGAAGCTTGTGCTACTATCTAAAATTCTATTTGTTTTACTTCCCACAACCGTCTTGCATTTGCAGATGCTAGAGAGTTTTTCGATGAAACATTTTAACTGGATTGTTCTATGTGGAGCTTGTGTATTAGGATTTTTCTGCTGTTGCTCTACCAGGTTACTGTCTAATAGAAGCATTCCTTGTCCTGAATATTCATAATCCTTGCTATATATTTTTATTCAATTTCATATTGCATTTAGTTATTTTCTGAAACATATAACCAATAATAGTGGCTTGTGCCCATAAGAAAATTGTTTCAAGCGAACCAAAACTTTGTCCAATTCTTAAGCATATTACTTTCTAAATCTTTTAGAATTAGACTTGAAGATTATTTGCCTATTTGGCAGATTTTCTTTCCAACTTATTCGTAATGTTCCTTACATTATTTGTGGAGGTTTTTTCATAGTTTACCATACTGGAATCTTTGTAGTTATATGTTATAATGAGTTTATAAATTCCCATTTCTTTATGCTTTGCTTTGAAAACTTTATCAGTGATCAACCTTGAAGTGTAACTGAGATCTACAAGTGGGTTTTGTCTTTGAACAATTATCAAATATTCCTTTTAGTGGTATAGCTTTGATAGTGTCTCCACATGTTTCTTTAGTTGAGAATTGTGCTGCTGATTATTTCCTTTTTCTCCTCTACTTTTTTCTTTGTAGCAATCTGTTAAAATTGCTAGTGATATGTTATTTTTTGTTTGTTATCAACTTATACAGGAACCAGAACCCGTAGACTGGGAATACTACAGGAAAGGAATTGGTTCTCGCTTGGTTGATATGTACAAGGAAGCATATGACAGTATGTTCTTTCTTTGTTAACAAACTATAATGCTTTTTTTTTCATTTTCTTATTCTATGCGCATGTTGTTGTTTCGTTCAGGGGAGTTATAAACCCTGATATTTCATATGATTGCATGAAGTCCACTTGATTTTATATTGCCTTGGTTTTTTTAGCATAATTTCAGGCATTTGGCTATAATGATTGCTAACAAGTCACCTTTGTTTTTCCTCTTCTAATTTTTACATTGACATAATGATTTATATGGATCAAAAATGCTCTGGTATTACATTCATATTACTTTGTTTATTCTCATTCTCTAGTCTTTCTCTTGGTGTGTGACTGATTTATATGTTGCCCTCATTAACTCATTAAGCTACCTAGTTGTCATTCTTTTGAGTAGAAATTTTTTGACATCCCCTGTTCGGTACTGGAAATCCTGGAAATCGGAAATTTAAGTGCGAATTACAAATTTACAATACATTTTTTTTGAGGCTCTGCTTGCAAAAAATAAATCTGCTGCTGCAAACTACCATTCCTAAGAGACTTTGAGGAATTTTTTGTAATTATAAAACAGCAGTCATGATATTTTCCTATTAGAGCAAACAGATCAAGCATGTCTATTCCTCCAACCCCCAGGTCTTGCTTATTATGTCTAGACCTGGCCCTTCATTATCATATCCTTTTTGAACTAGTTACTGATATAATCTTCAAACCGACCAGTGGACGTAATTAGTGTCTGACTATAAGTCGTTGGATAAAACTACATTAAAGCTACGGATTGGATGTGTAGTGCTTGGCGATTCTATGGACTACGTTATGATGGTCTCTCTAAGAATCATGCCAAGGGCCAAGGCCAGGACTTGGAGTAACTTTACGTTGGTTGGAAGTATGCATTTTTTCCTGCGTCAGAGGCTCAAAGACCACAAACTGTTTGATCTGATGTAAATATCAATGAGTAAAAATCAAATGAACCACATGAAGCATTGGATCTTTCTTCTTCTTCTTGTTTTTTTTGGGACAAGTCGCATGAAGTATAAGATCTAACTTTATTCATTGGTAATGCCTTTTATAGAATCTTATTCTTTTATCTAAAACGTAAAATGGCTTACTGAATCATCTTCTGCATTCATCCGTAACACCTTGAGTCATCGACATAACTAATTCGGGTGTAGATGTATCACGTACTAAATCAGTGTAAATGAATTTTGCTTGTGTTATCTTTTTAAGGTACCTGCACTTGTCAAACACTACTAATATTTGAAGGTACTTGTAAAAATTAGAACAAAGTATACTTTGCTAATATTTTACAGCTTCCAGGTTCACACAGAAGATGATCATCCTTTGTTGCACTCATTATTGCCTTGAATTCAATTTTACTAGATTAGCTTTCTGGAATGTAAACTCATTGGTTTTCTGTTAGTCACTGAAGCTTGAGAGCGAGTTTAGAGTCGTGATAAGTATAACAACTGACCTTACAGATCTCCTGCTTTTGACATAAATTTTTGTTTGCTGCACAATGAGATCTTAGTAATAGTATTTGGTATTAGAGCAATATAGTTTGGATCTGGCTCCCTTTATTTGTTAGATTTCTTGCTTTACATTACATTTTTCGTGTTTAACTGTTTGTTGCTTTGCAGGTATTGAAATTCCGAAGTATGTGGACACCGTTACTCCTCAATACATACCCAAGTTTGAGTCACTGGTCATAACTCTTATTAGTTTATACTTACAAATTTTTATTTCACCATTTCTTCCTTTCCTTTTAGCATGATCTATATTTCTACTCAACTCAACATTTTCCTTTCTCTTTTGTATGATCGACTTCTCTACATTAGAAGATTCTTTTATAAAAATAAATTGATAAAAATTTCTTTATCATACTCAATTCAATGGAATTGTTTGATCTGAAAGTTGCTCTTCTACAGTTTCAAATTTATGTAATGTCCTATCTTTTTATTCTGTGTCTCTAGAACAACTTAGAATTACTAACGATAAAGGAAATGGAATTGCTTCTATTTAGGGATTTTAATATCACCTTATGACTGCTGCGGTTACACTCAAAAAAAGAAAAAGAAAAAGAAAAAGAAAAAGAAAAGAAAAGGATGACTTCAGACATTCCTTGAGTAACTCCAGAAAAAACTTTGTTCAATAAGCTAAAATGAAAACTACAGAGATCATTTCATAGTAAACTTTAAACACTTGTATAAAAATATGTCATTTCGTGTAAAAATAATTTAGTATAATATGTCATTTCGTGTAAAGATAATTTAGTATGCACTGGCCATGGTGAATGTTTCAGAATGAATATTTAAAAATTATTTACTTTGTTAACGGGCTTGTCGTAAGAGAGATAAGGGGTAGGGGCATTATTATCTTTAGATCAAGGAAGATCCTTCTAACAAAAAGCTGTGTGTTTTGACTCTCAGTTGGTGGAACTCAAAGAAGCAGAGCAGAAATCCTTGGAGGAGTCCGAAAGATTAGAGAAGGAAATTGCGGAGGTTCAAGAGCTGAAGGTGACATAGTGGTTTGGTCAAGTTTTTTTTTTTTTTTTTTGCTTATTCACATGTTCTCCTTTTTATCTTGCTTTTAAACTTTATTTATTCATTTGTTGTTCATGCTGCTGCTGCTGCTGCTGCTGCTGCCTGCTGCTGTTTTTTCTTGTTTAATTTCTCATGTTTCTTCTGGCATAACAGAAGAAGCTCAGTACCATGACTGCAGATGAATACTTTGCAAAGCATCCAGAGCTAAAGAAGAAGTTTGATGATGAAATTCGAAATGATTACTGGGGCTACTGATTTTAGGTCTTTGTAATTGTACAGGTTCTTGGTTCCTCCGCCTCTTCATTAGGACCAAAACCTTTGTGAGTTCAACCCAATTTGTTTCGGTTTTTAGAAATAAAAAAAAGGAAGAACAGAGATGTCCATGATTTGGTTGCTCAAGTAGTTTGAAAATTGAGCTAGAATTTACCTTGTCTGCAAAATGTCTGGATTCACCCTCTCTAGCTGGAGAGAAAAAAGGTTATTAAAACAAGTCCGTTTCTAAGTGTGGATTCCGGGGGCTCATATTAAAGTTTTTACCTGTTCAAAATTTCTAATCATCAGCTCTTCTAAGCCAAAGGAATATATATGTTTCTGCTTCAATTTTTCCTGCATGGTCATTTCCTTTTCCGCATCTGGTGGTTCCAGAGGGGCATTATTTTTATTGTTTAGAGTGCGAAAGTATAGTTGTTGAGAGTGAGCCTTGTTCTATTAGCTATTATGCCATAAAGTGTAATCAATATAGCAAGGGAAGTGTTATTTCCACATGCTGGAATGTTGCTCTCACCAGTGGTGTTCATTTATATAAGTATATTCGTCCTGAAACATTGAACCATTGTCGGGATATGAATTCTATTTACTATTCATATGATGAGATCAATTTCACCAATGGAATTATATTGGCTTACATATATAACCTTGAGTCATGAGTCGGAAGCACTCGGTGTTGGAGTTTGGAAGTAGTGTTAGACTTTCACTTTATGTTTCTGTTTTTGAGGAGTATATAAAATTGGTTAATACGACCGCGTTTTATTGGGCTTGCTAAGTAAGGGTACTAAATAAATCTTGTCTACCGATTACCCCAAGGGTTAGCTTAGTTTAGTAGTAGTAATGAGCCTAGTGACAAAGTTGTTTCAAAAAATATATAGGTTTGACATGTTAATTATTGATGTTATTAACTGGTAGTAGTATGTATGAGTTTTGAGGCCCCGCACATGGGGGTAGGTGGGTGGGTGTTAACTACCTTATTTATGAATTAATAATTATTAATAATATTTTTGGGTAAGCAATTGTCAGGGATTTGAGTTGGTCCTTAGTCACTAGTCCTAGTCGTACTCATAATTCACCTTTCTAGCTGTTGTTGGGGGTCCTTTCCTTTTATTGGAATGGGGACCATACCATACCCATACACTTTTTGGAATTTTTCTTTCCTGTCGTCTCTTTACATTTTCTCCTTTTCTTTCTATAACTAAATGCAAATTCTTATTTTAAATATACTCTCTCTCTCGATGCAAATTCTTATTTTAAATATACTCTCTCTCTCTATTTTAAATTAAATAAATTTATATTAATTTTGAGTTTAAAAATATTTGAATTTAACTTTTAAAAGGAGATGATAGAATTTAGATGCATTCTTTATTTTTTATTTTATTTATAATAAAAGAGTCAATAATATGAATCATTGAGTGAAAAGATGGATACACATACAGCTGGGAAATCTTGAGTTGGCTTCCAGAAGAGGAAATAAAATACAAATGGGAAAATTCAAAAAAGAAAAATTATTTACTTTTTTGAAATTTGGAACTTTGAATAGACAAATGACTATTCTTCAATTCTATCTTGTCTTATCCATGAAAATTGAAATAGCTGTCTCTCCATTGGTGTATTTGGTAAATTTTACTACTTCACACACACCCTTGAAGAATAATTACTAAAATAGCTCCATAGCCTTGAAGAATTTAAACTAATAATAAAAAGCACTCTTTAAAAAAAAAAAGCTTACATTCCAGGACATCAATATTTTTATAGGATATACTTAATTTTGTCCACACAGATTAAAACATAAAAATATGTGAAATAATTTAATATGACTAATAGTACGTACCTTGGATCATAATTTTTTTTAATGAAACTTGCGGGTTTGAGACATTGAATTGAAGAAAAATGTGAATTTGAATGCATAAATTTAGTAGCTCATGAAAGGAAAAAAGAAAAGAAAATAGTACTAGAATTTTGTAGTATAATTAGTACTTATCAAATTTTTACTGTTTTAATCAAATATAGCTTTTCTTAAATGATAACTACTTCTAAATTTTACAAATTTTGGTTTATTATAAATAAAAAAATAGCGAAAATAACTATCTCGCAAAGCTGTGTCACATTTAAGTTTTTCTTTACCTTTTATCCATACAATCTCTCCTATATTTTTTCACTTATATATTTATAATTTTTATTAAAAATTTATTTATTTATTTTAATTACACACATAGTAAGTGCCACGAATAATAGTATAAATAAAATTGGTAAGATTTTGATAGTTAATACAAATGGGATAGGATATATAAACAACCACACTTTTTTAAGCAAAAATAAATAAAAATTCTATACATATATATTATATACCCACACCTCATATATAACATTCTGCCACAAAAAACTGTCAATGACTGGTAACGACCGTTAAACTACGAGCCAACCCCACCACGACGCAACAACCACCAACGCAACCACTCCCACTGTGTCAGCTCCACTCCCATACTAACGCATCTTCTGGCTACGTGTCACTATCTCCGCCCCTCATCTCCATTCCGCCCACCTCCCATTCCTTAAATTACACTTTACTCCTTTCTCTCTCCTCTCTCTAAAAAACAACCTCAAAACCATCCATTCATGGCTACTGATGCCACGAACGAGAACTACTATAACAAAAATTGCTTACACAATTATATATTTATATGTATATATTATCTGTACATATCTACACTCGATTCTTTTGTCCACATTTGCGTGGCAAATTTTATCATTATCATTATCACCGTCAGGCTTAATTCTCACGCTCTGTTACAATTTTTAGTTCATTTCTTCTGATTTTTCTTTTTGTATTATTTTTGGCACAATTTTGAGATGTCTGAGGTCAACGAGCCGACCCCGTGGAGAGATGACGTCGCGAATCTCGTCAACGACGTTGGAATTGGCATTGCGGTGGCGCCGCCAGCGGCGGGTTTCGGTGGCGGTGGCAGGGTCAATGGAAGCGGTCGTGGTGAAGAGGAGAACAATTGGCAATTTCATGCGGTGGAGTTTGGGAAGGGGTTGGCAGAGATGAGTTTGGAGTTCGGGAAAGGTGTTAGGGATGTAGTGAAGCAGAGTGTGATACGAGAGAATTCGTTTGTTGTGAGGAAATTTGGTCCGCCAATTAAGAAGGTTTGTAGGGAATTGAGGTTTTTGAATGAGTATTTGCCCGAAGATCGCGATCCTGTCCATTCGTGGACTGTGATTTTCTGTGTATTTCTCGTCGCTCTTGCAGGTAATTCTGTTCTGTTTGGTTTCCCGGAGAAAGTTTTTTGAATTTTGTAAATTTGAGTTCCTTAGTGGATTTTTTTTTTTGCTTTTGTTCTCAAACTGAGTTCCTTAGTGGATTTGATTTTGGAGCAGTGTTTCTTTCAAGTTCTGGATATGATTAAACACACTGCTAATTTAATTCGATTAAAAACAGTGCTATTTTGATTCAATTAAACAGGGTTCTATTTTGATTTGGACACAACTGTTTACTTAGTCAAAGGTGAATTCAAGCTTATGGTGATCTCTGTTTCTTTTTTCCTCAAACATAGCGGTCAAGGTTTCCCTCTCCCCCTGGATTTATCTATTTCTTTTACCTTCAATAATGAGTTTTGAGTTATCTTGACATCATGCAACATTAGTTGATATATCTGTTGTAAAAGTTCATATTCTGTTTCACTAGTTTGAGATTGCTGCCAAGTTAGTAATGTAGAATTCCAATATAATAGAATCATAGTCAGTAATGCTGGCTGAACAATTCGTAACAAATTATTCTGAAGATTAGCCTTCTGTAGGTTTTATGCTTATGTTTCGTATTCCTGAGACATTGCTAATCCCTCCAACCCAAAATGAGGGGACAAATTGTCATAGTCAGTAATGTCCATGACAAATTTTTCAAGTCGACGTTATCAAGTTGCTCAGGTTTTTCCTGAAACTTCTGTTGTTACTGAAGAGTAATTTTTTTTGATAATGCATTGCCTTGTGCTAATTAATCATATTTTCCTCTCTGTTCCGGTTTAAATTCAGTCTACTAAGCTATCAATTAGAAAAATCAACTCTTTGTCACGCATAAAGATCTTTTCCCCCACTTGCCGATCACATCTCCTGAATAGAATGTGGGTTGGAGATGTTAATAATTATATTGTATGGTTCACATGTAGCGGGTACTATTGTATAAAGGACTAAGGTAACAGACCAAAGAGATGGTGGTATGCCTTCCATACACCATGTATCTGGATTTGCAATGAGCTTTGGTGGTCAAATATTGCAGTGTTTGTCCTTTTTAAGTTGAACTAACAGCACCGTCTTTGCATCAATTTTCTATTTCTTTTTCTAGAGGAGCGTGATGGGGTGATCCCTGATAACTTTCCTTGGTAACAAGATAAAGAACTTTAAACTTCTTAAGGAAAAGCACGAGGGAGGGACTGTAGAAAGTCCATGGTGGCGCAAAACTTAGGTAACCTACCAATTTGATTTAAATATTTTAACGCCACAGTGCTAATGCAGGACTAATTCCACAGTTGTTTGTATAAGGCAGCAGAAAAACATTAATTTTTAAAGAAGATTTACAAATTAAGGAGCTCAAGGAACCCCTGGAGGAAAATATTACAATTCTTGAAGTATTATGACATTAATTTATGAGGAAAGAAATCGGGATGAAGTAGAGTTAGGAAGTTGCGACATTCTGTAAGTAGTGGTTGATAATGGATGTAAAATTTTCTCTCTTAGTACTCATCTCTGTATGGATTGTCTAGGTATTTCTGAGACTGGTTCCTGGAGTCTAACAAAAAACATTTCTCATCCAGTATGAACCGTATAGGGCCTAATACGCTGCATAGTACGAACAATATTTCAGAGAAAGTGGCCTTGTAGTGGAAGGGTAGTAACTAGTAAAACTACCACACACTGGTAAAATATTTGGCTGACATCTGTGAAATACTTATCCATGGGCTGTTTACCATAGTTTTCTAACATTACATTTTCATCTTGAATACCTATTAGGACAACATAAATAATTAATTTTACAAATTTTGTCCCCTATCACTATCATACATCTTACTTAATTAACTATTATGCAGCACTATATGTAAATACTGAATGTGATACAACCAGTCCATTGATAAAGAAACTGTATATACATCCTGCTAATGCTACTCGTATACTGTTACCGGATGGTAGACACTTGGCTTATCAGGAGCAAGGTGTTCCAGCTGACGGTGCTAGATTTTCGATGATTGCTACACATTCCTTTCTCTCATCCCGGCTTGCAGGTACAATTATGTTAGTTGAATAGTTCTAGCAGAGTTACTTATTTCAGGAGTTTATGATTGATATGGACTTGCTAACATTTGGCACACATTCTCTTTTTATATATTCTTGGTGCAAATAGGAATACCTGGTCTTAAGATTTCACTACTGCAAGAGTTCGGCATTCGTTTGATAACATATGATCTTCCAGGGTTTGGGGAAAGCGATCCTCATCCCAACAGGAATCTCAAGTCATCAGCGGATGATATGTTACACCTTTCATATGCTGTGGGTGTCACTGGCAAGTTTTGGGTGGTGGGATACTCTGGTGGAAGCATGCATGCTTGGGCTGCACTTAGATATATTCCTGATAGAGTTGCAGGTACTTTCATCTTATTATCTGCAGTTCTTTTTTTTTTTTTTGAGAACCTATACTATTACAATTCAATTATAGAGATACATTTCAATCCTAGGAGCCTGGGAACCTATACTATTAAAATTCTGAGCTGCTTCGCTACATAGGCTTTACTACTGAACTAAAATTACTCAGGGTCCAAGTAGTTCTGAAAGATTGTTTTTCAGAAGTATTGTGATGCTTTGATTCACTTCTGATAAACTTATAACAGGAAAAATGAATACTTCTATTTTCTCTGATGACCTTTCCTCTGATCCATCCTTGACCAAATATGCAGGTGCATTCATGGTTGCCCCAATGGTCAATCCATATGAACCAGGCATGTCCAAAGAAGAGAGACGTAAAACCTGGGATAAATGGACGCTACGAAAGAAACTAATGTACTTCCTAGCTCAAAGATTTCCCAGATTTCTTCCTTACTTTTATCGTCGAAGCTTCCTTTCTGGAAACCTTGGTCAAGTAGATAAGTGGCTCTCATTGTCACTTGGAAAGAGGGTGAGACATCTTATTTACAGTCACTGTATTGCTGTTCCAGCTTAGATAGTGAATATCTACTTAAACGTCTAGTTATTGTTTTCTTAGGGATAAAATATGGTAATAAGATATCAGAAAGTAATCATATGAAGGGAAACTTTGTTTCGGATATATTAATTGTGCTGCCATGCCTACAATTCCTAGGAGGTTCATATGTAGAAGGGATTCACTTCCAGCTTCTTGTTTTCGTTGGTTATTTTTTTGAAGTGTGCTGATTTGTCTAGGATAGGGATTTCATAGAACAAGAAATATTCCAAGAGTTCTGGAAGAGGGATGTGGAGGAATCAGTCCGACAGGGAAATGTAAAACCATTTGTGGAGGAAGCTGTCTTGCAGGTTTCAAGTTGGGGTTTCAGCCTTGCAGACCTCAAAGTACAGAAGAAACACAAAGGGAAAGGCATCCTCCTTTGGCTTAAGTCAAAGTACAATCAAGCTGAAGAAGAATTGACAGGCTTTCTTGGCCCAATGCATATATGGCAGGTCCGTGCCGCGTCTTTGTTATCATTTTTCTCGTCTTAAAGTTGAGAGTTCTATTATTCTATGCGATAGTTGCTACTAAGATAACTTGGCGTATCAGTTTCTTCATTCCTTTTCATCCATTCTACTTTTGAATAGGGATGGCATTACACATCCCACCCCATCCTCGGCCTTTTAAAAATTCCCCATACCCGCCTCATTCCCCACGGGGATTAAATTTTAAGAACCATCCACATCCCCATGGGGAATTTATATCACCCGCGGGGATTAATAATTTGTGAATTTTTTATTTAAAAAATTCAATTTTAGTTATATTTACAATAATACATACATGAAAATTAATCATATTTTTGCGCATACGTGATAAAATTAAGAAAAATCAAATAATAATAATAGTAATATACACACAATGACATATATTTTAATTATGTAATATATAATAGTATAAATATTAATTTAATTAATATATAACTATTCCGGGGTGAAGCATGAGGATCACCGTGGGGACGGGAAAAATTGTCATCCCTACTTTTGAAGACTGCAGTTCTTGTTTTGACTGGTTTAGTGATTTAAGTGGGGTGATCACATGCATTACTGTTGTACATTTAATAATTTGGCAATGAATTTATTTTGTCCCAGTGATTCGTGGGGCATTGTATGTCTAATCTGCAAATACTTTTGACTTAAAATAGTGAATAGGTTTGTATGGATGGAAAGGGAATGACCGATAATTCTTTGAAACAGGTAGTTTCTTTACCAATTTTTAGGCATTTCCCTTTTTCCAAAGCCAATAGCTTTTCAAAAATTTGTCCATGATATGGTGTAAAACTAGATCTTTTTCCAATTATACTTCAGACGGAACAATTGTCTGCTTATAGCCTAAGCCCTTGAGTAACTATTTGAGGTTTTTTAATATTATCAATAGTTGTGAACTCATTAGGTGATATCGACTTAAATTGTTAATCTGGCATTACACTTGACATCCTTCTTATTTCTTTTTATGTTAATTTTACAATGTGTTGAATAGGGGATGGATGATAGGGTGGTCCCACCATCGATGGCTGATTATACGCAACGAGTTCTGCCAGGGGTCATGGTGCATAAGCTCCTCAGACACGGCCATTTCACATATTTCTATTTCTGCCATGAATGTCACAAACAGATATTCAGTACACTCTTCGGAGACCCTCAAGGTCCACTTGCCACCAAAATTGATCAAACTCCCATAGAAGTTAATGAAGAAGCAGTGACCCTTGGTGATTCACCACAGATCGATATCACTGCTGTAGTTTAGTTTACAAATTGCGTGGTCCGAGGTATATACCACAGGGTTGCTCCATTTGAGCAAGATAGTGTCCTTACTGTCAGCAATTAATGGAATATATATTTTAGATGTTGAAACTTATGCTACAAAGAAGAGGGATCAAAACCAATTGATTATCCTGTATAGAAAAAGGAAAGAGATGCAGGTTGAACTTTGTTATAGATTTCAGTTAGAGACCGATATATGGAATGTTGTAATGACTGGTGAGTCCCTTTTAAGTTGTCAATTGTTAAAGACTACAAACAAAATTATGAATGATTCATTCATACAAATGTGGGAAACACCTGCATAAGTCAGAAGCTTCAACAACATTATTATCTTCTCTTTTCTTTATTGTTATTGTACATTTGTACTGTATTACTCTTTTTTCCTTTGTCATGCAATGGAGTATACGACTATTCCAAATCAGTAAGTTTGTGTTTAAAACATGAAGAAAAAGATAAATTGGTTGCCACCTTTACCAATATTTTGTTGTTTTTGTGTTGTTTATAAAATGCATATTTAATATGGATTAATACCCTGAACTTTTAATTTCTTTCAACTTTGGGGATTGTCCTTCGGATTAAATTTTTAATTTTTTCTGATTACGTCTAATTAATAGTGTAATGTCAGAAAATTTATTGATGTACAACAGTATTCTTACTTTGTACAACTAGTACAGATCCATCACAGAAGAGTTAGAAGATAATAATACATCAACTTTCCATGTCTATATGCTCTGCAAATACCAGGCTACTAGTTATTTTGACTTGGCTCTCAACAGAAGGCCCTTTGTTTTTGGCAACTTTAATGCTTTTTTTGGTCCCTTTTACTTAATTAAGGAATGATTGAATAGTTGAAAATTATTAGTTATTTTTATTTTAAAGAGAAGCACTTACGGACTTTGCTCAGAAGAAGAGGGGTTAGACAAAATCCTAAACTTCACAAGATTAAAAAGATCAACTCCTCAATTAAAATAATCTGAAAATTATAGAAGGTTCTTAGCAAAGATGAGTGATGAAAATGTATTAGCTCATACATTTTCATGAGCTAATACAGAACATTGCAAGTCCGAAAGGAATCCCCCAAGTACTAGGCTCTATGATATAGCCACTCAACTTTTTCCTTTGTTCAGTGTAGGTAAGATTGCTGTGGCTTCACCATCAAGAACAAGAAGCTCCCCATTATTTTTGTAGCACTTGGTTGAAAACTTTGTGCTGTGCAACACAATCAAATACCCAAGTTACTCAAAACCAATCAATAAAGTTCTGTATAATTAGTGTTTTGACAGTAATTTAGCTTACATGAATCTCTTTTTGACTTCTCTTATGCTAACTGCAGTTACATCACCAACAATCTCTTCTCCAATATAGACAGGCAATCTGAAGTGCAAGCTTTGAGAAACATATATAGCTTGAGGCTACAAAGATCAAACATTTACAAAATCAGACCACCTTAAGAAGGAAATTCTGTTAGAGACACAAACCTAAAGGCTACCGAAGTTGTCAAACTCTATAAGAAAGTTAAAAGCTCGTGATGATGGCCCACAAACAAACATTGCTAAAGTTACCACCTCAATAAAATCTTTAGGCAACTAGAGGAATGGGTGTAGGGGAAATGTAGCTACAAAATGTATGATACTTGCTAAAATTAGTGGAATGTCTAGGACTAGTAGAATAAGGAAAGGCCTTACTTCCAATGTAGGGCAGCCTTGAACTTCTAAAAGAGTTACTAAGGCCCAAAAATATGGAGAATCGTCATTTTTGTTATAGCCAAGAATAAGGAACAAACCCCAAATTTAAAAGGCATGTTCGGGGACTAGCCCTTAGTGCGGAATACAAAGTTGATTGCCTTGCCCCTGAAGTTGAAGGGAGACGAGTACTAAGGAAGTCGGGAGTAAAAACAAGAAGATTTCCTTAGCTTAAAGGGAGTTTAAACTCCTAAAGAGGGGCAAAAACACACTATACACGCACCTACTAGGATTATAAGGTGTTGGCCGAAACCAAGTGAATCTCTGAAAAGAGAACAGTTCAGACTTCTCTTCGGAACAAAGCAAAAGAAAACCACGGCAACAAAAAAGAAAACTAAGTAAGATCATGGGAGTATATCAAGTGATTTAAGATGGCTTTTAGTCACCTTTAATCATCTATAAGAAAGGCTCATAGTAGCAGCAACCAGAAAAATCAAATAACAAATTGGTTAAGGACAAAGAATGAGACTGAACTCATTTTTATCTGAATCATCTTGCTCTCATTTTTTTTTTTTGGGGGCGGGGGGGCAATAATGAGGAGAACTCTATTACTCAAGTGTACGTTTATGGTTTATGTGTTCTGTGACTATTATTTACTCAATTCTATCCTCCCTTTTTCTTTTTTCATTCTGTAAATCAGGAATCATCTCCAATAAATTATTTTGCCACCTCTCATACTCTTTTTTTAATTCATAAACTTACTATGTTCAAATCAAATAAGATCTTGCATATGAAGAGAGGGTTGGAGGGAAAAGAACAAAAAAAAAAAAAAGAACTTGTGACTCACAAAATGCGAAGCGATTATTTGAGGAAATATGGCAGCAACAAGCATCCCATGAACAACTCTATCTTCAAAACCAGCAGCTTGTGCACACTCAGAATCAAAATGTAGAGGATTTGAGTCATGACTAAGCTTTGAATATTCAAGAACATCTTGATCGGAAAATATCCTTGTTTGCCTCAAATGGTCTCCAATTTTCAGTATACAATGCGCTACTGATGAAGAGAAACGTAAAGAATGGACGCAACTCAAAATATGGCGCTTGATAAGCATTCTAAGAATGAATTGAAGTGATTTCAATAAAAAAGATCAAGAGAGGTTCTTAATTAAAGTGAAGTTCGCTGGTTCCTGAACTGAGATTGAAGCAGACTGATCTCGCAAGTCTGATATTAAGAGCAAATTAGGACCTCGAAGTCATGAAATTGTTGGCAACAGCGATACCCCAAACTTTGCAAGCAAAATAGCTCAACCAGGCAACATTCGTACTCTACGGAAAAAAGGAGAAAGCACCTGTGGAATCAGACTCAGGGATATTACTAGCAAATCTAGTATAATAAGTTATGCAGATTATACAGCAAACAAAGTTAACATGGGATTCCTAAATTACTGCTACAGTATGAAATGAGTATTTATCACAAGTTACGTCCATAAAAATGCTGTTTTTTTAAAAAAATTTATCAATAATATTTTAATTTCTTTTTTTCGATAAGTAAACCCTTAAGGTCAAATTACCATATGTAATGCAAGAAGTGAATTAGTGAAAGATATTCAAGCAAGATAACACTTGCATGAGATCATGCTAAAATTTAATATTACCTTTACAATCTTCTTTCTTATATTGATGACTAAGTTTAAATATCAACTCAAACTGTGTGTTAGTACATGATGCCCTTTGATGCAAAACTATAAGACTTTCTTCAACTCCGGAGCACATCGATTTTAACATAAGAAAACTACAATCTTGATTCCCCTGGTAGCATTAGAAAGCGCACAAGTATTTTATACAAATAAATGCAATGTTGCCCCAGAACTGAAAAGGTTTTGCCGCCTGATTACCTCTTCATCAAATGCAATTGTGACATCACACACACACAGATGTATAGGGGTGTATATACACACCCCCCAGAAATATAATGTTAAAAAAAAATCATAAGTTCATATCAAACTGTTAAACAAATGATAAACCCTGGTATAATTAAAAGTAATTACTGCAAACAAGTTATTAATATCAAGAGGTAACCGTATGCCTTTTTTCATAGGCATTTCAGCAAACATGTCAAGTGCAAAGATTGCGCAGTCATTGTTAACCGTGGATGATGATTGATGCAGAGTAAAATGTTGAGTTTTATAACGAAAATGAAAAGAGTAGTTGTTTATCGAATTCACCAAAAACCTTTTATTGCAAAGCGCTACATGAACTTCACAGTTCACAGATATATATATGAGAGAGAGAGAGAGGATATGATAATGCCCAATACCAACAGTGTAATAATATAAGAAAATTAGAATAAAATCTTACAAGTTACTACTAGCAAAGTCGTGGGAGCATAGTTTACTTTTATCCAAAAATAAATTTATTAAATTTTGACTTTTAAAATAAAATAATGACAAACCTAAATATTGTTTTTTTAAAAATAAAATGTCAAATGAATCTCTTAATTTTGGGCAGAAAGAGAATACGGTTACATCATGATTAATTATGTTATGCTTTGAGAGTATACAAATATAATTATTTGAAAAGGCATCATTAAGCATAAAATTATTATTTTGAAATTTAAAATAAATTCATACCATAATTTGAATTTTAAAATTTAACAAACTAAGTTAAATGGAACTTCTTTTCCGAGAAATGAGGGAGTAATATCTATTATTTTATTATCCTCAAAACATAATATATACTTGAGTTGTGAAAAAGAGGAATAGGTGTAATCACTTATTATTAATGTTTAACAATGATACTTAATAACTATAACCCTAAATAGTTCTTTCTAAGTAGTACATATTATTAACCGAACCCTAGATAACAATTTCCATGGATAAGACATTCCAATTATCAAAAGTTTATTGGCCCATGGAGACTATAACACTCAAAAGTAAAATATAAAGAATAAAGGAAAACAACATCAACAAATCATTAAGCACAAGTATGGTAAAATTCATTTTCTTCATGTTGATAAATAGGGATAGCTAAATAAATACTCCACAGCACCAAAAAAGTCTTCCAATAAAACCAAACAAGTGAAATAGGCTGAAGCATACACAACCTATCAACAAAGAAACTCCTCTCTCACAAATATCATTTCCAATTACAACAGAATGATCAGGACATAGGGCTCCAACTTCTAATCCAGTCTGATAAAGTCGTCACGTTCTCGTTCATATCATCAACAGAGTCGCTCTTTAGTGCGATCACGATATCCTCAGGATAACTTTCTTTTGCCTCATCCAGCAGCACTTGAAATATTTCACATTCTATGTTGTTAGAAAGCTTTGAACCTGTGTAACCTCTATAAACAAAAAAAAAAAAAACAGTTATAAGATAGAAAGATCAGGCAGCAATAATAAATGATAAAATAAACAAACATCCTGGAACACGTAAAGGTACCTCCTACTCAATCGGTCAAACAACACAGAGTTTTCAGTTTGAAGAACCACAACACGGTCAAACCAACGCTGAGGAAAGAAGTCGCAACCATGATAATCCACGATATTTCCACCCTCTTCCATCATATTCTCAAGCTCATCACATACCTAAAAATCACATGTTAAAAAAGGGATGTTAATAGAAGGAATGTCTAAAACATGAACAAGGGTGGATATTCAATTATCTTTCTTGCGCATATCTATATTTTTGCACAAGAATAAATGTTTTGGTTCTTCAAGAGCAGGTGGCTAGAACCTTTGAATTACGGAATGATTTGTTTTGGTAAACCGTGGTCTGAAAATAGGAGTCTCACTTTATTTGTTGAATATTGAGATTTTCTTCCACACTAAACATAGTGTTTCTCAATAATTTTTTCTTAACGATAAATTTAAATGTCTAAAGAAGTAGGACACTCATTTTGACGGAGGGAATGTATCAAGTTTCAAGACTAAGTCTAAGCATCTAAGCTATGGGATGGGTCGCACATAATTTAAGAAGTCTTCAAAAGTTCTAGAAGTTCTATGAATTGATCTTTATTAATCAAATTGTCATAAAGCCTATACAGACTTCAATCAATCCTAAGATTTGGAACGAGACTAAGCAAGCATAATGTACAATAACTCATATACGACTAAAATATAGCACTCGGCACATTTATCACTGCTATGCCCATGTCCAAGTTCAACAACATGTGAAATTTGCAAAAACACCCCTGAACCTCAAAATGGATAAATAAAGGAGGGGAGGGTGGGGTTGGATTCTGTAAAGCCTAAAAGTCAACAAAAGGGCCCAAGTGTGCTCCATCTCAAAGTAGAGTAATTTTGCATATATATTATTTCCCTTTATCTTCAACCTTTACAAACTGCATAAATTACATTAGATTTCCAAAAGACAAAAAAAATATTCCTGACTCATGGGCAAGTTTTAAGAGGAATCAATTAGAAATAGAGAAGCTAAAGGCAGATTTTCCTAAGTATTCATGACAGGAGTAGAAAAAATAGAAGTATAAATGTTATACAATACTAGCAGCATTCCAAACCAAAATAATAATAATAATAATAAAACAGTCAGCAGTCTTGTATGTAATGCATATAAAATTGTACAAAATATAATAGAGTATAATAATTTATGCACAAAGTACCACCTGCAAAGAAACACTACTGACTTTTTGGCAGGAACGAGGAGCTCCCGCCCGCAAGCCCATAATTCCATAAAGTATAGATTAAGTCTACCAAAAGGGGAGATTCCCAAGTACATGGTGTATAAAAAAATCCCACCCAAGGCTACTGCCAAAAGTATATACAAGAAAAAAACCCAAGAGCTCCACAAATAACTAACAAAAGACTCGTAGAATTCTTCCAAAAATTATGTGAAAGAAACAAATAAACTCCTGATATACTTAGTTAAGCCCAAGAAATAAAAGCAAATTCAAGAACAGAAATGGAATACAAACAACTCATGTATCCTCGGCATCAAAACATCTACCGACCCCTCCATATAATCCATCAAACACAGTCAGCGATCTTAACCCAACACATCCTAAAACTCCTACCCACCTTCACTAGCTCATATTTATCAGCTATTTTTTTTAAGATAAAAAGGAGAATATTAATTCGATAAAAAGAAAGAGGACACAATGCAAAGACGGAAAAGAAAATTGGTTTAGTGCTTCTGGGGGTTTGCTAGCTAAAAATGCTAACTCATAACCAAAGATCGATTTCCATAGGCCTCAAGTTCAGTGACTGGAACCAGCACTCTTTAGGTTATTATTCAAACAAGCCACTGCCATTTCTCCCACCCCTTGGAGTTTCAGTTACTCATATCAATTAATTTCTTGTCTAAAACCTTCTATAGTGTTGAATTACTAAGTCAATCATTAGTTCTACTTCCAAGTTCCAAACAAACTTTAGTTATTTTCTATAACGTTCGTTAAATTAACGTCAATAGCAACTTAAATTGAGCTCAAACACTGAGTATTGATTATACTAATAATGGTGGCCTGGCTTTCTCCACAGGATCTTTTGACAACCATTTGGGTTTTTGAATTTTCCCTCTTAATAATCTTTGCTATATTGGCCTTGGGCAGTTGGGACTAAAAAAGAAGGAAAACAAAGCAAAAATAAAAAAGATAAGAACTTTACAGTAGATTCATTCATTTCCTTTGCTAAATTCAAGCAAACCTAAAGAATGTATATACATGTACTAAACCCAATAGTTGATTAGAATGGATTCAACTATTTAAATAAAATCTTCACAAATTACAATTTTAATCATTATATACAATACTCTCCGGGTTAAAAACAAACATCATAGAGACTGAAAAAATTAGGGTTTTGAGGAGAGACTTACAAGGTCTTCGTTGATGATGTAGCAGTCGAACTTATCATCCCAGCCATCGTGCAAATTCTTCTCCTTCACAAGGTCTCCGATGTTAATGTGGCGGAGCTGGGTGGCTTCCGCCAGCGCCGACGACATCGTTGTCTTGCCGGTACCGGGTGTACCAGTCACCAGAATGTTTGGTCTCTTCCTCTCCATTGCTCCACACACCTATCTCTCACTTGGAACTTTCAAGGAGTTAACTTTAAAGTTAACAATCTGGTCTTTTTTTCTTTATCCTTTTTAAAATAAAATACTCCTCGATCCCATATTATCTGTTCTTGAGTTCTATACATATACCGATATATATGATAAAAATATTAAAATATTCTTATTGGTAAAAATATGAAAAAAATATTTAAAAAAAAGTGTATGAAATAATCTGTAGAGATAGAAAGAGAGAGAAAATATGAGTGCATTAAATAAATAAATAGTCTGAATAGAGAGAGAAAGTATGAGTGCATATATATACGTGGAGAGAGAAAAAGAGAAAAAGTATGAGTGTATTAAATAGATAAATAGTCTACAGAGAGAGAAAGTATGAGTGCATATATATGTGTGGAGAGAGGATGAGAGTAATGACTATCAACAATTAAGGTAAAGGGGCAAACTTAAAAAATAATGGAAAAAAATGTATTAAAATCTTGAAAAAACAGATATTGTGGGATAATTTTTTTTTGTTAAAACAGTAGATAATTTGGGACAGAGGGAGTATGTCATTTTCTAAATAAATGATGGTACTGTATAGTTTTTTTTTTTTTGAAACTTCATTGGTCAAAAAAAATATGAATCATCATGATTTTAATTTTTAATTTTAATTTTTAATTTTTAATTTCTAACATGTCAAAATTCCATATAGAATATGTTTAAGAGTAAAATTTTCGCAGGTGAGTTAGAATTAAATTATTAAACAAACATTTATAGAATATTCAAAACTCATAAGAATATTATATAAGAATATTATTTAAGATCAAAATTTACTTAAATATATCAAATCCAATTTATCATAAAATATCCAAAAATGAAAAGTTTGGGAATTTTAATTTAGGACTAAGAGGCTAATTTTATGAAAAAGAAAACAAAATGGGTTCTTACATTTAAACACGTGTACCGTATGATATATATATATATATATATATATATATATATATTTGATTCAAAATTTTCTTTTCAATGATTACTAATAGCCCTAATACAAGGATAAAATCTCTAATAATCTAGAGAATTGTTATTTTCATAAGAAAATTTAATAATCTTCAACGGTTCAGCTTAATAAATAGTGGAAGAGTATTAATAAAATTACATATTACACCAATATCAATAGTAGTACACCTGATACATGTTATAAATTCTACAAAATGACCTTACCGGACATTTTTACAACAATGAATCATCATGACTAAATAGCTTTAGACAAGAATGAATACACATTAAGATCTAGATGATCTGCTAAACAATATTCCATCCGTCCCAAATTATCTGTTGTTCTAAAATTTTACACAGATACCAATATGTGTGATAAAAATATTAAAATATCTTTATTAGTGAAAATATGAAAAAGGTGTTTAAAAAAGAGTGCATGAAATAGTACGTAGAAAGAAGAAGAGAGAGAAAGTATGAGTGCATTAAATAGATAAATAGTCTAAAGAGAGAGAAAGTATGAGTGTATATATGTGTGGAGAGAGGAAGAGAGAGAAAGTATGAGTGTATTAAATAGACAAATAGTATGTAGAGAGAGAAAGTATGAGTGCATATATATGTGTGGAGAGAGGATGAGAGTAATGACTATCAATAATTAAGTAAAGGGGCAAACTTGGAAAATAGAGGAAAAAAATGCATTGAAATCTTGAAAAAGCAGATATTGTGGGACAAATTTTTTTTGCTAAAACAGCAGATAATTTGGGACAGAGGGAGTAGTTTTTTATTGAATTAATCATAGCATAAAAGAACATAAAAATGAACAGCAGAAATGTGCAATGTGCCCCCCCACCCCAACCGCCACCCCACAAAAGCCACGAAGCAGCTTGCCTAAAATTGCTGCTCCTTGATTACCAGTAGGGTCACATCCGAGGCCATTAAGGTGAGGAAAAAATAAAATGGTAGAATCTCCCCACCCCCCTAGGTTGGTGTATCCTCGGTGGTGGTGTTTATTGGACATTGAGATGCAAATGTACAAAACTTGCATTTCCAGCGCTCCTCTTCTGGAAGGTAAGTGGCATCTCGGTCCCCTCGCCAAAACTCAAGAGAATACTTAATTTGACCCTTGACCCAATCAGAATCAAATGCAAAATGATCTTCACCAATCAATGAATGATCTTTTTGATATTCATATCTGCCAAAAAACCCAAAGAATGTCATAATACGGTGAAAAACTGCAGAAGCATGAACGAGCGTCCTATATTATGACGTTTTCCTACACTAACAATTTATGCAAGTTTATGGAGAAGTCAAAAAAATGTGTGAAGCTAATCATACAGGGCGCGGCTTATGTGAAGTTGAAAATATGTGAATAAGCTACAAAGAAAGAGTGCAACAAAATATATATAGCAAAAAAAAGAGTGCAGAAAAAAAAAGGCCTCATATTTGTGGATTGAGTCTCCACAGCATATATTTCCAAGTGATGATACAGTCCCACTGATGCCTAAACCCGTCACAAATATTTTTCTATTATTTTGGCAATGACATTTTAAGTATCTACAATATATAAAGAATTTGAAATCTTAATTTTGTACTCACCTCAGCAGAAGCTGGTCATCTGCAAGAGGCAGCGTGGAACAAGTGTTTTGATAATACCTCACTAAGTCATCAAGAGTCTGCATGAAGAGTCAATATGAGATTAGCTGATTATAAGAGAGACCATCTAAATTAAGAATGTGGTGAAGTCAATATGAGATAAAAGCCTGTCAATAGAAGGCACTAACTTCATTGACATTGGATTCTTCATGATTACACTGTATATCATGCCATTTTATTATTTTTCTAATTTTGGTTTAGAAATATTAGAGTGACTTATGCCATTATAATGGACTAATGGCAGGAAACCTTTAGAACAAAGCATATATTGGCTACATCAGGAAGGTACTAAGTAAAAAGAAATTTACACTACTTGATCTCCAGCTTGTCAGTGTAAGGTACTAACTATGACAATTGACATTGGATTCTTATAGTTTTGCTAAAGAAATGGAGGTATCTTGGCAAGTGTCATATTTCCAATTTCTCAGAAGAAGCACTTAAAGTAAACTAATGGCACTTATGAGAGAATGATTATATGTGATATGTCCAATAAACAACAAAAAATTGGAGAAATGCCACAAAGAAGAAATCGAGTAATGTTATCACTTGTTTTGATCCTATTAATAGTGTGATATCCACAGATAACAGCTCACTGTGTAACAAGACATAATAATTATGTTGTGATAACATAAACTTGAGGGTTTAAACAAAGATGTTTTACCTTTGCTGGAAAACCTGATTTGGCAGTATTCTCCCTGATATCTTCACATAAGATGTAATGGGGATTTAGAGAGAAGAAATCAAAAAACTGAACGTAGGGGAATTTATCAGCAACCAAATTGTCCCACAGATACTTGTAGCACATTAACTGAAGCCTGCCAAAAAGAATAATATTAAATTAATGCTTAAGACTCTTGATTCAGTTTCAACTAAAATCAAGATATATCAGAAAATCCTAAAGGCTTAACCATGGTTGCAAAGAAATATTGAAACAGCACCAAGACAAAGATCATGAGTATATGCACACCTTCCATTTCTCCCCTGTGGTTCCGAAGGAAGTGAAGCTTGTGACCGAGTTTTTGTTTCTACTAATGTTAAATTCCTTTCCATGTCTGTTGCAGGCATTCGAATTTCATCAATCACTCCCACCATCCATACACCTTCTGAAAAGCATATTCTGAAAGAACATGTATAGTCAATCAACGGAGCGAAAAACAGCTCTCAGTACAAATGTAAGTGAATGGATCTGTATGTAGTATATGAAGCATGTGTCAGGGTTCACACACACACACAGAAAGAGAGATGACAGTTCTTAGAAAACATGAGCCAGGGATAATGGTTAATGATCAAGAGCACGTATAGATAACTTACAGGGGCATCTCACGTGTTAATCCGTCTAACAGTAACTGATTTGCACATTGAATGAAATTCATAATTTTTAAGGCCCATACATCTTCATCTGTTTTAACACGAACTTTTACTCTCTGTATAACCTGCCCAATATAGATTATAGAGTCCAGATCAAATAATATTATAGAGAGCATAAAGCGTGACAGAAATAAAACAACAGCTTCAATGTTCTGCATAGGAAGGCAGAGAGACTTGGAGTAAGGAAATGTGTGAGCTTAAAAATCATTGCAAGAACGCGCCTCCGATCCTTATTCCTTCAGAGATGAGCAAGAACGCTGCTAGAGTCTTCTACTCACTACAAATACCGCGGGACTCTCTGGATCGAAAGCACTATTAGCATTTAAGTAGGGACCCATGCCATAAATGGAAAAGACTAAGCACCCAAAGATTTCTATGACATGAAGAATTCCTTTATATAACTTTATTCTCTATCATCCATCCTTATATCCACACCATGGATAAAGTGTAACTAAGGTGTACCATTTTACCATGTATATTAGGTCTGTCTTATAAATGCCAAGCAGCAAATGAACCCGCTTTCATTTTTTTAACCCATGTTGGCATATTGATATCTGTTTAAGGGGAAAATGCTGATATAATGATCTTAATGTTAGTCAAACTAGTAGCAATAAGTTTAGCTCATTCACCAGGATCCAGGGAGAGTAATATTATTAGGGACATGTTTATGAGGTCAGGCACTCCACTGGCTGAATAAATCTAATCACTTTTAATATTACTATCCAAATGGTGAGTGTTTACTCAATTTTACTGCACACAGTTTCAAACATGTTGATATTACATCAATGATAGGATTTCCTGGAAGGTGCACTTGTTGTAAAGGTAAACAACTAGACCAAGTAAAGAAGATCTCAGAATGTTAAATTGCTAATATATGAGGTTTCACTATTGAATACCTAAAGCAAAAGAAATTATATCAAAGCTACCATTAAATTACTGAATGAATATACCCGGTAATGCACAGGCTTTGAAAAGAATAGTTAATGAATTATAAACTACCTCTTGTTCAAGAATTGCATGGCGAGCTTTACCGGCTTTCATAGTTTTATTGGCACCCGGTTTGCCAAGAAGGAAAGAGAACTCTGTCTGTTTTTCACACCATTCCTAACATTAACAAGAAACAAAAAAAATGCTTAATGAAATTTATAAGAACAAAAAAACAACTGAAATGTTTTGTGAAATAGAGAAGAACAGAAATTCATTACAGATTATGACAAACAACTTTGAATACTTCTACTAATAGTCTGATACACACGCACAACTTTTTTCTTCATTGTGCAGCTCACCACACTTTTTTTTTTGGTGCAACACATGCAAACAAATAAATAAAGAGAACTCTGAAACAATAGTATAGTAAAGAACAAACTGTACGAACTATGAACAGCATACAAGATGATGCAAGGGAAGTAGGAAACAAAAGTATAGTAAAGCCCAAACTATCAGATTACATGGTTAAGGTCTTAGGAACGCATAGCAGGATTCAACATTATGCAAGGAAATATAGGATACATCGTTTAGTAATTGATAGAGAAAAAGAGAATGGAAACTTAGAATGAAATTCAAGGTGCTAACTTGGTTTACATGGCCGTCAAATTGAACGATATGGAAATGTGGGTTCCCTTAAAATAAATAAATAATAAAATGAAAGCCAAGACCATAAGTGGTTTTAGCTGCACATGCTTAGTGGGACAGGAAAATCTGATCAGGAGAGGTCAAAGTGAGAGATTTAATTTCCAACAGAAACGATGGCCATGTGTGTTCAATTCATTCTTAGAGAAGATAAGCATCTCATGCAATCACTTACAAATGGTGAACAGATGATCATTACAGGAATATGGTTAACCAAAGAATAGATGATATACTGAAGAACATATCGTTTCTCTTGAATGAGATAAAGACAAATCATTGATATTATGGAACAAAAATTGCAAAAAAAATTGTAATACAATGAGGCCTGATTTGGTTTACTCTTTTGTTTAGGGAAAGTAGAAAACACAGAGGAATTTGTCATGACAACCGGATAATACAACAGGATATAACTCTTTAATCTTGTATGTCATCTCATTTACCCTTTATAAACCACTAAATATTTTATTTTTCTTTCTGTTTCCAATTCTCTTAATCCATATATCAAACAAGGTATGAAAGAGGCTAAAACTTCTCATAAACATGCATGAACCTTAACCTCGATTAATTAAAGAGAATTGTAGCCTCGAGTGTTTATACAGTAGTCTCTCACTGTCTAAATATATAGAGTAAAAGAATACTACAAATTTACAGCTTACAGATAACATAAGAAAGACGGATACAACAGAGCTTGCAAATATAGACTCCCAGTATGTGCAACAAGGGTTATGGCTAAACATAAGATTTATTATCTTACAAGTAATCTTCTATAAGTGTTAACACCAATCAGTGAATTCATACTTCAAACTCAAATGCCATTTCCAAATATAATATTTTTTACTTTTAATAAACAACTAAAATTTCATGAATTACAAAAAAAATATAAATTATACACAACACCTAGATCAAACCATAAGACTTCACTATTACGTCAAATACTAATATTATAATTTAGAACAAATGAAGTATTATTTAAAGATCCATATTATATAATATTATATTTTGTCATTATAATTTATACATTCGTAATTGGTAATGAACCTAACTTCAAACAAAGTGATGTCCTTTGCTCGGATTAGGATCCCACCATTACCTATTATCCAATTTCTCCTAATACTTTTGTAGTTGAAAGTGTCTGAAAGTAATGTTTGTGTCACTAAAAGTGTATCTGTGGATATTGGCGTACAGGTGCAATGGAAATGATCCTAATCCCCTTTATTCTAAATTCTCAAACAATCAAACAGATAAATAAAAGAAATTGAAACCCATTTCCTAATCTGAAAAAGAAACCAAACCAACCAAGAATAAATCAACAAAACAAACATACCGAGGCAGTAATATCAGTGACGAATAATCCTCTTTTCCTTCTAAACCGATGCAATAGCGACTCATTTACTCTATTTCTCTTCTGGGTCCTCCTAAAATCACCACCAAAATCCTCAATATCATCGACCGAACGAGCCTCAGTCGACAACCTCCGTTTAGATAACAGATAAATGGACCGAATTGACCTGGCGTTGCGCTGAAACTGAGTCGACAACGAGGGGTAAGAGCGAGTTGTGGCAATTGCAAAAGCAGCTTCGATAAGGGCCATTTCTTCTTCGCTGACAATTTCAGTTGGGATCTCGATGAAAGTTTGCATTTGGCTGTTGATGTTGCTTGTGTTGTGGGGAGAGTGAGTCGGCGAGTCGGCCGTTTCGGGCGATTCCACGTTCATTTTTTGGGACAAAATGTGACCGTTGCAGTTTCTTCGGACGGAAGGATAGTGGAGTGGTGGAGTGGTGGTGCAAGTTTTTAGGTGTTTTTCAGGACTGGGACCCATCCAGAAAGAAGGAAATGTTTGCACTTTGCATCGTATTACTTGGACCCATGATTTAGTACTTAATTCAGTTGCCCATCAATGTATTAGTATTGAATGTGTTCCATATCTACTATATAATAATTTTTATTATTAATTCTCAATAGAGTAATATTAAAGGTTTTTAATTTTTGGAATTAAATATATTTCAAATGACATAATATTAAATATTTTAATGATAATTTATAATATAATTAATCAATTATACGAGATCTATCCAACACATTATTTGAGTCATATTTTTTAGATTAAAATTTTGATACCCCTAACATCTCCTAAAAAATAAAATAGAATAATATTATATCAGTCCCTTTTGTGCTCATTAAGTGTGTGTGATTTAACAAAAAAGAAGAGAGAAAAGAATGATTAGATGATATATGAAAATATATTTAGAGTACGTGGGGGGACAGACAAAAAGGAATAACCCCTCCTTCAAGTGAGGAGAGAAAAAAGATTGAGGAATTACTGTCAATAAATTAAGAAAGATAAATATAGAATTAATAAAAATAAAAAATCAGCTTTGTGACACAAATTTACAAATGGCTCGAGCAGATCAAGAGAGCCGCTTTATTAATTAGAGATAAGTCTCTTCTTTATAGTACTAATCTATTTTATGTGGTATTTAAAATTGACAAAAAAAATTGTTGTAATTCTCTGAAGAGAATTTACTATATCATGACTTTTGGACAAAATATAAAATAACAAAAAATTGAAATTAAGATAGAAAAGATGAAAAAGAAATTTATAAATCTTCTACCGTGTTTATGAAAAGAAAATAAGTTTTTAAGCTTTATATTTAGATTATTATTTTATTTTTATATTAACTTTTTGTCATTATATTTAGGTAGCTCAAGTGATGTTTGATGACAAACTCACTCCAACTATTGATTTGGTTATCACATTAAATCATTTCTACTTTTCAATTTTTTAAGTCCCGCCAACCTCAAATGAGTAATATCATAGCGTGCATATTATTTAAATTTTGTAATACTATCTATTACAACAGTAGCATGCATATTATTTAAATTTTGAAGGAAACACAGTTCACTCCTCTTATCCTGCAAAACCAAAATCATTTATCAGAAAGCCTAATTAACATATCAAAATGCATCATAGTCTAAAAACCTGTCTGACATTCTACTGCATGTACGACTCCAGTAACTCCCAACGGTACCTATTATCGGCCTCTCATCATCCTGGCTATGGCGACTAGGCGATCTTCCCGATAATACAGAATGCTCCTTAATTTCATCAATAGTCAATGCTCCCAAAATTGGTCTATCCTCAAACTTACTTGATGATCGCCCAATAATAGAATTCGGACTTTCCTTGATGATGGGGGGTGACTTCCCTGATTCAACCAACCAGCTTGAAAGGCTTGTATCAACTGCAGCAAATTCAGAATCTTCTGCCTTCAAATGTTGTTTTGAATTGGGATTCAACTTCTTGAAGCTAGGCTGCTCTTCACTAAAGGGTGGTATTATTATACCCAAATTAACATTCTCCTTCTCATCATCATTCATTTCCAAAGAAGCACCGATTCCGATTGTTGTTGCTGTGACTTCTTTCTTCCATCGACTAAGATTCTCAACCTGGTTCAACACGGACGAACTTCGATTTCCATACCCAATTGTTATTGAACTATTTACATCATCATCATCATCATCATCATCATCCATTTCACCTGAATTTTCTTGTTTTCTTGATTCGATTGATAAAGAAAATAGAGACTCTGAAGACTCTTCTTCAACAAAAACATAACCGGTTTCTTCTATTTTTTGTAATTTCATAGCTTCGGATTCATTTTCACTGCTAGGGCAATTATTGTATTTAGAATCCGAAAAGCTCTGAATTTGAATTTTCTTTTCTTCTTTCTCCCAGATTTCGTCTGAACAATTTGCAATATTTTGATTTCCTATATGTTCATTCGTTTCTCTTTCGATTTCTTTCTCCTTCTTATCATTTTCCACCTCCTCATAAGATTTGACATCAGAATCGATTGTAACTTTCACTCTAGGACAGTTCAATTGATCATCATACTTGACTCTGCAATTACCAAACAGAAAAATATCCATCCCAGAATAAAACCAAATGAAGAAAAAGAAAAATAACCCAGAATAAATTGAACTTACTTGGATTCAAGAGTGGGTGGATCTGAAGTGACAGAGTTTGATACTTCTGCTGGCGTTGCTGGTTGAAGGGGTCTCCATTTTACACCTCTCTGATCCAACTTTCGGATTAAAAAAATGAAATAAGAAAAATAATACTTCTAATAATCTTTTTAAAAGTGAGCACCTATGATTTGGGGCTTACCTGATCTCTGGGAAAAGATGAATCAAGTACTTTTTTGGGTGCTTTTTCATTTTTCGGAATACCAAAGCAAACGCTAAAACAGCCCATCTTCAGCCAATTTGGGAGGACTGTAAAGTGAGAGAGATGAGAAGGAAAGGTCGGCTTTTAATGGGTTTGAAAAATATGACCGTTAGCTTTCGTGGCATTGACTACTTGGTTCAACAAAATCTAGTCTAGAATATATAGCTGATAAGAATTAATAGTGTTAGATACTTCACCGGTCCACCCGCCCATATATATTACTATATCAACTTTTTACACGTGTTAATTATTTATAATACTCCCTCTGTCCCATGATAAAAGTCCTTATTACTATTTTAGATAGTCCCATGTTAAATATCCATTTTCCTTTAATAACCAAATTTTTACACATATTTTTCTATTATACTCGTAATATTAAATATCTTATAGTACTTTTCTTATTTTAATTCTCTCTCCATATTTAATGACATTATTATAGATAATTTTGTCATTTTATTCATATTCTTAATATGTGTAAAAAGTTCACCATGATTTTTATCCTGTGACGGGGGGAGTATCATTTATTATACGGACTATATGTATATATATAACTGTGTATTACACAGTAAGGTTATCGCGACGGTTCACTTGTCGTTATAGTCCATAATCGCTATGGCAACGGGTCCTTATTGTGTAATACTACCTATATTTTTCCCTTTATTATATACTTATCTCATACTCTTTCTCATTTATAATATTTTTTTATGAGCAATAATTTTAAAAATTATGATTAATTATCCTAAATTATATAAAAATAAAATCATCCAAAGCGGGACGGATAGTGTTTATATAAGATTTTTTTTTCTTTCCTTCTAATTTTATTAACTTTCGGTACCTTGATAGTGAAATTCCAAACTATCACGAGATGGTCGTTGATAGTGAAATTTGTTGTAGCAGTAGTGATAATATGAACTACTCCCTCCCAACATAAAAGTTTTAATTAACTTTTTATGCATATTAAGAAATATGATAAAATCATAAAATTATCCTTTAAATTTTATTTAATTATATAGTTTTTTGTATATTATTAGTGATGTTCCATAAATATACATAGAGAATAAAAATATAACAATTAATAATAAGGGTAATATAAGTAAATTATTATAAAAAATAGATTATTTAAGGTAAGTAGATATTTAATTTAAGACTATTTAAAATAATAATAGAGATTTTTATCCTAGAACGGTGGGAGTATTATTAATAATCTTTTTAATTAAGGTCGGCGATAATTGTTACTAGAATGGTGTGATTTCTGAACGTTGTTTTACATTTCGGAGCAGCAAGCCAGCACCCATTTTTGTTGGCCTTGGCCCCACAATCTCCACCTCCAACTGCACCCTTCTCATTTTTTCAACACTCGAGTCGTCCGCTAACTCAGTTACCGATTCACGTACACGGACAGGAAGAACAAAATTCCCGCTAACAAATACTAGATTGTTATAATGTTAGCGGGAACATATTCATTTTATTCTTCCGTCCGATCCGATTTTCCTGTCCCCCTAGAACCATCTCCATCTCCATCTCCATCTCCATCTCCGTGTATAGTTCGGTTACTATCTTTCACTCTCATACTACCTCTTCACATCCCTTTCTCTCTCATAGTAATCTCTTCCTCTTCCTGAGGGTTAATTTGGGGTCTGTTCGATACCTTCAAAAACCCACTAATCAGAAATAAAAACAACAACACATATAACTTTTACACTAATATTTCCTCTTCCGTGACAGGTGAGAAACAAATTGATCGATATAGTTTTTCTTCAATTTCGTCTATTATTAGGTACCGTACCTCTCTTCTCCTTCTCTTTTGGCACCAAACTATATGTGTTTTAACATTATAAATTGTCGATTGGTATTTATTTAATTGCTTTATCTCGATACTTGAAACAGATTGCTTTAATTTATATTTGGTACTTGGATATATTTTGGTGTCATGACTCGAAGGTACATGTTCAAAATTTTATATATGTAAAAGAGACTAGCTTAATTGGACAGAAAATGCTTGATGATGTCTGGATATGTAGTTCTCAATTATAACTCTCCATCTCTGGCACCAACATTACCCAGCCATATTCCAATTTTCACATTCTTTCTTGCAATCATCTTTATGTAATTTTTTGAATTTAGTTTTTGATCATTACCCTTCTCTCCAATATCTTTTAAACATTCTTATATACCATCTGAATACATTATTAGATAATAATAATAATAATATAATTAAATTTGTTAATTATTGGAATGCTTGATTGTATTTTTACGATTAAAATTATACTAATATTTTCCCATCATATACAAAATTGTACCAAAAATAAAAATAAATAACACATTTATGGGTATTTGTTTTTGTAATTCTTTACTACACAAAATTCACAGTCGAAGGAACTGTTCAAATCACGGTCCTATTCATTCCTAATTCTATATTATTGTCTTTGCTAACATAAAAGTTTTAGGATTATGGTCGAAGCATAGAACTAATTGGCTTCTCATCTTAATTACTTGGGTTTTGAGATGTTCAAGCAATTCAATTTGCACATGTCAACTGTTAATATTAATGGTTGCTTTTGTTTTGTATGTAACTGTGTGTGGTGGTGTAATTCTTTTATTGTTATTTTGGAGGTATAAAAATTTATTTTTTATTTTGCAATTACAGCAAAAGTGTGAATGCTAAAAGCTCATCATAGAATAGTTGAGAATGGTTGATTGAACGTTCTTGCAGGTATATTGTCTTCCTACTATTTTTGTTAATGAATTTATGATTACATGATTGCTTAAAATCTTGAATGTACAAGTTTTTTAGCCGTATTAGTATATGTTAGGTAACTTCACAATAGGATTTAAATTTAAATCCAACCTTGGGATTTGGGAGGCACCATTATATATCTGCTTTTGAATTTATTATGTGATTCCATTTGCATATAATTCTTATTTTTTTCATTTGTTTGATTAGTTCATTTGCAGCTACTTTAAGCCATTGTATTTTGGACTAGCCAAAATTTGTATGACAAGTAGGAATCTTGAAAGCTGAAACATCTATTGCATATTGTACAGTACTAGCTTCTTAGGATGCATTGATTTGTAATTGCTTCATTGGAGGTTGAAATATTTTGCTTGATTTATTATAAGGTCCTGATTTAGGACACTGCATGTGAAGACAAACTAATGTTCATCACCTGCTTTCATAGAGATCTTTTCTTCTCTGACCGTGCACCTGTATGAAAGTATCATCTCGTTAAGGACAACTTTGTTGTTCATTATGTCAAGGGCGGTAAGATTTTGCACGTTGTATTGAATTAAACCATGTTCCACCACATGTACAAGTCCTTGTTAATTCCTTTGAATTTCAGTCTTGCGACCGTACCTTCCAAGGGGAGTGTTTCACGCATTAGTTGGACCCCTGATCCACGTGGCGAACACTTATCGTTTACAGCATAGCCTACTAAGGTGTCTAATCCCTCTCGCTGCCCATGCTTTTGCACCCGAACGTCGGTAGCTTCGTTCTACGAACCTTTGTTGATTCCGAACTTTGTTCGTAAAGGAACCATACTTTTGACGGGCCAGCCCTTCTATAACGCCCATTCTATTCTATTTTTTTGGAGCAGTGTCATTTGGAATATATTTCACTGAAAATATGAGAAAATTCTATAGTGTGCACCTTTTCATTATAGAGATAATAAAATCAATAAAATGATCACAATATATCACTTAAATTTTGATTGGGTTTATAACATCAATATAAGTATGTTCATTTTATTTAGATGACTTTGTTCTGTTTTATTATCCATAAATAGCAGATGGTGTAGAATGTCGGGGATATCTATTTATGTATGAGCATGATGAAGAGTCTTTTTAAGAAAATGAAGGATATCATTGTCTGAGCTAGTTCTCACTTGACAGTTAACATCACAAGTATAACAACTTTGGTTTACCACAAACTCATCATTTAGTATACATTTCTTACCCAAGTTCGTAAAATTTGGAACTTTTGAGGACTTAAAATTTCAATTTCAGCTATATGGGGAGTGTTTCATCTAACATCAGTGGTAGGATTCGAGTTAGTGACGTATTAGAGGGGGAAAACATGGTAGAAAGTTTGGTTTATTTTAATTTAATATACTCTATCCGTTTGAAACATGTGTTACATTTGTGACAGGATACTATTTAATCTACTTTATAGATAAATAATGGCATGTTTTGAAGGAGAGGAATAAATTAAGGGAGAGGCTGTAAATTAGGATTTGACAAAGAGTGATGTTTAGGGGTGTTTGTTTAGAGTTGAATGGCAGAATCGGTCAGTGTATTTGTTTTGGCCTGAATGGCTGAATCGATAAGATGGACGAGCTGAATGGCTGAATTAGATTTTTTTTAGCTGAATGGCGGAATGAAGTAAAAAAAAATTAAAAAAATTAAAAAATTAAAAAAAATATTAACTATTATATTAAGTAATATTAAATAAATTTATAACAGTTTTGAATTTTTTCAGAGGGGTAAAATAATAAAATTTTGTCATTCAGATGTTTCAGACATGTCAATTATCAAACAATTTTTTTCATTCAGATTCAGCTTATTCAGATTCAGATTTATTCAGTTTTTATCAAACACCTCCTAAGTCCCTCCTAACAACTCAGATACCCATTTTTGGAATTGGAGTTCTGATGCCAAGTCTTGTATGTATTCTAATAATTCTTGATCTGGAATTGAATTTAATGGAGTTTGATTCTTGATTTGGAGGAGATCTAGTAATATTTCTCTGTTTTTTTTTTAATTTTACCCATTTGTGTTCCTCTACTGAAAAACAAAAATACTTATGATTTTGGAGATACTTATGATTTTGGAGATACTTATTTTTTTAATTTTACCCATTTGTTAACTGGAAGCCCAAGTTTAATTTTCTGCTTTAATGGTGCTCTGTAGTGTTTTAGGTGAAACTTTCATTTCGGTTATTAACCGAATAGCCGAATTATAAATTCGGTTATTCGGTAATTCGGTTATCTACTATTTCCTATTTTGGTTATTAATTCGGATATCAAAAGTGTGTTAATTTCGATTTTCGGTTATAACCGAATAAGCTATTCGGTTCGGTTATAACCGAAATGTTCACCCCTAATCACATATGCTTAAAAGGGCAAGTGATCATTTGAAAATGTTGTAGTTTCGCAGTATTCAACATTTGCAATAAGATAAATGCAAATCGAAAGTTTTAATCTAATGCAAATATGGAGGCCATGTATAACAAACCTTAAAAAAATAGCTAAAACTATGGAGTCCAAGCTATGAGCCCAATGCAACTCTTCAAAAAATAGATGCACCGCCCTAACTCATATCTTCCTTCCTCTGGGACATTGGTGCACTTGCAAAGTACTCCTATCCGTTGTTCCATTTATCATTGTTGGGATCTTTTCCGCTTCCCTGAGAGGGCTGCTCTCGTAAGCGTTGCAAGCAATTGTAGATTCTCGAAACATCAGTGAAGGTGATCTCCCTAAAGCGCTTGATCAGGTCAATGGCAAGTTCTTGGTACGATGCGAGTTGGAGCTCTTTGGTCTTCCATTCTCCCCCCTTACTCACCTCTTAATCTATAGAAAAAGTCTTTCCCCTTTTCATAATAATAAGGTAAGCATCCAGCTCTTGATCCAGAGCTACTGCTTCAACAATCAACTGAGCTCAGGAAGTAAAGTTAAGACGTCGACTTATACAGGGTCTTGCCCAAAGAGATGAAAAAGAATTCCCATCTTTGTAAGCTTGACATGAAAAGTAGAGGCAAGCAGAGTCAAAGACCGAGCCTCAACCATCAAAGGGGGGCAGCCATGCCAATCCAAGCAGAGCAACTAGAAGCCCACTCTAACTTTCTTTCTTTACCTTAGACTTCGTTCTTCAAGGAGAGACCCGTGTGCATTTCCTCTGTTCTGTGCTCTTGAACCCTTGATTCCTTTGTGCCTTTAGCCGAAGTATAGGTCTTCGATTCAATCTATCTTGATGGGATTTTTACTACTGTTGAGCAGCAAGAGATTTCTCTAGCAGGTAGCGACAAGACTAGTAATATCGACAAGAAGCTATATCAATAGCTAAAACTTGTTTTCGGATAGGCTTTAAGACAACTTGTCCAGTGTACATTTGCTGTGCATAATGACTATCAAATTTTATCAGAGGGGCTAGCTTCAAGACAACTTGTCCAGTGTACATTTGCTGTGCATAATGACTATCAAATTAACAGAACATCGGACACGTAACTTAAGCCATCTAGTGTCACCTACCTTCTACTATGAAAACTACACATAATAAACAAACTCATAAACCATAAAGCCTTGAAAAGCTTAAAAGTCTCATAACATAATAAAATTTACCGACAACCTACATCTCAATGTAAAACCAAAACAAGAAATGGCAAACAAAGAACTTCCACTACCGTTTATCAAGCAATCAGGTTTGTTATCACCGGACAGCTTAACACCTCCACTATCCTCACAAGTGAGGCTAGAGAACTGCAATGTAAGTCCAGTTGTATCCATTACCAAAACTGCGACGAAAACAAAACCGAAAACAAATAAGACCAATAATAGAAACAACTTGTTCAACCACAGATATCGGAGAAAAGACATTTCACTTGGCACCCTTCTTTGCTGCAGCCTTGGTAACCTTGGCACCGGTGGGATCCTTCTTATCAACAGCCTTGATGACTCCGACTGCAACTGTTTGTCTCATGTCACGAACAGCAAACCTTCCAAGAGGCGGGTACTCAGAGAAAGTCTCCACCACCATGGGCTTGGTTGGAAGCATCTTAACCATTCCAGCATCACCATTCTTCAAGAACTTGGGCTCTTTCTCAATCTCCTTACCAGACCGCCTGTCAATCTTGGTCAAAAGCTCAGCAAACTTAACAGCAATGTGGGAGGTGTGACAATCAAGGACTGGGGCATAACCATTTCCAATCTGGCCAGGGTGGTTCATAATGATGACCTGAGATGTGAAGTTGGCAGCTCCCTTGGCAGGGTCATCCTTGGAGTTGGAAGCAACATACCCACGCTTGAGATCCTTCACAGCAACATTCTTGACGTTGAAGCCAACATTGTCACCAGGTAAAGCCTCAACAAGAGACTCGTGGTGCATCTCAACAGACTTAACTTCAGTTGTGAGACCAGTAGGGCCGAAGGTAACAACCATTCCTGGCTTGAGAGTACCAGTCTCGACTCTTCCCACTGGCACAGTTCCAATACCACCAATCTTGTACACATCCTGAAGTGGGAGACGGAGGGGCTTGTCAGAGGGCCTCTTGGGTTCATTAATCAAGTCAAGGGCCTCGAGGAGTGTTGGGCCCTTGTACCAGTCAAGGTTTGTGGACCTCTCAATCATGTTGTCTCCCTCGAATCCAGAGATGGGGACAAAAGCAATTTTTTCTGGGTTGTATCCAACCTTCTTCAAGTATGAAGAAACTTCCTTCACAATTTCTTCGTACCTTGCTTTAGAGTATTTTGGGGTGGTGGCATCCATCTACATGACTCACAAAAGACTTATAGTCAAACCCAACACAAATAAAGTATACCATATATTTATCAAAATGTAAGACCATATACCTTGTTACAACAGCAAATCATTTGTTTGACACCAAGGGTGAAAGCAAGCAAAGCATGCTCACGGGTCTGACCATCTTTAGAGATACCAGCTTCAAAACCACCAGTGGTGGAGTCAATGATGAGGACGGCACAGTCAGCCTGTGAGGTACCAGTAATCATGTTCTTGATAAAGTCACGATGTCCAGGGGCATCAATGACTGTGCAGTAGTACCTGGTGGTTTCAAACTTCCACAAGGCAATATCAATGGTAATACCACGTTCACGCTCAGCCTTGAGCTTGTCAAGCACCCAGGCATACTTGAACGACCTCTTGTTCATCTCAGCAGCCTCCTTCTCAAACCTTTCAATAACACGCTTGTCAATACCACCAAGCTTGTAGATCAAGTGACCTGTGGTAGTCGACTTTCCGGAGTCGACATGGCCTATAACCACAATGTTAATGTGAAACTTTTCCTTACCCATAGTTCAACCGAAAAGCTGAGAAAAAGAAAACAAAGAAATTGTCAGCATAAATGCATAATGTATATTATTCAGAAAGAATCAAATTAAATATAATAACAAAACAAATATCAGAACATATCGTATACCTAGAATACTTGTAGAAGTCTCTAAAACTAAAAAATTGCAGTAAGCAAATAAAAAATAAAAGCAGTATTTCAGAAACAAAGGTTATGAAGCACCATGAAGTCAAACACCAGATTGGATTAGTTATGAAAATTTATAGTTTAAACCTAAATCAAATCTCATTAAATGATTTATAAATAGATCTGATAATCAAAATAATCAGAATTTTATAGATTAAATATGCATAATCTAGACATAATTATTTCCTACAAAACACCAAAATTGTGAATAGAAAAAACTATAAAGCAAGTTCCATCCTAGAGTTAATTGAACAGCAAACACTAGCAAATTGAGCACAAAATACTTGGATCACGATAAAAATAGAACAAATCATTTATAGTTGCAAGGTAAATTTCGGTTTTAAAATAATAGATCAAACTGACAGCTTAATCCAAAAGTAAAAAATCATTTACGCTCTGTTTCTGAGTTTTAAAATGGACAGAAAAGAAAAAAAATTGACAGAAAATTTAAGTTTTCTTTCCAATTCTTATGTTTCTGAGTTTTTTAATAAACGGAAAAAAAAAGAAATGGATAGAAAACTTAGCCACTTTTTCTGCCAAAATTTTCCGTCCAAAATTGGCATGATTTGAACCGAAAAAAATTAGAATAAGTAATATTTTTATAATTCCCATATTATCCTCAATTTTTAATATAATAAATTTTAAATTACAACTCAGGTCCTCAATTTTAAATTTTCTATCATTTTCCATTAAAAACTCAGAAACAACACAAAGAAAAACTTTAAATTTTCTATTCTTTTCTTTTCTGTTCTAATTAAAGTTTTCTATTCTTTTCTTTTCTATTCAAAACTCAGAAACTTATGGAAATATTCATCGACTTAAATAATCAAGTACAGATCCACAAAATACTTCATCAATACAAATAAAACCAACAGATCGAAACAGTTCGAACAAAATAATATTTGATATCATAATTATAACCACAGAGACAAACTCAGGTCTTTATACAGTACATATTTGTCTAAATACACATACTCACGAAAAAACAATTAAAGAATAAATCAGAAACTATAAATATATCTAAAAAAAGAAGCACACAAATAGAAATCAAACTAGTTCACATATACATGTACACATAACAAGATCTAAAATCAGGAACATAATCAAATTCAATAAACATATAAATGATAAACATAATTGGAGATAGAATCAGAGAGACAAACCTTAGCAAACGAAAAACTGTAGATAGTTTCTCTCGCTCGCCGACCTAGAGAGAGAGAAATGATAGAAGGGAGTGTGAGCGAGCAGCTCCTTGAGAGTCTTTATAAATGAAGAGCTAGGATGGGCTGGGGCTTAGGGTTTTTTGTCTGCCGTTGGATTAAATGATCGGACGGTTGTGAGATTAGTGTTCTTTTCGTCAGCCGTGAAAAGCATTTGGATGCTAGTGCACACTGTGTCGTGCTTTACCTATTCTTATGTTTCTGTTTACTGCCTAATTACGTAATTAGCCTTGCAAATGACGATAATGGTATCTAGGCCTACTTTTCTTTTTCTTTTTTTGATTTTTTTTAGTTGGCAAATTTCTATTTTTAAATAATCCAAATCAAATAGCAAATTTTTTAAAGATAAGGCATATTCGCTAGTTTATTGCAAATATTTGACCTACATTTTATGCATTATTTAGGCTTTATTCTTTAACGTTTTTAAAAGCAAATCCTATTTGTGCTCATTTACCAATTACCATTACCCAAACAAAAATGGATAAGAACAACCAATTTTTAATTTAAATTATATAATGATAATTTAGTTGCAAAAACACAATTATAAATTTTTTTGAACTGGTGACCAAATTTCTAGTGTACTAATTTTATTCAAGTATACGAATGAAATTTGTAAAAGTGTGTAAAATATAAGGTATAAAAAGGTAAAATTACAATTGAGAGCATTTTTATGCAAAAAATAATACTTTCTTAATACTTTGTAACGGTCATAATTGTATTGATTAAAACTAATAGAATTCATTTTAATTTTAAACTTAAAAATGTTTTAGCAGTATTTTATATTTTTTTGCAACGTGATATAAAATAACACTATTCTTAACGTCGTATTTCATTATCATGCCATCTATCAAGCTAAATAGTCAATAAATTTAACGGCAACCATAAAACAAAAATGTATCTTTGTATTTTTTAAAGAAAATTGTTAAATCCACAATATTTTTTATTATTTTTACAACAAAAGTGTCGTTTTAGATGTATAGCGACAGTAAAAATTGTAACTATAAAATCTATAGCGACACTTTTATTGTAAAAATAATATTTTATGTTGTAAATTTAACAGTCCCCCTTTTTAAATTTAGCAAATGAATGTATTTCATTTCCTTTTTCCTGGTCTGTTTCGCACAAGTTCAAGAAAGTCTTGTGAAAATGCAAATTCTACTATTTTCCATTAGTCCTGATATTTGTGAAAAAATATCAACAAAACCATAGGATTTAGTATTTTTTTTATAATGTATACCAAGGGTCCAAGACGACATTATAACAAATCCAAATTATGTCGAGACAAACACAGACATGTCAGATTTTGTACTAATATTAAAAGAATTGCCTGAGAGGTATTTGTTGGAAGCTCAAAACATGTAAACCTCAAAGACAAATCTCAGCATCATAAACATGCAAGACCAAGCATGTATGGACGGCTACCAGCATACCAGACAGACAAATCTGAAAGATTTCTCCCCAGCCGTTTCATTTTGGGAAGCATTGTAAAATTATCTACTCAAGCACAATATTTTGCAGAAAATGAAAATCACTTTTCCATCGTCATACCAAGCATTCGGAGAAACGTTTTCCAGTCTTTCTAGAAACAGAAAAACTGTAAAGCTTCTGATCAATGATTAACATAACATACAAAGAAAAAGACACCAAAACCAAACACTAAAAAGAGCAGTATACTTATCTCCACTAATATTCATGCATTACATACATACAATAACAATAACACCAACAAATATAAACACAAACGCAAGAAAAGCTCCCTGTGTTAAGGGCTTTGTGACCTGTGTTAGTACCTTCCGGAAATTTTCATTTAAATCCTCTAGAGATCCAGTGTTATCAATCACTACATCTGCCTTACTCCTTTTCAAATCCAAAGGCATCTGCGCATTAATCCTGTTTTTCGCATCTTCCATCGAAGTTCTGTCTCTTGCCATGAGCCGCTGAAGCTGTGTATCCGGATCAACCCACACGACAATGACCAAATTTGTCCACTTGTCCATCTTGGCCTCGAACAACAAAGGGATGTCCAGAACAATAACTTTGCAGCCCTTCATCCAGTGTTTAAAAACTTTCCCAAAAATACCCGATGATATATAAGGTGCAAGTAGCCTACAAAATTATGTAATTACAAAATTCAAGACTTGGAAGATATAATATCACATGTTATTCTATGCAATTCTCTATTACTGTAAAACCTTTCCCACAGTGCAAGATTCAGGTAAATAAGAACGACATTAGCACTTAAAAACCAAAGAAACCAAAGCGTGAATTTTTATCAAAACTTCAACTTTCCCTAGGCTTGCAAAAACTAAAAAGAACGGAAAAGACACTTTTCTACGTAAAATTCCAGTGAAATGTGTTTCTAGAGAAAATGTATACTCCCTCCATTCCCAAATTAGTAATACATTTGAAAAATAGACGATTTTTAAGAAAAGCTTTGTTTTTCCAAATTCATCCCCAGTATGAGCTAGAAATGTAGTAATGGTGACGTGATAATACTCGGTCAAATAAGGATCAGAGTAATAGCATGTTATGAACTTCATGTTACTTTATAGTCTGAATACATAACACCTTGTTTGTGAGTTTTTAAAACTAAGGAAGTGATAGAAGAGCCAAGGAAAATTAAGTTTCCTTAGAAATCCTATGTTTGTGATTTTTTAAAGTTGAGAAATGTAAGGAAAGCTAAGGAAAATTGAGCCCAATTTTCTTTAGATATTTTCATGACCAAAATGGTAGGAAAGCCAGGAAAGGAAAATGAGTTTAATGTAGAGTCAACTGTTTTAGTCAAGTACAATATAGCATCGACAATGGCAGCAGAAGCTTTTTCTATTCCATCTCTAGATGGACATAACTCAAACAATGGCGAATCCCACTGATTTCTTCTATCTAGTTGCTCAAATCTTCTCACCAAATCATCAAATATCTTATCATTATATGAGGGTTCTTCTTTCTTTCTGCGGTTTTCGTTCCATTCTCTACAGTGGGTTTCTTCAACATTGCAATAAAGGACACAGTATCTAATTCCTGCAGCACGAGCCAAACACCATAGCTCATATCTATAACCCTTGATGCTGTTTAGGGAATCCACTATAATAATACTATCTCTACTTAAAGATCTATCAACTTCTGACCTAAGCACCCCCCTTAAGTTCTTCTCTGCAATCATGTCAGCATAACTTTGATTGCGATCAAGATGAAACGAAGTTTCATCGATGACTCTGATTACAACCAATGCCATTCACAGAGGATTTGGAATGATTTGCAAGGCAGAATTCTACTTTACTGCTTAAATTTCAAATATAGACTTCAATGGAGATCCTGTCCATTCAAAGATGCCCAATTATTCTCAAGAAAAATGAAAGATTTAGAACCAGGTTAATAGCTTATTAAATATTTGATAATACCCCTGTTCAATAGCAAACAAAAACCCCAAGTGAAGTTATAACATCTAGTTGATATATAACTTAAATGACATCTAGAATATATTAGGTAAAATAGCAGGGACAATTCCCAAAAAAGGCAGCATATATGGCAATACATTTTATGAAAAGGATAACTTTAAGGCAATTCAGTACATTGGGGTTGAGAAGGGGAAATGCAAAGGACAATGAATTCTTTTTTCACCACTTGTTAAGCTCATTTTGAAATAGAGGTGGAATAATTTTGAGACCTGTGGGCCCGTGGCTTCCTTCGATTGTTGTTGGTCATATTTTTGAGATTTCCACTGTTATACCATAAAGGAATTATGCGTGATTTCCACGATTGCCTTTCTCTTGTATAGACTAAAGTGTCATTTCGTAGTTTTCATTATTTTCTTCAATCTAACATAGTTGCAGGACTGTATAATAGTAAATGCATACTTCGTTTTACCAAAAAAAGTTAATAAAAGTTGTGGCTTGATTATCTACATATAACTCAATTTAGTACAATATCGTGAAGTCAAGTATTCCCAGCAAAGGATTCATAATCAACAAGAGAAACGAACAACGTCAAGTTGATTTGATTTAAACAAGGGAGTTCTAAATGGTAGGAGGAAGTTAGGAAAGAAAGAGAATCTCACACAATTAGGCCATATCACATGGTTTGGGATAACAAATTGAGAAAGGAGATGGCTCTAATTCTACAACTTATATAAAAAGATGTCAGACAATTATCAACTCTAATTTTACTATCAGATACAAGACAAACTAGACTGCTCTAATACCTAACACATATAGTTCCTCCGTTCCAAATTATAAGATCATTGTTGACTTTCGAAAATTTGAAAGTCACTTTGAAACATTTTCAAATCTTTGAAAGATTTATTATTTCACAATGTGTAATGAATCATCTCAATTTGAGTTTTGAAAATGTCTCAAAGTGACTTTCAAAAGTCAACAATGATTTTAAAATTTGGAACGGAGGTAGTACCAGAAAACACCAAATAAATGATGGTATTAATATGGACAAAGGTGATCAACTCCAATTTCTACCATCTGAGAAACTTAAACCCCAAGCTGACAATGAAAGAGTTTCCCTAGTGAACTTGTAGTAAAGCTTGTGTCTTGCGTACCTATATCGAATCAAATACTTGAATGATCAATGCATGATATACACAGATGCTTATGTATGAAAATATGAATGTATTTAAACCTTATGAGGCAAAAAAAAACTCACCTAAAGCCTAAAGGTGAAATCTAAGTATTCTTTAACACAGTTATCAGGGTATAGCTCACAAGCTCATTGTAGTTGAGTTCGAGTTGTGTAAGAAACCAGTAGAGGGCATAAACCCTAATTCAAAAAAAAAATAGATTATGTATGCAGATAAGAAGAAGCCTTAGTGAGCATATTGCGAATAGACAGAGAGTCGCTTTAGTTACCTGGATTGCAATGGGGAGATAGTTATTAGTTTCAGACGAGGAGTTGAATCAGTTGATGGCCAGTGCAGTGAGCTGACACTGGAACACCAATTTGGGCTGGAGCGGAAAAATCCGACTGCAAATATCTGAAATCTAGGTCGAGATATCTTTTTTTTTTTTGCTAATTTAATAAAAGCTACCTATACCTATCCCTTTTCTTTATAATAAAAGCTACCGATACCTATACTTTTTCTTTATCGATATATATCATATTTATATTGTTGACTTGTTAATATTCTAACCTTATTATTTTGATCATGGCTTGACATTTTGTACTAATTTGTTTATATTATGAAATTTCAGAAAGTTGATGAAAGGATCATTGTTAAAAGACTTTGAAGATTTGTGTCCTAATAAAATTATGTAAGGTCATTGCAAATATTCGATTTTTCAATACAAGGCTCTAGGACATTTTATTTGTGCATTAAAAGTGATTAATATTTTGTGCATGCTTAATATATTGCTAACTGATTTTATTGTCCAAATTTTAAGCGGTTAGTAGTTGTATTTTGTCATACATGAAAATCTTTGCAAATAGCCGTCACAATTATTTTCATTAACCTTTTGCATGTATTGACATATTTATTATGTTGGGTTATTCAAAAAGCAGTATATTTATCCTCTTATTATGGAATGGTTATATAAAAAATGTATGATATGTGGCAGTTAAGAGTCATGATAATTAATTAAATGATTTGATCGCTTATGCCTTGGAAACACTCAATTATATCTTATAAGTTTGTGATATCTCTCTTAAACATTTATCACTTGTTAAATCTTCAATGAAATATGAGACGGCAGATACTGAGATATACACGGAACATTTTTAGTGGATTATTTTTGAAAAAGTCTAACAAGTATCTGGTTTGTTTTAACTTAAGATATACTTGGATTTGTTATTCCTTAGCTCTTAACGGAAATATTTTTGGAACGTTACTTATCTTCTTAAAGAATTCTGTTGGCAACATAAATAATTTTATGCAACGGAACTTTATGAGCAACGGTAATATTTTGGGCTATAAGAAGAGAACTGATATATCAGTGTAATACACAACACTTGAATTAATTTTTGCACTCATATACTTGAAGAGCTATTTTATTATTCTTGGTGCATTTCAACTGCTGTGCTATTAATATTCAGATTATTTCTCAGCTAATTTTCGTTAGCTTCATATTGGTGATATCTTTCTTATTGTTCTTACTATTTGATCATTGTATTAATTAGTTGAGCCTTACATTGTTAAAATTGCTTATTTGTTTTGATCATTAGACCTCTATATTTGTAATCTTATATTTTTTAGACTAATGTTGTCTAAAGGAATTTAATCCAGGTGGATTAAGGTTTGTTTACAAACAGGTTCAAGAAAACATGTGCTTAAGGGGTGCATTGGTGCACAAGGAGCAAGAGTGCTTAAGTGAATTATTGTAATTCAAATTTGATAGAATCTGTTTCGTAACAAGAGTCAATTTAAAGAAATAAAGTGAGTCTTCAATACTAGTTGGTATTGGTCGTGGACTAAGCTAATATTACAGAGGGTAATAGCTGAACCACGTAAAAAATCTTGGTGTTGATTGTATTACTTGCTTTACTTTAATTACTCACAAAAGCTAGTTAATTATCTTAATAATTAAAATTTGAATATTTGCATTATCTTAAGATAATTCTTTAACACCAAATATTTTCTCTAAGTTATAAATTCAGCAGGAAATTTTCTTAAAATCAAACTGTCAATTTGATAGGCCATATTAATTCAGCAAGCTGCATTCATCAATATAGTAGTCTGAATTTAGTAGTTTGGTTTAAAATTTAAAAATTGGTTATAGATTGTTCCCACACTTATTCAATCCCCCCTTCTAAGTGTGCCTTATCTGAATTTCATATATTTTTATAATTACATTTTTCTAATCACGTGTATTGTAGCTACCTATATTCAATGTTCGAAATAGCGCTCGAGACGTGCGCTTCAAGGCGCGCCTCGTAGCGAGGCAGAAGAAGGCCGAGGCAAGGCGTGCGCCTATTCCGGAACTCCAGCAACTCACGCCTTTTTCGGGCTTACGCCTCGTGGCGATGCGCCTCAAGGCGTCGCGAGGCCTGCGTCTAAATTTGGCTTAAAAAAACCCCAAGTATCTGATTTCACTTACCAATTTGGCTTCGACGACTTCATTGGCTTCGACCGACTGCTCAGTCTTCTCCAGGTATCTTCTTCTTCTTTTCTTCTCTTCTTCTTCTTCTTCTTCTTTTCTTCTCTTCTTCTTCTTCTCTTCTTCGACCGACTTCTTCTTCTTCTTCTTCTTCTTCTTCTTCTGTCTTCTTTTCTTTTTCTTCTTCTATGCTTTAAGCTTCTTTTTTTTCTGTTTGCTAAGTGACAGTGTAGTCCTCTTATGTTACAGTGTAGTCTTCTTATGTTACAGTGTAGTCCTCTATTTTTTTTTTCGAACAATGTAGTCCTCTGTTTTCAGCTGGTTAAGTTTGTATTCTGTTTTTAGCTGGTTAATTTTTTTTTTCGTTCTTGATTTTTTATTTTTTTACTTCCTGTGTACTGTCTTGTGAGCAACTTAATTTGTCTTGAAATGAAATCATACCTATTAATTTTTCATTTGGAGTACGCTTCAGAAAATTATTAAAGGTATACCTAGGATGTATAAAGTACTCAAATATTGGCATTAACTTGATGTGCTTTGAAATTATATTAAGCATAGGAATTTTCTGGAGTTGTGAAATTTGAATTTTTAAGTACAGCATGCTTACATTTTGGGGTTTGGCACGACCTGCCAAAGATGAAATTATATTAAGCATAGGAATTACTTGACTGTTTGTGCTTGACTATTTTTTCATTAATTTTTTGTCGTGTTTGTGTACATGAATTGCTAATGACAACAAAATAAATTTAATTGGTCTTGATATTGGTCATAATGTTGTTAGTCAACCAATTCCACTGTCTTTTAGTCCCTGAATCACAATCAAACATAAATTTATATTCAATTTTTGAACAGTATTAAATTATAAATTGGTCATCATGTTAATGTTGTTGGTGAACCAATTCCATTTTAGTCCCTGAATCACAATCAAACATAAATTTATATTCAGTTTTTGAACAATATTAAATTTATAAATTAGGTCTTTAAATCAAAGCTTCCGCCTCGCTCCGCCTCGAGGCTTACGCCTCGCATAGCCCAGAGAAAAACGCCTTGTACCGATTTTAGCTTTTTCGAACATTGCATATATTCATACTAAAATGTATATACACAATTATCATTATATACTTGCATAATTATATTTTTAAATTAAAATATATTAAAGAAAAGTTACTCACAAACATAGGTTCTCTAAGGAAAGTTACTTTTAAAAATTCTTAGGAATCCTAGTTTGAAAAACTCACAAACATAGGTATCTCTAATTTTAGAATGGATAATAAAGAAAAATGTATCTCTAATTTTGGAAATGAGGGAGTATTATCCATTGAACATCCAAATGCATCCCATCTATCCATACCTATCAAGGAGTTGGCGCTTTGCAGGATCAGAAAACACAATTTCGCCCAACTTTGACCTATCAACCTCTCCATTTACCTGTAGTATATCCTCACCAAATGCTGCCACAACCTTTTTCCAACCACTAGTTCCCTTCTTCAAAACATCCTGTGAATTTGGGAGGAGAAGATATGTTTGGATTTCCTAAAACAATCAAACACCTATACAAAAAGGAGGCTTGTCCCTAAACCAAAACAAATAGTTAAATCAACAAGAAATCACTCATACTCTCAGAACAATACTTTTTAATTCACAGGAATCAATCGAAGGCTACACTTCTAGAATTTACCTTGGTTCAAATTAAATTTCAAATTAGGGATTTTATCAATTAGCACTAGATATAATGAACAATATAATTCAATGTATTTATACAAAGGGATAGCATACACGAGCAACGAGGTCAGCGTCAACGACGGGGATGCCATGAGAATTGAAAAGATTAGAAACCGTACTCTTCCCTGTTCCGATCCCTCCCGTCAATCTTACCAACCTCATTCTCCGTACCTTTTATGCAGCAGTTTTCTTTCTGTCTTCTCCAACTAATAATGAATTTCCGAACACAATATATCTGACCAAACCAAAATTTTCAACTTCCATTACCACACAATTTGTAGAGATGAAATCACTTAGAGCCCATTCGACAACATCTTATTTTAAAATGACTTAAAGTTAAAATATAAGTGGACTTATAAGTTATTTTTAAGTTGTGACTTATAAGTAAAAGCATTCGACACCAATTTAACTTATTAGTCATAAACTAAATTAGAACAAGTTATGAAAGTGTTCGGCTGATAATGATTTATAAATTAAAATCAAATGTAAAAATTACTAAAAAGGACATTAATAAAAAGATACATTGATTCAATACCATATCATAACAATCATCCACAATTTCATTAAATAAAACACTAAAAAAATTCTCTAAACATCTAAGTTGCTATCCTGATCCTGCATATAGCAAGTGATTGAGAACAATGCTCGACATAAAAAAAGTTAAAGTGCTAAGTATCATCTCTACTAAATCCAAATTGATGATCACTAGCCATATTTATAGTCTCTTCATCCTGACAGCACTCTTTACCATTTTACCTATGGAGTAAGCTTCAGGTTTCTTGGTTACTTTTGTCGATCAGGGATAAATAAAGAAAGAAATTAAACCTAACACACTCTAACGTTCATTTAAGAAAGGACTAACACATACAAACAAGAGGCAAATGAGTGTATTCAGTTTAGATTTAAATCATAATATCACAAATTCAAGGTTCGAGCTATCTTTTCCTTTTTAATCCACTAGCTTTGAAACAACAGCAACAATAGTTGTACTTTTGCTCTTTATCAAGAAAATATTGTATATTGAAACTGAATTACACTTGGCATTTAAGAGAAACTGAAAAGTCACGAAAGAAGAAATGTTTGTTATCACAAATAGCAAAACAGCACAGTTCATCAACAACATTTCATAGTATCAATGATCAATCAAGCACAGAATCCAATTGATATACTTTTCAACAACTCCAGATCAACCAATAATTCTACAGAACACAATTGAAAATAATAAAATCTGTTAAAAGTTAAACTCATCAACATCAAACTTTCCCCAAAAACCAAGAAAAATTCCCACTTCAAAAAAAATCCCATTTTTCATAAAATATGACTTTTACAGACACAAAATAGAGAAAATAACAAGTATATACTCCTTTAGGCCAAATTCTCAAAGACGCATAATTTCTAAGGGTGAATTGGTAGTAGAAATTCTAGGAATTGAACTTAGAACACAGAAATCAAAAGGTTGGGGAGAAAACTCACCTTTCTTTGTGTATGTAATTGTCAATCAGATTTTCTTAAAAATTTGTATAGGATAGCAAAGCGTGTAGGTTAAGAACAACATGCTAATGAAGAAAGAAAGGAAAAGCATTTTACTACTATTAACAGTAGTTTTGCCTGGGGTCTTTTGACTTCATACTACTCAAGAAGTAAGACACCGTACCAATAGATAGAAGATGTATAAAACTATAACTGTTAAGAAAAAATCTAGAACTTAAAAAGCCAAAACCCACTTCTCTGTGTCCATATAACTGTGATACGGCGGACGCTCAACAGATACATGCACAAAAGATCCCTCATTCTTCTCTGTGTTCTCACACTTAATATAAGGAAGTAAATTGTATCTCTTAGGAAAATACAGATTTTGGAAAATTAATCAGCAAAAGATGTTTGGTTGGTTCCCTGAAAAGTATACATACACCAATTGGCATAATATATATATATATATATATATATATATATAGACAAGCAAAAATGGCAATGTTGAAATGAACCTTGCAGCTCCTATTTAGTTCAGATACAACATACTGCTAATAAGTTAAAGTAGCACCATCGTTCACAGAATAAAATCGGGAGATGCTTAAAGCATAACATAATACAATAAAAGACCAATAGTGAAGAGTCATTTGCCAAATGATACCACACAATATCAAAAAGCTATTTTTCACTTCTCAATTTCACCAGAATTTAGACATGATAATTCAAACTTCTCTAGTATGGTAAAGATGCAAAATTTACATTTCATGATGAACCAAAAGAAATAACAAAAGGTCACACTTGTAAAATATGAGACTCTAGCATTCCACAATACATATTTGCACAAATTAAAAAGGAAAAATAATACAATACAATATGTACTGAAATTAAGCTGTTCACATATTGCTAATTAAGCACAACCCATTATACAACAATTCATTCAATCAATCAATCAATCAAATATTTGAACCACATAAATTAACAAAAAATGGAATTGAATCGAAACTCACAGGCCCTGAAACTACAGTCAAAATTAAAGAGAAGAGGTAAAGAAGAAGAAAAATCACATGCTAAAGATTCAAACATAACATAATAGACATATATATATATATATACATATCAAACATGTGGCCTAGGGTTTGGTACCTAACAGAAGGAGTTGCAGCAATCGAAAGAGTAACAGGAGTAACAGTCGCGGAGGGAAGGAGAGAGAAGCCAAGAAATTGACAGATCGGGCTAAGAGAGCAGGGCAGAGCAGATCTTCAATTAGCCGTTGTGTTTACGTTAGAAGAGAACCAAGAGATCAGGATTTTTAGGTTGAAGGGGGTATAGACGTAATTTAGCCAGAGGAATAAAATAGAGATTAAAAAATAATTTATAAAGCCAAACAGGGTAAACGGCTTATAAGTTCGTTGACCAACTTATCATTAAGGACCTTAAAAGGTATAAATCCGTTGTAGTCTAGTTGGTTAGGATATTCGGCTCTCACCCGAAAGACCCGGGTTCAAGTCCCGGCAACGGAATATGTTTTCCATAGGTCTGATCTTGATCGACAAGGTCCTCATTATTTTTAGTTTTTTTTTTTCAGTACCTATTGGGTCTTTTTTTCCTCAGAAAAATCCTAAGTAAGGTATAATAAAAGAAAAAAGATTTACTAATAAAGCAACAACAAAGAGACAAATGAGTGTTTTTATTATATAAAATCAAAATATCATTTTTATTGTGCCTTCTTTTTCTTTATTTTTTAAAATTTACTTGAGCATATTACTCTTATTGGAATTTTTTAGTAAAATAGGTGCACTTTTATGTTTACAATGTTAGTGTTGTTGGCAAAATATGACTATCAAATAACATAAAACTTGTTATTCAATTATATTGTTGATGTGCTCTTTTTGGAATTATCAAAAGTTACTTGGTTAAGTTAATTTGGAAGGTTGTAAACTCGTGATTGAATTTTGAAAGCTCTATATATACATAACCATTTTTCCATTCAATAAAATGAGTCAGGGTGGTATTTGTTTTAAAATTGCATGCACAAGTGACTAAAGTGTTTAATTCAAGCTTACTAGGGATCAAATTGTCACAAATTACATACCCAAAGGAGTCTAAGTTATATTTAAATGCAATTAGATTTTACTTTTCTTTTTAAATTACATATATATTGTGAATGTTTAAGTCGACTATTCGATAGACAATTACGTGAATAAGTAATAATAATAATTTTTTTTGGAAGTGAGACCCTCAATTATATGTATAGATAAGATTAATCACTGTAATTCGAAATATATTTATCATAATATATAACCGAATTCAATTAAAATAACAGATTATGCCATTTCAAAATTGACCAACAACAACCACAATAAATTCTCACCAAAAACATCCATCATTGAGCATGGCATTCTATCGATAAGGCCAATTGCATAATTACCGGCATTTAATTGATTCTTACCTGACGCAAATACAAAAAATGTAGTAGTATTCAGATTGGATTTTTCTAATTTATTCACAAGCAGTTCTTTCTCTCATTTTATTAGAAATATATTAATTCTGTCATTTCAAATTCATCATAGAAATATGACCAATCAGTTTAAACCTCCGGTAAGGATAAAATTGGCACCAACTTCATTCTAGTAAGTTCTATATTTTATCATTATATTGGATATAAAAAAAATTACATTACTAAATTCTATAACTTTTCATTGCATTGATTATAAATTTTATACCCAATACAACGAAAAATTATAGCATCCGTGTCAACTTTACCCTAATCAAATTTCTGCAAAAAATATTTGAAATTATGTGTTATTACAATCAAGATTTCAGGTATAATCATAATCCTGAATTAGGATACTCTCCATTATATATTTATTTTAATTTATTTCAATAATATATTTAATGACACAAATATTGTTTTGAGGGACGCTTCCTACAATACAATTATTACCGATGAATTATATCGCTAATTCTTTGCAATAAATTTATTTTGTCATTAAATATAATATTTGTGTCATTAAATATGTATCGAAAAAAATTGAATGATAAAAAAATATTACGGAGGGGAGCTTAATCCATCCTAAACAGGATAGAGTTTGTGAAACAAAAAAACAAGTTATGATCAAATAGTAAAATGTTGTGTGTGTATCATATGTAAATGCCAAATTGTAATACAATTTAATAGATAAAAATTGAGGAAAATAGTGAGAAATTCATCATTTCTGCCTTCAAAGCTACTGTGTTTATGTGTGTAATTTTCTTGTTTTTGCTCTCTAACCCACTCCAAAAATAAAAAATTATAGTACGAGTGCGATAGTAAATTATTTTTAAAACGTATTTATTAATTTTTAAAAATATAATATAAAAACATAATAAATATAACTTCTCCATTAAATTTAAAAAATAACTTTCTTTTGCTATATGCAATAACGTTTCTAAAGTTTAGGAGTGAATGAAACCAAGAGTCCAAAAAAATATTATTGTTTGAGAGATCAAAGGAGTTGAAAAGTAATCAACTTTTTGCAATCACTTAATAATATAGATAAGCAACAATTATGCACCAGGCCTAAATGGATTGATCATATAAATATCCCAACAAATTAACAAGAACCTCATCATTCAATTTTAGATCTAGACCAGTAAATAAAGACTGAAATTTTAGTAAAACTAATTAGTTATGCAGCTTTTGCTGAACATGGCAGCTGCAGAAAAATATATGACAAGACATTTACAAGAATTTCCAGATCTTCATCAACCTCACCCCCTATCATCTCCCAAATCGCTGTCTCAAAAGTTCTCTGCATACCCATTTCTTGATCTGCTTCTGAAACCCCTACGCTTTGAGATTTATGCTTTTTCATGGCTTCCCTTCTAAGATCATGATCTGCCATCCTAAAGACCCCAAAAGAAAAAAATAAATAAATTATGTATAAATAAATAAATATACATATATACATGTAGAGAGATCTAATGGAGATAATATACTCTTTTGAAAAAGTGAGAGGGTTTGTGATCCCCGAAAGACACAGAGGAAGGCCACAACTGCTTGTTTGGTTTAAGAGGGACTGCATTTATCTTTTTCTTTCTTTGGGAAGGAAAGGGACAAAAGGATGAATGATTTCGTATGTGAACTCACTATTTATTGGGAGTAATTACTTGAAGAAATGTTGGTGTTAAATATTCAAGTAGTCAGATCTTACCATATGGTATATTGATATGTACAAAAGGAATAGGTCCTTTGATCCTATATATTTTACTATCACATTTAGCGTTCGTGCGTATATCAGAGAAACGTCGTTTTAATTTTTAGCAACGTATTGAACCGTCGTCATAACATATAAAACCGTTTATCTGTTTTATAGCAATAGACCGAATCGTCGTCTGGTCCGTCACTAAAAGAGGTGAGCATGGTATGTAAAATAAAATGTATATCTTTGAAATGGGTTAGTTTTGATTTTCAAAATATAGTTAACCAATCATTTAACAACTAAAACCATATTAACCATTTTCAATATGGATAATGTGGGTTGGAACCATATGATTATGGTTAAAAACTATATTAACCATTTTAAGATGTGTTGACTTTTAAACAAAATTTTTTAAAAATGAAATTAATATATAATATAGACAGAGAGACGAATATAAGGGGTGGGTAGGTGGGGTGGAGGTGGGGTGGGTAGGGGTAGGCGTAGAGGGTGGGTGATGTATACATAATCGCTTAATATTAATTTTTTTTTAGAGTAGTGGTGGTGGGTGGGGTGTATGGGGGTAGGGGGTGGAGTAGGGGGGGTAGGGGGTGAGTGGGGTGGGGAGTATACATAATCACACAATATTATTTTTTTAGTGGAAGTGGGGGTGGGGTGGGTGCGTGGGTGGGGGTGGGGTGAGGTGGGGTGGGGGTGGGTGAAGGTCGGGGTAGAGTGGGGTGGGTGGGGGTGGAGTGGGGTGGGGTGGGGTGGGGGTGACGGTAAGGGGTGTATACATAATCACATAATATAATATTTTAGTGGCGTGGGGGGTGGGTGGGGGTGGGGGTAGGGGCGTTGTAAGACCCCAACTTTTATAAATAAAGATGAATTTTCTATAAATATCATTTTTGAATATTATGGAGTTAAGTTGATATAATGTTATAGTTGTGGGTAATATTTATAAATTTTACAAAGTACGCAAGTTGTTATATAATATTCAATTGGTCGGGGAATATTCGTTTTAACAGGGAATATTCTTACACCGGCACAATTATTGGTGGACCCCACAACGGAATTATTGTCGGATTGAGAAAACGACAAAAATATTTTATTAAAAATAACGGCGGAAGTTTTACCATTGATACTGTTGAACTACTCAGTAGTAAAAGTACAGTAATACGTGTGGTTGCATAGTAGCACACGGTATTGATTATTAATGCTTATGTGAGAAGTCACTCAGTTTGATTCAATTATTGTCAGTTAATAATATGAATTATTTAGCGATAATGGCGTTTTGTTTTATTCGTATTATTAACGTAATAAAACAGAAACATCTTTTTATATAAAACAAAATACTTTATTAAAGTTATTCTATAAATAGAATATATTATATTTTATTTAAAAGATTTTTCTTTAAATCTGGACCGTCAGATTAAAGTAATCAATCTGGACCGTTCATGGATTAGTTACTATGCATTCTATTTTTCTATAAATAGCAGCTCATTCCTTCATTATTTCTTACGAATTCACTGAACTCTAGAGAGAGAAACTATAGAGAGAGAGAAGAAGAGTATTCCGCTACTTAACTACTTCCTTATTTCAGCTTTTCTTTAAAACGGTAAGGGGTGTTATTCTTTCTTATTCATGAAGAGAATTGTTGTTATTCCATTTCTTATTATTCTGTTGGAATAACCTGTATACGCGGTCTACCCTATACTTGGTGACATTCTTCTATTATTCTGTTGGAACATCATGTCTGTGTGTTTTACACCGGACCTGGTTCCGTTTTTATTGTTATTCTGTTGGAACATCCTGTTTGTGTGTTTTACACCGGATCTGGTTCCGTTTTTATTATTATTCTATTGGAACATCCTGTCTGTGTGTTTTACACCGGACCTGGTTCCATTATTTATTATTCTGTCGGAATATCCTGTCTGTGCGTTTACGCCGGACCTGGTTCCATTATTTATTATTCTGTCGGAATATCCTGTCTGTGCGTTTACGCCGGACCTGATTCCATTATTTATTATTCTATTGGAATAACCTGTCTGTGCGGTCTATCGCATGCATGGTGATTTCTTTTGTTATTACATTCTTTATTATACTCAGTTGGTTAAGTTTTGACTTCTATACTCCATGAAATTTGTGGAATATCCTTGATAATTGCATTTCATCCAGTACCTTTTCATGAAAATATTCTTCTAAGCATTCTTGAATTTTACTCCACAAAGCAGTATCATGTTGACAATTTGGACGTTGTTAATTCTTGGATAAATTAATTCTTGAACTTGTTTTATTGAATTCTTATATCATTGTCATCATCCTTATGTTTATAAAATGTTAAAAGTCATTTGTGACCTGTAGTGCATAGATGGACTTGGTATGATTATGACCAGAGATTATTCGGTATAATCATGACTGTAATGTTACAAATGATGTGGTAAAAGTCCTCATTGGCCCGTAGTGCGTTGATGGACAGTTGTTGGCATGATCATGACCATTAATGAATACACGAATATCCTTGGCCGTAGTGCAGGGGTGATTCGATGATGTGGATTATTTTATTAAGCTGAGTCCCAGCGATCACAGTGTTGAAAAACCTTTTAAATCATAAAAGATAGTAGAGTTTATTTTCTACTTGACTCTTTTAATGGATTGCTTGTTCCGCTACAGTTAAACTTGATGTCTATTATATTTTATCAGTTTAACATTGTTGAAGGCTAATGATAATTTATTCTGCATTATCTTAGTCATAATATTTCTTACTGGGCTAGTTGAGCTCACCCTTTCTTTCACTGTTCTCTTCAGGAAATGAGAACGTAGCTGGGGCAAGTCGGGGAACGGAGTGATTGTCCGAATGATAGTATTAGTTAGTAGTCCTCACTATTCTATGTAATGGTGTGTTAATAAATGTAATGAGAACTCCTTTTGAGTATGAATACTCTCTAGAAGATAATATTTGTATTCAAACTCACAGTTTATGTTTTGTCGTATTGTACACGACAGTTGTATTAGTAAGTTGTATTTGTATTCTGTACAATGTATCTGACGACCCAAGATGGGTGATATATACCTAATTTTGGGGGCGTCACAGTTGGTATCATAGCTTAGGGATATGATCCCTGGCTAAGATGTGAGAATAGAACTAGGAGGGGAGAGACGGGGAATTCCTTCGCTAGTATGACCTACCTAAGTTTATTTGCATGGTATTTAATTGGTCGGTCATAATATAAGGATAATATATGACATATCAATTAACTTTTATTTTGTGGCAGTATCTGAAAATAGCATCTGAGAATGTTGAGAATAGCAATGGAGCACAGGCGACTGTTGATTCACCACATATCAATAATCAGGATAATGTGCATCAGGAAGGTGACAATTCTCATGCAAACAACAACACTGACCAGATGATGAATGATGGAATGTTCAGAAACTTTATGCAGTTCATGCAACAGCAGGCGAGAGCGGCTCCTGTCCAAAATATAGTTGGAAACACTGAAAACTCTCGGACGGTCATCGCTAAACAGTTCAAGGAGGTGGGACCACCAGAGTTTAAGGGAGAGCCAAAATCACTTATAGCGGAAACATGGATAAAGCAGATTACCAAGATATTTGATGTCTTGGGATGCTCCGAGGAGCAAAAGGTTCCCTTTGTCGCCTTTATGTTGCGAGGAGAGGCAAATTACTGGTGGGAATCGATTAAGCGTACTCAACCTGCCGCACTGAAGATGTCTTGGGAGAAGTTCCAAGAGCTGTTCAATGACAAATACTTTCCCGAAAGTGTTCGTCACATGAAGGAGGTGGAGTTCATCAAATTGGAGCGGAATAATATGACCGTGTCGCAGTATGAGGCTAAATTTGCTGAGTTGTCCCAGTTTGCGTCCCACTTGGTGGATAATGAAGAGCGAATGACGCGAATATTTTTACGAGGTTTGAAACCTGAGATACGTCAACATCTTATTTCTCATAAACTGTGTTTGTATTCAGATGTTGTGAATAGGGCTCAGTTAGTGGAGCGCGATAATGAGTCAACGCAACCAAAAGAGAGCAGTCGGCAAAATGATAATACCAGTGAGAGCAGTCATCGAAGCAGTGACAACAAGCGTGGAGGGAATCAACAGGCCAGAAATGGTAACCACTTCGGTGGTAATCAGGGCCAAAACAATAAGAATGGTCATTTCAAAAAGAGGAGATTCAACAATGATGGAAAGACGTCAGCACCAGCACCCGTTGTTAAGGAAGGAGAACGACCACCTATCATATGTTTCAAATGCAGAGGGGAGGGGCACATCAGTCCAAACTGCGCGATGCCGTCTAAAGCATGTTATAATTGTGGAAGAGAAGGTCATTTAGCTCGATTTTGTCATTTACCAAAAATAAGTTCAGCCAAGATGGAGACACCAAAGGCCGTCCCAGAAAGTCAAAACCAGTAGTGCAAGGGAGAGCGTTTGTTGTGACCTCCCAGAAAGTAAGGAACCCGAATGAGGTCATCACGGGTAAGCTTATCATAAACTCTAACGAAGTCTATACTTTATTTGATACCGGTCCTACCCATTCTTTTATTTCGCCTACTTGCGCTCATCGATTAAATTTGACTCCGGAGAAATTAGACTTTGATTTATCTGTTGAAACTCCATTGGGAGAAACCTTCATTACATCCACGGTTTATAAGTCTTGTTTGGTTCAAGTTGGTACCCACACATTACCTGTCGATCTGATTTCATTAAAAATACTTGCATTTGACCTGATTCTAGGGATTGATTGGTTAACTACTCATCATGCAAAAATTGATTGTTTTCGTAAGGTTGTTAGCTTTCATATTCCTAATCGACCTATTATGCGAATTCAAGCAACCAAACCATTAAAATCAATCGTTGTCATCTCAAGCCATAAAGCTATTCGTTTATTGAAAAACAGATGTCAAGCTTTCTTAGCTCATGTCACGGATCTAAACAAAAATACGTCAGTTTTGAATGATATTTCTATTGTTAATAAATTCCCTGAAGAACTTCCTGGCCTACCCCCAGAGCGTGAAATTGAATTTTGTATCGACCTTGAACCCGGTACAAAACCCATTTCCAAAACTCCATATCGAATGGCTCCTATTGAACTTCAGGAGTTAAAGATCCAACTGCAGGAATTGTTAGACATTGGCTTTATTCGTCCTAGTACTTCTCCTTGGGGTGCTCTTGTGCTATTCGTGAAGAAGAAAGATGGAAGTATGCGACTTTGTATTGATTATCGGGAATTGAATCATGTCACCATCAAAAACAGGTACCCATTGCCACGTATTAATGACCTGTTTGACCAGTTGCAAGGAGCACAATTCTTTTCAAAGATCGATCTTCGTTCTGGATATCATCAGCTGAAGGTTAGAACTGAGGATATTCCAAAGACGGCTTTTAGAACTCGGTACGGGCATTATGAATTCCTAGTCATGTCCTTTGGATTGACTAATGCTCCTGCTGCCTTCATGGATATGATGAACCGGGTATTCAAGGAATATTTGGATCATTTTGTGGTCGTCTTTATTGATGACATCCTTATTTATTCCAAAAGCCGTGAAGATCATGAGCAACACTTGAGGCTGGTACTCCAAAAGCTTCGTGAATACAAGCTATATGCCAAGTTAAAGAAATGCGAGTTCTGGCTGGAGGAGGTAGCATTCCTTGGGCACGTAGTATCAAGTCGTGGAATATCGGTTGACCCGGCAAAGATTGAAGCTATTCAAAGCTGGGAGCAACCTAAATCAGTGACCGAAGTACGTAGCTTTCTTGGTTTAGCTGGTTATTATCGGAGATTCGTGGAAGGATTTTCTCGAATCGCTACTCCATTAACTCAGCTGACTTGGAAAGATACAAAGTTCGGTTGGAGCGAAGAATGTGAGCAGAGTTTTCAAGAACTCAAGAGGAGACTCATTTCAGCACCTGTTCTAACAATACCATCTGGCTCGGAGAGATTTGTCATCTACAGTGATGCTTCGAGCAAAGGGTTGGGATGCGTTCTCATGCAACATGGAAAAGTCATAGCCTATACATCAAGACAACTCAAGGAATATGAGAGGAATTATCCTACTCATGATCTAGAGTTGGCAGATGTTGTCTTTGCACTTAAAATTTGGAGGCATTACTTGTATGGGGAGAAGGTGGAGATCTTTACGAATCATAAAAGCCTTAAATATTTCTTCACTCAAAAGGAACTCAACATGCAACAACGACGTTGGCTTGAACTGTTGAAAGATTATTATCATACCATTCAATACCATCCTGGAAAAGCGAACGTGGTAGCTAACGCATTGAGTAGAAGATCATATGCAAGTACGAGTGCAATATTATCAACACAAAGGCTCATTTTGTGTGATTTGCAAAGGATGGAGATAGAGTTAAAGACTCCAGGGACCCATGTGATGATGGCGAATATACGAGTAGAACCGACTTTAATCGATAAAGTTAAAGCTGCTCAAGCTACAGACCTGGAGCTGATGCGTATGAGGAAGAAAGTGCAAGAAGGTGCTATGCCGAAAGCAAGAATCGATGAAGAAGGAATACTTCGAGTCAACTCCAGACTTTGTGTTCCTAACAACCCTGATTTAAAGTATGAAATCATGATGGAGGCGCACAACACACCGTTTGCAATCCATCCTGGAAGTACCAAAATGTATCATGAACTTCGTCATACATTCTGGTGGAGCAATATGAAGAGAGAGATAGCGTTTGTGACGCCCCCAAAACAGGTATACAACACCTATTCTGAGTCGTCAATAACATGGTACAGAAACAACTACAACTTTATTAATACAACATAAAAATTGTGAGTGTAAATATAAATATTGTCATCTAGACAATATCCACACTCAAATAAATCTTCATTACAATTATTGGAACAATATTTTACAAAAAAAATGGTGAGGACTACTAAAACAACTTCCTAGAACCTTCATTTCATACCCTGACTAGTACCTGCTACATTCTCGCCTCCTGAGAAGAAAATGGAACAACAAGGAAAAGGGTGAGCTTAACTAGCCCAGTAAAGAATATTATGAGTAAGATAATATACAACAAATTATCGTTAGTCTTCAACAGGAAAAATTAAATAGAATACAATAGACAACAAGTTTTAATTCAATATTCGCAGCGGAAAATAATAATTCATAGAAGAGTTACGTAGAGAATGAAATCTACGATTATCTATGAATTTAAAAGCCCATCATCAACATTTTATCCATGTAACATCAATCAATAAATATCTTGAATCATATAGTCATCTTTGCACTACAGGCCAAAGATATTCATCAGTTGGTCATGTTCACCTCAACACCTATTCATCTTTGCACTATGGGCCAAAGATATTCATCAGAAATTATTCATCTTTGCACTACAGGCCAAAGATATTCAGTTATATCATCATTTAAGACTGAGGATGATGAAAAATATTTTAAAGAAAACGAATCCAGTGAAGCAAAATAACAAATATTAAGAATTCGTATTTCGATTTATCCATGTCCAAAAATACCTTATCATAGTGAAGTAAAATTCAAGAATGATCAAAACATTGATACAATCAAAGCTAGTATCCAGAATAGATATTTGGACGAAAAGAAGGAAATTTCATTTTTCGGTGAATAGTAACTCGTGAATAGTAACTCGTGAATAGTAACCCCGACATGAAAAGTTCCAAATTTGATAAAAATTCAGATCAATACTTCGGCATAATGATATTAAAGAAAATAATATCATTTAAGAAGAAATAACATCCCTTACCTCGGAAAGACGGTACTTCTGACTGGAATACTAGATATAGTGCTGAAGGAAACTTGCACCGTATAGCAACACTCAAAGTATCAAATACTCACAAGAATACGCTCGATATAGAGAGAGAAATAGAGAGAAACTTGTGTTTCTGGTGTGATTTTCAATTCTAACCTAAGCACCCTATTTATAGGAAAATGCTTAGAACACCAAAGCAGAAAATTTAATATAATAATAATATATTTATCAAATTTTCCTTAGCCCACCTCTAGACATCTGATCTCAGCCCATTTATATCACATGTTAGCCCACTTAAATGCCAAAAAACGTTTTTCTTCAAAATAATAAATAAAACTTCCAAAAATTAATTATTTCGGAACTTCAGAACTTCAATAATTCATAATAAATAGCCCTTTTATCAGAAAATTCGAATCTCGCGAGTTTTTATAGGAAATTCAATTCTCTACAACTTTGCAGAAGAAAGTTTTTCCAAATTCCAAACAGAAATTGACCAAAATTCACAAACGGGCGATTTTATAGTCAATAATAAATTTTCGGTCAAGAATTATGTCCACCAACACACAAAACATGTGTTAATCATTTAATGCCACAAAAATACTCTTCCTCCTCATATACTCATATATCCCACATTTATTGTAAAAATATCACCATCAATATATTATTAAAATAATATATTTAAATGAATTATTTTATCAGAAAAAGATAAAATATTAATTTTCAACAATTGTCACATTAAAATTTTTCTCTATCTATATCCACATAAAATCACTATTTTCCTCGTCATATAAATCAATAATTAATTATACACAAATAATATTACAGAATCACAGTACTAGCAACCAGGCAGTTCCCAGGAAAGAGGGGGCTTTCCAATAAGGATCTCTCCTTACTGGCGCGCAATTAGATGACCAAACCTCTCCTTAGACAGAACTTTCTAGATATTGCCAATAATGTTATCTAATAATATTATTCAGATAATATGAATTATTACTCCGATAATAAAAAAATACTGCGTAGTGACAATTATTGAAACAACAGTAATATAAAATATCAACGCAGTAATTATTGAATTAATAAAATATAATATTGAACAGTAATTACTGTAACAATTATTGAGTAGTGCCTTCTTACGTAAGAATCAATAATTGGTGCAATACCGTGTGCTACGCGTATTACCGTGTTTTAACCACCGGGTATTCCAACAGTATTAACGGTAACAACTACGTCGTTATTTATAAATAACTTATTTTTGTCGTTTTCTTCATCCAATCGTTTTCTGTTATGGGGCCCACACAAGGTTGCGTCGTCGTACGAATATTCCCCGACAACAAGAATATTCCACGACCAAACAAATATTCCCCGACAACAATGAATATTTTATAACCACTAAAATATTTGCGCATTTTATCCATAACTAACCACATTAATCAAATCAACTCTTACTATTTCAGAATAATAAATAGAGAAAATTAAATTTCATTTATTAATAATTTGGGGTCTTACAGCGTTGTTTATCTCAAGGTGTCTAACTTGTCAACGAGTCAAAGCGGAGCATCAAGTACCAAAAGGTCCATTGCAACCACTTGAAATTCCAGAATGGAAGTGGGAGCACATTACCATGGATTTCGTTACCGGTCTTCCTAAGGTTTCTCAAGGTATAGATGCGATTTGGGTCATTGTTGATAAATTGACCAAGTCTGCACATTTCTTACCGATACGAGAAACTTATACACTTGAACGTCTTGCTCGTATGTACATAAACGAGATTGTAAGACTGCATGGTATGCCAGTATCCATAGTTTCTGATTGAGACCCAAGATTCACTTCACGATTTTGGGTTAGTTTACAAAAAGCTATGGGCACAGATTTTCGATTTAGTTCGGCATATCATCCTCAGACGGACGGACAATCAGAGAGGACTATTCAAACTCTAGAAGATTTATTAAGACTCTGTGTCTTTGACTTTAAGGGAAGTTGGGACAAGTTCTTACCATTGATGGAGTTTTCTTACAACAACAGTTATCAAGCAAGTATTGGCATGGCTCCATTCGAAGCATTGTATGGAAGAAAATGTCGTTTTCCAGTATGCTGGGATGAGGTGGGTGAAGCAACGTTGTTGGGACTGGAGTTGGTACGTATGACTACAGAAAAGATTCAAACGATCCGACAACGTATAAAAACCTCACAAGATCGACAAAAGAGTTATGTTGATCTTCATCGAAAGGACGTGAAATTTGATGTCGGAGATCATGTGTTCTTACGTGTTGCTTCATGGAAAGGAGTTACGAGATTTAGAAAAAGAGGAAAGCTCAATCCTCGATTCATCGGTCCATTTTTAATCCTCGATCGAGTAGGAACTGTGGCTTATAGACTCGCTTTACCGCCAAGTATGTCTCGTGTTCATAACGTTTTTCACATATCCATACTACGCAAATATGTGGAAGACCTGAACCACATTATTGAGTTAGAACCGGACGAAATAGCGAAGGATTTGACGTATGAAGAAGTTCCTGTTCAAATCTTGAATAAGAAGGAACATATTCTACGCTCCAAGGTTATACCTCAAGTCAAAGTTTTGTGGAGAAACCACGATGTTGAGGAAATGACTTGGGAGTTAGAATCTGAAATGAAATCAAGGTATCCTTACCTCTTCAACATACCAGGTACGTACCCTAATTTCGATGGCGAAATTTCATAAGAAGGGGAGGTTGTAAGACCCCAACTTTTATAAATAAAGATGAATTTTCTATAAATATCATTTTTGAATATTATGGAGTTGAGTTGATATAATGTTATAGTTGTGGGTAATATTTATAAATTTTACAAAGTACGCAAGTTGTTATATAATATTCGATTGGTCGGGGAATATTCGTTTTAACAGGGAATATTCTTACATCGGCACAATTATTGGTGGACCCCACAACGGAATTATTATCGGATTGAGAAAACGACAAAAATATTTTATTAAAAATAACGGCGGAAAGTTTTACCATTGATACTGTTGAACTACTCGGTAGTAAAAGTACAGTAATACGTGTGGTTGCATAGTAGCACACGATATTGATTATTAATGCTTATGTGAGAAGTCACTCAGTTTGATTCAATTATTGTCAGTTAATAATATGAATTATTTAGCGATAATGACGTTTTGTTTTATTCGTATTATTAACGTAATAAAACAGAAACATCTTTTTATATAAAACAGAATACTTTATTAAAGTTATTCTATAAATAGAATATATTATATTTTATTTAAAAGATTTTTCTTTAAATCTGGACCGTCAGATTAAAGTAATCAATCTGGACCGTTCATGGATTAGTTACTATGCATTCTATTTTTCTATAAATAGCAGCTCATTCCTTCATTATTTCTTACGAATTCACTGAACTCTAGAGAGAGAAACTATAGGGAGAGAGAAGAAGAGTATTCCGCTACTTAACTACTTCCTTACTTCAGCTTTTCTTTAAAACGGTAAGGGGTGTTATTCTTTCTTATTCATGAAGAGAATTGTTGTTATTCCATTTCTTATTATTCTGTTGGAATAACCTGTATACGCGGTCTACCCTATACTTGGTGACATTCTTCTATTATTCTGTTGGAACATCATGTCTGTGTGTTTTACACCGGACCTGGTTCCGTTTTTATTGTTATTCTGTTGGAACATCATGTTTGTGTGTTTTACACCGGATCTAGTTCCTTTTTTATTATTATTCTATTGGAATATCCTGTCTGTGTGTTTTATACCGGACCTGGTTCCATTATTTATTATTCTGTCGGAATATCCTGTCTGTGCGTTTACGCCGGACCTGGTTCCATTATTTATTATTCTGTCGGAATATCCTGTCTGTGCGTTTACGCCGGACCTGATTCCATTATTTATTATTCTATTGGAATAACCTGTCTGTGCGGTCTATCGCATGCATGGTGATTTCTTTTGTTATTACATTCTTTATTATACTCAGTTGGTTAAGTTTTGACTTCTATACTCCATGAAATTTGTGGAATATCCTTGATAATTGCATTTCATCCAGTACCTTTTCATGAAAATATTCTTCTAAGCATTCTTGAATTTTACTCCACAAAGCAGTATCATGTTGACAATTTGGACGTTGTTAATTCTTGGATAAATTAATTCTTGAACTTGTTTTATTGAATTCTTATATCATTGTCATCATCCTTATGTTTATAAAATGTTAAAAGTCATTTGTGACCTGTAGTGCATAGATGGACTTGGTATGATTATGACCAGAGATTATTCGGTATAATCATGACTGTAATGTTACAAATGATGTGGTAAAAGTCCTCATTGGCCCGTAGTGCGTTGATGGACAGTTGTTGGCATGATCATGACCATTAATGAATACACGAATATCCTTGGCCGTAGTGCAGGGGTGATTCGATGATGTGGATTATTTTATTAAGCTGAGTCCCAGCGATCACAGTGTTGAAAAACCTTTTAAATCATAAAAGATAGTAGAGTTTATTTTCTACTTGACTCTTTTAATGGATTGCTTGTTCCGCTACAGTTAAACTTGATGTCTATTATATTTTATCAGTTTAACATTGTTGAAGGCTAATGATAATTTATTCTGCATTATCTTAGTCATAATATTTCTTACTGGGCTAGTTGAGCTCACCCTTTCTTCCACTGTTCTTTTCAGAAAATGAGACCGTAGCTGGGGCAAGTCTGGAAACGGAGTGATGGTCCGAATGATAGTATTAGTTAGTAGTCCTCACTATTCTATGTAATGGTGTGTTAATAAATGTAATGAGGACTCCTTTTGAGTATGAATACTCTCTAGAAGATAATATTTGTATTCAAACTCACAGTTTATGTTTTATCGTATTGTACACGACAGTTGTATTAGTAAGTTGTATTTGTATTTTGTACAATGTATTTGACGACCCAATATGGGTGATGTATACCTAATTTTGGGGGCGTCACAGGCGTGGGTGGATGGGGATGGGTAGGGGGTGGGGTAGGGGTGGGTGTGAGTGAGGGTGGGGTGGTTGGTTGAGCTTCTTCAATATGTAAATATGAGTGGAAAGAACTTTTGATTTGAATTTGGAATAAAATATGGGTCGAAAAATGGTTAAGCGGGTTGGAACTATATTTCATTTTAAAAATATGGTTCCAAACTTTAACCAACCCAAATAAATAAATATAGTGAACCAACCCATTTGGTTCCAATTAATATGGGTTGATCCAACAGTTAACCAACTATATTGTCAGATTTAGTATGGAGTATGGACACTAGTCTCTGTTTGTTGGAAAACAAACAGGAAAATGCATTTAAATAAAACAACTCTTTAGATAAAAAGGGAATTTTATAGATATGTATGCAAGAAATGTAGTTCTTCCTTTCTTGAAACTTAAAATAAGGTTACTCTAAATTTAAGAGTTTCTACTCATGTTTAATTACCAGTTTCGCAAGTACTTATAAGTTAAATTTAGTTGTGATTTACGAACAAAAGTGTTTGATATTATTTTTATGGTATAAATATAGATTAATACCTTGAATTTTTAATATTTTTCTAATTTGGGGATTGTCTTCTCAAATTTTTCAATTAGCGGATTAAACTTTTAAATTTTTTTTTTATTTTGGGGATTGTCTTCTCAATCTTTTCAATTAGGAGATTAAATTTTTAATTTTAATTTTACTTTGGGGATTGTCTTCACAATTTATTTCATCAGAAGATTAAACTTTTAATTTTCTCAGATTACATCTAAATTGAAAGTGCCACATCAGAAAATTGATGACATAACACATAATATTTATGTGTAATATGGAGTCTCATTTTAACATTTATTCAATTAATTTTTTGTATTAAAAAGGATAAATATAAGACCATTATTAATTTTACTTTAAAAAATTGTCATTAAATTTACTTTAAAAAATTAAATTTACCAAAAAATTAAATTTTAAAAAAATCAATAATTTACCAAAATGGTAAAATTATCATTAAATTTATTTAAAAAATTAATAATGATTTTATATTAAAATTATAATAATAATAATTTACTTTAAAATTAATAATGGTCATATATTTATCCTTTTGTACAAAAATTTAGTTGAATAAATGTCAAGATAACTCAATAGTACACATAAGTATTTTTTAGTTACGTATCACTTCAATTTTTCTAACTTGACACTATGAATTAGACGTAATCATAAAAAATTAAAAGTTTAATCTTCTAATGAAAAAAATTGAGAAGACAATCCTCAAAGTGAAAAAAAATAATTAAAAGTTTAATCCCCTAATTAAAAAATTGAGAAGACAAACCCCAAATGGAAAAAAAATAAAAGTTTAATCTCATAATTGAAAAAATTGAGAAGACAATCCTCAAAGTGAACAAAAAAATTTAGGGTATTAATTCATATTTAGGCCTTTTATAAGTTAAAATAAGTGGTAAATGTATTTGACTAAAATGACTTATAAGTCAAAATAAATTGTAAAAGATAACTAAAATGAAGGCAGAACAATCTTACATTTGGTCAAAATTATTTATTTTAAAATGACTTATAAGTCAAAATAAATTGTAAAGATTACTAAAATGAGGGCAAAAAATTGTTACTTCTCAAAAATAACTTATAAGTTATTTTATCAAAAAAATTAATCACAAACGAACACGTAAATATTAAAAAATTACACTTATAAGTTGGTTTGACCAACTTATAAGTAGTTGCAACAGACTCTAAATAATTGTATACTATTTTTAAATATATATACTTAAATACTCTTAAGACATATGTTAAGAAATAGAATATCACCAATTGTGCCAAATACATAAAGCCCAAAGAAAATCATTCACCAAGTCCAAATGGCTCCTTATATATATGACTATTTATACAAAAAATATTCCGAAAATAAAAGTAATTAAAAAATGTAGTGAAGAAAAAAGAAGGAACTATAGGGCTATTTATGCAAAGCATATTAGGCTTTTGGTATTCTTTATAAGAGTAATGCTATAGACACAAACTATTTTACAAATTATTGATGTGGCATACTCCACCTAAGCGTATTGATCAACAAATTGTTTTAATATAATCTTCGGTCCCACACAATATGCCGAGGTAGAATATGTCACATCAATAATTTGTAAAATATTTATAAAATAGTTTGTATCTCTAGCATTATTCTTCTTTATAAATTATGTATATATGTTGCATTTGTTTGAACAATTAAATAGTAGCTACTAATTTTAAGTGAGTCATGCGCCTAAAGTCTCACCTCCAAACAATGGATCGACACATACAATTAAATAGTATTATGCTTCATACTATTTCTCAAAAAAGATTTTATCCATGTGGTTATTTTTTGTCGCTGAAATCAAAATTGATAAAATCTTTCCATATTATTCAAGTATTCGATTTATTTCCAGAGTCATATTTTTTAATAGCCATTGGACATCATTGTTATAGAACAATTGATATTGTTGTTTACCATATGCAAAAAGAGATCTAAAAAGGGTTGAATAGATCATTTAAAACTTTTTATCTAGTTAAATAATGTTTTATCAGATAATTAATCAGTCAATATTAATTACGCATAGCGGAAAATTAACTTAAAAATTTCCTTAAACATTTAATGAAATCTCAATTATGAATTTAGTACTTATGGAATTCGATCACAACATATAATTTAACATAATATAAAAACTGAATGTAAAAGGTATAGAAGGTTTTAAGTAGTTCGGAAACTGAACAACTCCTAGTCCACTCTTATACTTTACGAGTAGAAAATCCACTATAGATAGATCACAAAGATCAATTACAACATAACCACTAAGGTTCCTTCTAATCACTTAGGTGCTGTTTGTTTACATCTGATTGCCTCTTAATAGACTGTCTCTTATTCGCTAAGAGACATGATGCTGTTTGTTTTGTTTTTTGTTACCTCTGAATGTCTCTTAATCGGTAAGACAGAAAATGAAATCTTAATAATTAAGAGGTACCTCTTAATGAAATTTTTTTGATAATTTTTTTTATATAAATATATTCAACAATATTATGCACTCATTTTTATTAAATTGAATATTTAAAATTATTAAATAAAATTTTACCCTTTAAAATGGTAAAATAGTGTCATTAAGAGACAACTTATTTTTTTGTTATCAAACAATTTTTTAGATTCAGACCTCATAACCATTCAGATGATCTAATTTATTAAGACATCATAATCATTCAGATCTTAATTCTCAGATTTATCAAACACAACCTTAGTCTCTAAATAGAGACACACAATCCAAATCACAAAGATGTCAATTTTTTTCGTTTGGAGGGAATTTTTTTTGTTTTTTGTGGGAAAAATTTAGTTTCATTGTATTCAACTTTTATATATAGTATGAAATGATATAAAAGAAATGAAGAGTTTTTTTTTGTTAAACGTGTAAAAGTATATATCAAATGTAAATGTAAGTTTTGGGGGGGAAATTGTGTCAATTTTTATTTTTTTAAGAGGGAAAAATTTAGCTTTAGTGTATTCTATTTTTATATATAGTACGATGAAATGTTCAGGAATCACAAAATTTGGGATGGTCTATAGGTGGATTATTCGGACTCTCAACCTCAAATCATGTATGTCTGGAGTTATAGAAGAAATGAAGTCCACTCTTTGAGCTATTGACAGTAAAAGACACTGTAAAATTTAAAAAATGACAATATAAGAAGAAGAAGAAAATATAAGATGTTAGTTAGACTGGATCTAATCATCATATATATTACATAGCTCATAAACAAATATCGAGGGATTTTCAAAAAATCCTCTAAATTAAAGATAAAAGAGGAATAGAATATATCATATCATCTACAGGTTGATTCAAAATCCACAAAATTATCTAACATAAAATTAATGCTATTGATAGTGATAAATAACATTAAAAAAGGGGAGTGAGATATTTTTTTGTTAAAAAAATGAAGAGTTTTTTTTGTTTGTTAAATGGCCAATGATATAAAAGAAATGAAGAATTTTTTTTTTGTTAAACGTGTAAAAGTATATCTGATGATAGTGTAAGTTTTGGGGGGAAATTGTGTGTCAATTTTTTTTTTGGAGGAAAAAATTTAGTTTCAATGTATTCTACTGTTATATATAGTATAAAACGATATAAAAGAAATGAAGAGTTTTATTTTTTTAACCGTGTAAAAGTATATCGTATGTAAATGTAAGTTTTGGGGGAAAATTGTGTGTCAAATTTTTATTTATTTTTTTGAGGGAGATTTTTTTGTTTTGGAGGGAAAATTTCAGCTGTAGTGTGTTCTAGTTTTATATATAGTATGATGATATAAAAGAAATGAATATTTTTTTTTTTTGTTAAATGTGTAAAAGTATATCAGATGATAGTGTAAGTTTTGCGCAGAAAATTGTGCGTCAATTTTTAAAATTTTTTTAAGGGAAAATTTTAGCTTCAGTGTAGTGTACTTTTCTATATAGTTTGAAATGATATAAAAGAAATGAAGAGTTATTTTTTGTTAAACATGTAAAGGTATATCAGATGATTTTGGGGGAAAAATTGTGTCAAACTTTTATCTTTTTTGGAGGGACAGTTTTTTGTTTTGGAGGAAAAAATGTAGCTTCAATGTATTCTATGTGACGCCCTCAAAATAGGTATACATCACTCATTCTGAGTCGTCAAATACATAGTACAAAAATAAATACAACTTTATTACTACAATTGTCGTACAAAATACGACAACACATAAACTGTGAGTTTAAATACAAATATTGTCTAATAGACCGTATTAAAACTCAAAAGGAATCCTCATTACAATTATTGATACACTATTTTACAAAAATAGTGAGCACTGCTAAAACAACTTTCTAGAACCATCACTCCATACCCCGGCTAGTTCCTGCTATATATTCTCACCTCCTTAGAAAAAAATAGAAAAAAAAAGAAAAGGGTGAGCTCAACTAGCCCAGTAAAGAATATTATGACTAAGATAATATACAACAAATTATCATTAGTCTTCAACAGGGAAAAATCTGATAGAATATAATAGACAACGTGTGAAATCCCAGATTTTATGAATAAAGATTTAATTTTTTCGAAATATTTTTTAAATATTATGGTGTGAATTTGAGATAATATTATAGTTGTAGGTAGTATTTATAAATTTTGCAAAGTATGCAAGTTGTTGTATTATATTCGATTGATCGGGGAATATTATTTTTGTCGGAGAATATTCGTACGACGGCACAATTATTGGTGGAACCCACAACAAAATTATTATCGGTGGACCCCACAACAAAATTATTATCGGGTTGAGAAAACGACAAAAATATTTTATAAAAATAACGGCAGAAGTTTTACCGTTAATACTGTTGAACTACTCGGTAGTAAAGGTATAGTAATACGTGTGGTTGCATAGTAGCATACGGTATTGATTATTGAGGCTTACGTGATTAGTCACTCAGTTTTGTTTTATTAGTATTATTAACGTAATAAAACAGAAAAACTTTTTATATAAAACGGAATACTTTTATAAAGTTATTCGTTTTATTAGCCTAATAGTAAAATCTTTTTATATAAAACAGAATACTTTTATAAAGTTATCTATTTTATTAGACAATAATTAGAATATATTATATTTTATTATGCATAGTATTTGCATAGTGTCTGCATAGTATTTGCATAGTAATTTTTTTTACAAAGTTAATCGTTTTATTAGATTATAAATAGAATATATTATATTTTATTTAAAAGATTTTGCTTTAAATATGGACCGTCAGATTAAAGTAAATCAATCTAGACCGTTCATGAGTTAGTTACTATGCAGTCCATTTTTCTATAAATAGAAGATCATTCCTTCATTATTTCTTACGAATTCACTGAAACTCTAGAGAGAGAAATTATAGAGAGAGAGAAGAAAAGTATTATGCTACTTTACTACTCCGATATCAAGTTTCTTTTACGGTAAGGGATATTATTTGTTGTACTCGTAAAGGGTATTCTTTTTTTCTTATTCATGAAGAGAACTTCTGTTGTTCCATTCTTTATTATTCTGTTGGAATAACCTGTATACGCGGGCTACCCTATACTTGGTAAAATTCTTCTATTATTACATTTTTATTATTCTGTTGGAACATCCGGTCTGTGCTTTACGCCAGACCTGGTTCCATTATTTATTATTCTGTCGGAATATCCTGTCTGTGCTTCACGCCGGACCTGGTTCCATTATATATTATTCTGTCGGAATATCTTGTCTGTGCATTTTACGCCGGACCTGGTTCCATTCTTTATTATTCTGTCGGAATATCCTGTCTGTGCATTTTACGCCGGACCTGGTTCCGTTATTTATTATTCTGTTGGAATAACCTGCATGTGCGGTCTATCACATGCATGGTGATTTCTTTTGTTATTCCATTCTTTATTACACTTAGTTGGTTAAAACTTTGACTTCTATACTCCATGAAATTAGTGGAATATTCTTGATATTTGCGCTTCATCCAGTATCTTTTCATGAAAATATTCTTCTGAGCATTCTTGAATTTTACTCTAGAAAGCAGTATCATGTTGACAATTTGGACGTTATCAGTTCCTAGATAAATTAATTATTGAACTTGTTTTATTGAATTTTTATATCATTGTCATAATCCTCGTGCTTATATTATGTTGAAAGTCATCTGTGGCCTGTAGTGCATAGACGGACTTGATATGATTATGAACAGGGATTATTCGATATAATCATAATCGTAATGTTACAAATGATGTGGAAAAAGTCCTCATTAGCCCGTAGTGCATTGATGGACAGTTTTTGGTATGATTATGGCTATGGATTCTCTTTGACCGTACTGCAAAGATGAATTATTTTATGGCATGATCAGGACCGTTGATGAAAACATGATTATCTTTAACCATAGTGCATGGGTAATTCGTGGTCGTGATACTAAAGAATATCCTTGGCCGTAGTGCAGGGGTGATTCGATGATGTAGATTATTTATTAAGCTGAGTCTCAGCGATAAAAGTCATAAAAAACCTTTTAAATCATAAAAGATAGTAGATTTTATTCTCTACTTAACTCTTTTAATGGATTGCTTGATCTGCTGCAGTTAAACTTGATGTCTATTGTATTCTATCAGTTTAACATTGTTGAAGACTAATGATAATTTATTTTACATTATCTTAGTCATAATATTTTTTACTGGGCTAGTTGAGCTCACCCTTTCTTCCACTGTTCTCTTCAGAAAATGAGAATATAGTTGGGACGAGTCGGAAAACGGTGTGATATACCAGATGATAGTGTGACGCCCCCAAAATTAGGTATACATCACCTATCTTGGGTCGTCAGATACATGGTACAGAATACAAATATAACTTATTAATACAACTGTCGTGTACAATACGACAAAACATAACTATGAGTTTGAATACAATTATTGTCTACTAGAGACTATACAAACTCAAAATGAGTCCTCATTACAATTATTGTCACACTATTTAATAGAATAGTGAGGACTACTAATACTATCATTTGGACCATCACTCCGTTCCCCGACTCGTCCCATCTATATTCTCATTTCCTGAAGAGAACAGTGAAAGAAAGGGTGAGCTCAACTAGCCCAGTAAGAAATATTATGACTAAGATAATGCAGAATAAATTATCATTAGCCTTCAACAGTGTTAAACTGATAAAATATAACGAACATCAAGTTTAATTGCAGCGGAACAAGCAATCCATTAAAAGAGTCAAGTATAGAATAAAATCTACCATCTTCTATGATTTAAAAGGTTTTTCAACACTGTTATCGCTGGGACTGAGCTTAATAAAATAATCCACATCATCGAATCACCCCTGCACTACGACCAAGGATATTCGTGTATTCATTAATGGTCATGATCATGCCAACAACTGTCCATCAATGTACTACGGGCCAATAAAGACTTTTACCACATCATTTGTAACATTACAGTCATGATTATACAGAATAATTCCTGGTTATAATCATACCAAGTCCATCTATGCACTACAAGCCACAGATGACTTTCAACATTTTATAAACATGAGGATGATGACAATGATATAAGAATTCAATAAAACAAGTTCAAGAATTAATTTATCCAAGAATTAACAACGTCCAAATTGTCAACATGATACTGCTTTGTGGAGTAAAATTCAAGAATGCTTAGAAGAATATTTTCATGAAAAGATACTGGATGAAACGCAATTATCAAGGATATTCCACAAATTTCATGAAGTATAGAAGTCAAAACTTAACCAACTGAGTATAATAAAGAATGGAATAACAAAAGAAATCACCATGCATGCGATAGACCGCACAGACAGGTTATTCCAACAGAATAATAAATAATGGAACCAGGTCCGGCGTAAAATGTACAGACAGGATATTCTAACAGAATAATAATAAAGACGGAACCAGATCCGGTGTAAAACACACAGACAGGATGTTCCAACAGAATAATAATAAAGACGGAACCAGGTCCGGTGTAAAACACACAGACAGGATGTTCCAACAGAATAATAATAAAGACGGAACCAGGTCCGGTGTAAAACACACAGATAGGATGTTCTAACAGAATAATAATAAAAACAGAACCAAGTCCGGTGTAAAACACACAGACAGGATGTTCCAACAGAATAACAGAAGAATGTCACCAAGTATAGGGTAGACCGCATATACAGGTTATTCCAACAGAATAATAAGAAATGGAACAACAACAGTTCTCTTCATGAATAAGAAAGAATAGCACCCCTTACCGTTTTAAAGAAGAACTGAAATAAGGAAGTAGTTAAGTAGCAGAATACTTTTTTTTTCTCTCTCTATAGTTTCTCTCTCTAGAGTTCAGTGAATTCGTAAGAAATAATGAAGGAATGAGCTGCTATTTATAGAAAAATGGAATGCATAGCAACTAATCCATGAACGGTCCAGATTGATTACTTTAATCTGACGGTCCATATTTAAAGAAAAATCTTTTAAATAAAATATAATATATTCTATTTATAGAATAACTTTAATAAAGTATTCTGTTTTATATAAAAAGATGTTTCTGTTTTATTACGTTAATAATACGAATAAAACAAAACTTCATTATCGCTAAATAATTCATATTATTAACTGACAATAATTGAATCAAACTGAGTGACTTCTCACATAAGCATTAATAATTAATACCGTGTGCTACTATTCAACCACACGTATTACTGTACTTTTACTACCGAGTAGTTCAACAGTATTAATGGTAAAACTTCCGCCGTTATTTTTAATAAAATATTTTTGTCGTTTTCTCAATCCGACAATAATTCTGTTGTGGGGTCCACCAATGATTGTGCCGTTATACGAATATTTCCTGTTAAAACGAATATTTCCCGACCAATCGAATATTATATAACAACTTGCGTACTTTGTAAAATTTATAAATATTACCCACAACTATAACATTATATAAAATTAACTCCATAATATTCAAAAATGATATTTATTAAAAATTCATCTTTATTTATAAAAGTTGGGGTCTTACAACCTCCCCTTCTTATGAAATTTCGCCCTCGAAATTAGGGTACGTACCTGGTATGTCGAAGAGGTAAGGATACCTTAATTTCATTTCAGATTCTAACTCCCAAGTCATTTCCTCAACATCGTGGTTTCTCCACAAAACTTTGACTTGAGGTATAACCTTGGAGCGTATAATATGTTCCTTCTTATCCAAGATTTGAACAGGAACTTCTTCATACGTCAAATATTTTGCTATTTCGTCCGGTTCTAACTCAATAATGTGGTTCGGGTCTTCCACATATTTACGTAACATGGATATGTGAAAAACATTATGAACACGAGACATACTTGGCGGTAAAGCGAGTCTATAAGCCACAGTTCCTACTCGATCGAGAATTAAAAATGGACCGATGAATCGAGGATTGAGCTTTCCTCTCTTTCCAAATCTCGTAACTCCTTTCCATGGAGCAACACGTAAGAACACATGATCTCTTATATCAAATTCCACGTCCTTTCGATGAAGATCAGCATAACTCTTTTATCGATCTTGTGAGGTTTTTATACGTTGTCGGATCGTTCGAATCTTTTCTGTAGTCATACGTACCAACTCCGGTCCCAACAATGTTGCTTCACCCACCTCATCCCAGCATACTAGAGAACGATATTTTCTTCCATACAATGCTTCGAATGGAGCCATGCCAATACTTGCTTGATAACTGTTGTTGTAGGAAAACTCCGCCAATGGTAAGAACTTGTCCCAACTTCCCTTAAAGTCAAGGACACAGAGTCTTAATAAATCTTCTAGAGTTTGAATAGTCCTCTCTGATTGTCCGTCCGTCTGAGGATGATATGCCGAACTATATCGTAAATCCGTGTCCATAGCTTTTTGTAAACTAACCCAAAATCGTGAAGTGAATCTTGGGTCTCGATCAGAAACTATGGATACTGGCATACCATGCAATCTCGTTTATGTACATACGAGCAAGACGTTCAAGTGTATAAGTTTCTCGTATCGGTAAGAAATGAGCAGACTTGGTCAATCTATCAATAATGACCCAAATCGCATCTATACCTTGAGAAACCTTAGGAAAACCGGTAACGAAATCCATGGTAATGTGCTCCCACTTCCATTTTGGAATTTTAAGTTGTTGCAACGGACCTTTTGGTACTTGATGCTCCGCTTTGACTCGTTGACAAGTTAGACACCTTGAGATAAACAGCGCTATCTTTCTCTTCATATTGCTCCACCAAAATGTATGACGAAGATCATGATACATTTTGGTACTTCCAGGATGGATTGCAAACGGTGTGTTGTGCGCCTCCATCATGATTTCATACTTTAAATCAGGGTTGTTAGGAACACAAAGTCTGGAGTTGACTCGAAGTATTCCTTCTTCATCGATTCTTGCTTCCAGCATAGCACCTTTTTGCACTTTCTTCCTCGTACGCATCAGCTCCAGGTCTGTAGCTTGAGCAGCTTTAACTTTATCGATTAAAGCTGGTTCTAATCGTATATTTGCCATCATCACATGGGTCCCTGGAGTCTTTAACTCTATCTCCATCCTTTACATGTCACACAAAATGGGCCTTTGTGTTGACAATATCGCACTCGTACTTGCATATGATCTTCTACTCAATGCATCAGCTACCACGTTCGCTTTTCCAGGATGGTATTGAATGGTATAATCGTAATCTTTCAACAGTTCAAGCCAACGTCGTTGTCGCATGTTGAGTTCGTTTTGAGTGAAGAAATATTTGAGGCTTTTATGATCCGTAAAGATCTCCACCTTCTCCCCATACAAGTAATGCCTCCAAATTTTAAGTGCAAAGACAATAGCTGCCAACTCTAGATCATGAGTAGGATAATTTCTCTCATATTCCTTGAGTTGTCTTGATGCATAGGCTATGACTTTTCCATGTTGCATGAGAACGCATCCCAACCCTTTGCTCGAAGTATCACTGTAGATGACAAATCCCTCCGAGCCAGATGGTATTGTTAGAACAGGTGCTGAAATGAGTCTCCTCTTGAGTTCTTGAAAACTCTTCTCACATTCTTCGCTCCAACCGAACTTTGTATCTTTCCAAGTCAGCTGAGTTAATGGAGTAGCGATTCGAGAAAATCCTTCCACGAATCTTCGATAATAACCAGCTAAACCAAGAAAGCTACGTACTTCGGTTACTGATTTAGGTTGCTCCCAACTTTGAATAACTTCAATCTTTGCTTGGTCAACCGATATTCCATGACTTGATACTACGTGCCCAAGGAATGCTACCTCCTCCAGCCAGAACTCGCATTTCTTCAACTTGGCATAAAGCTTGTATTCACGAAGCTTTTGGAGTACCAGCCTCAAGTGTTGCTCATGATCTTCACGGCTTTTGGAATAAATAAGGATGTTTTCAATAAAAACGACCACAAAGTGATCCAAATATTTCTTGAATACCCGGTTCATCATATCCATGAAAGCAGCAGGAGCATTAGTCAATCCAAAGGACATGACTAGGAATTCATAATGCCCGTACCGAGTTCTGAAAGCCGTCTTTGGAATATCCTCAGTTCTAACCTTCAGCTGATGATATCCAGAACGAAGATCGATCTTTGAAAAGAATTGTGCTCCTTGCAACTGGTCAAACAGGTCATCAATACGTGGCAATGGGTACTTATTTTTTATGGTGACATGATTCAACTCCCGATAATCAATACAAAGTCGCATACTTCCATCTTTCTTCTTCACGAATAGCACAGGAGCACCCCAAGGAGAAGTACTAGGACGTATAAAGTCAATGTCTAACAATTCCTGCAGTTAGATCTTTAACTCCTGAAGTTCAATAGGAGCCATTCGATATGGGGCTTTGGAAATGGGTTTTGTACCGGGTTCAAGGTCGATACAAAACTCAATTTCACGCTCTGGGGGTAGGCTAGGAAGTTCTTCAGGGAATACGTCAGGAAATTTATTAACAATAGAAATATCATTCAAAAGTGACGTATTTTTGTTTAGATCCGTGACATGAGCTAAGAAAGCTTGACATCCGTTTTTCAATAAACGAATAGCTTTATGGCTTGAGATGACAGCGATTGATTTTAATGGTTTGGTTGCTTGAATTCGCATAATAGGTCGATTAAGAATATGAAAGCTAACAACCTTATGAAAACAATCAATTTTTGCATGATGAGTAGTTAACCAATCAATCCCTAGAATCACGTCAAATGCAAGTATTTTTAATGAAATAAGATTGACAGGTAATGTGTGGGTACCAACATGAACCAAACAAGACTTATAAACCGTGGATGTAATGAAAGTTTCTCCCAATGGAGTTTCAACAAATAGGTCAAAGTCTAATTTATCCGGAGTCAAATTTAATCGATGAGCGCAAGTAGGAGAAATAAAAGAATGGGTAGGACTGGTATCAAATAAAATATATACTTCGTTAGAGTTTATGATAAGCTTACCCGTGATGACCTCATTCGGGTTCCTTGCTTTCTGGGAGGTCACAACAAACGCTCTCCCTTGCACTACCGGTTTTGACTTTTCTGGGACGGCCTTTGGTGTCTCCATCTTGGCTGAACTTGTTTTTGGTAAACGACAAAATTGAGCTAAATGACCTTCTCTTCCACAATTATAACATGCTTTAGACGGCATCGCGCAGTTTGGACTGATGTGCCCCTCCCCTCCGCATTTGAAACATATGATAGGTGGTCGTTCTCCTTCTTTAACAACGGGTACTGGTGTTGACGTCTTTCCATCATTGTTGAATCTCCTCTTCTTGAAATGACCATTCTTATTGTTTTGGCCCTGATTACCACTGAAGTGGTTACCATTTTTGGCCTGTTGATTCCCTCCACGCTTGTTGTCACCGCTTCGATGACTGCTCTCACTGGTATTATCATTTTGCCGACTGCTCTCTTTTGGTTGCGTTGACTCGTTATCGCGCTCCACTAACTGAGCCCTATTCACAACATCTGAATACAAACACAATTTAAAAGAAATAAGATGATGTATCTCAGGTTTCAAACCTCGCAAAAACATTCGCGTCATTCACTCTTCATTATCCACCAAGTGGGACGCAAATCGGGACAACTCAACAAATTTAGCCTCATACTGCGACACGGTCATATTATTCTGCTCCAATTTGATGAACTCCACCTCCTTCATGTGACGGACACTTTCGAAAAAGTATTTGTCATTAAACAGCTCTTGGAACTTCTCTCAAGACATCTTCAGTGCGGCAGGTTGAGTACGCTTAATCGATTTCCACCAGTAATCTGCCTCTCCTCGCAACATAAAGGCGGCAAAGGGAACCTTTTGCTCCTCGGAGCATCCTAAGACATCAAATATCTTGGTGATCTTCTTTATCCATGTTTTCGCTATAAGTGGTTTTGGCTCTCCCTTAAACTCCGGTGGTCCCAACTCCTTGAACTGTTTAGCGGTGACCGTCCGAGAGTTTTCAGTGTTTTCACCTATATTTTGGACAGGAGCCGCTCTCGCCTGCTGTTTCATGAACTGCATAAAGCTTCTGAACATTCCATCATTCATCATCTGGTCAGTGTTGTTGTTTGCATGAGGATTGTCACCTTCCTGATGCACATTATCCTGATTATTGATATGTGGTGAATCAACAGTCGCCTGTGCTCCATTGCTATTCTCAACATTCTCAGATGCCATTTTCAGATACTGCCACAAAACAAAAGTTAATTGATATGTCATATATTATCCTTATATTATGACCGACCAATTAAATACCATGTAAATAAACTTAGGTAGGTCAAACTAGCGAAGGAATTCCCCGTCTCTCCCCTCCTAGTTCTATTCTCACATCTTAGCCAGGGATCATATCCCTAAGCTCTGATACCAACTGTGACATTGGACACCATCACGTGTCAGCACCTCACAAAGGTACCTATCATCTTGCCACCGCAGAACGGCGTCCCCTACGGAGAGTCTGGCTTCGGTGCATTCCCCATCAACAGGATGTCACCAGATAGAGGCTCGGGGCTCTTTACTTATGGCTCTGATACCAACTGTGACGCCCCCAAAATTAGGTATACATCACCCATCTTGGGTCGTCAGATACATGGTACAGAATACAAATACAATTTATTAATACAACTGTCGTGTACAATACGACAAAACATAACTGTGAGTTTGAATATAATTATTGTCTACTAGAGATTATACAAACTCAAAAGGAGTCCTCATTACAATTATTGTCACACTATTTAATAGAATAGTGAGGGCTACTAATACTATCATCTGGTCCATCACTCCGTTCCCCGACTCGTCCCAGCTATATTCTCATTTCCTGAAGAGAACAGTGAAAGAAAGGGTGAGCTCAACTAGCCCAGTAAAAAATATTATGACTAAGATAATGCAGAATAAATTATCATTAGCCTTCAACAGTGTTAAACTGATAAAATATAACGAACATCAAGTTTAACTGCAGCGGAACAAGCAATCCATTAAAAGAGTCAAGTAGAGAATAAAATCTACTATCTTCTATGATTTAAAAGGTTTTTCAACCCTGTTATCGCTGGGACTCAGCTTAATAAAATAATCAACATCATCGAATCACCCCTGCACTACGCCCAAGGATATTCGTGTATTCATTAATGGTCATGATCATGCCAACAACTGTCCATCAATGCACTACGGGCCAATAAGGACTTTTACCACACCATTTGTAACATTACGGTCATGACTATACCAAATAATCCCTGGTCATAATCATACCAAGTCCATCAATGCACTACAGGCCACAGATGACTTTCAATATTTTATAAACATGAGGATGATGACAATGATATAAGAATTCAATAAAACAAGTTCAAGAATTAATTTATCCAAGAATTAACAACGTCCAAATTGTCAACATGATACTGCTTTGTGGAGTAAAATTCAAGAATGCTTAGAAGAATATTTTCATGAAATGGTACTGGATGAAACGCAATTATCAAGGATATTCCACAAATTTCATGAAGTATAGAATCTGTGGCCTGTAGTGCATAGACGGACTTGATATGATTATGAACAGGGATTATTCGATATAATCATAATCGTAATGTTACAAATGATGTGGAAAAAGTCCTCATTAGCCCGTAGTGCATTGATGGACAGTTTTTGGTATGATTATGGCTATGGATTCTCTTTGACCGTACTGCAAAGATGAATTATTTTATGGCATGATCAGGACCGTTGATGAAAACATGATTATCTTTAACCATAGTGCATGGGTAATTCGTGGTCGTGATACTAAAGAATATCCTTGGCCGTAGTGCAGGGGTGATTCGATGATGTAGATTATTTATTAAGCTGAGTCTCAGCGATAAAAGTCATGAAAAACCTTTTAAATCATAAAAGATAGTAGATTTTATTCTCTACTTAACTCTTTTAATGGATTGCTTGATCTGCTGCAGTTAAACTTGATGTCTATTGTATTCTATCAGTTTAACATTGTTGAAGACTAATGATAATTTATTTTACATTATCTTAGTCATAATATTTTTTACTGGGCTAGTTGAGCTCACCCTTTCTTCCACTGTTCTCTTCAGAAAATGAGAATATAGTTGGGACGAGTCGGGAAACGGTGTGATATACCAGATGATAGTGTGACGCCCCCAAAATTAGGTATACATCACCTATCTTGGGTCGTCAGATACATGGTACAGAATACAAATATAACTTATTAATACAACTGTCGTGTACAATACGACAAAACATAACTATGAGTTTGAATACAATTATTGTCTACTAGAGACTATACAAACTCAAAATGAGTCCTCATTACAATTATTGTCACACTATTTAATAGAATAGTGAGGACTACTACTACTATCATTTGGACCATCACTCCGTTCCCCGACTCGTCCCATCTATATTCTCATTTCCTGAAGAGAACAGTGAAAGAAAGGGTGAGCTCAACTAGCCCAGTAAGAAATATTATGACTAAGATAATGCAGAATAAATTATCATTAGCCTTCAACAGTGTTAAACTGATAAAATATAACGAACATCAAGTTTAACTGCAGCGGAACAAGCAATCCATTAAAAGAGTCAAGTATAGAATAAAATCTACCATCTTCTATGATTTAAAAGGTTTTTCAACACTGTTATCGCTGGGACTGAGCTTAATAAAATAATCCACATCATCGAATCACCCCTGCACTACGACCAAGGATATTCGTGTATTCATTAATGGTCATGATCATGCCAACAACTGTCCATCAATGTACTACGGGCCAATAAAGACTTTTACCACATCATTTGTAACATTACAGTCATGATTATACAGAATAATTCCTGGTTATAATCATACCAAGTCCATCTATGCACTATAAGCCACAGATGACTTTCAACATTTTATAAACATGAGGATGATGACAATGATATAAGAATTCAATAAAACAAGTTCAAGAATTAATTTATCCAAGAATTAACAACGTCCAAATTGTCAACATGATACTGCTTTGTGGAGTAAAATTCAAGAATGCTTAGAAGAATATTTTCATGAAAAGATACTGGATGAAACGCAATTATCAAGGATATTCCACAAATTTCATGAAGTATAGAAGTCAAAACTTAACCAACTGAGTATAATAAAGAATGGAATAACAAAAGAAATCACCATGCATGCGATAGACCGCACAGACAGGTTATTCCAACAGAATAATAAATAATGGAACCAGGTCCGGCGTAAAACGCACAGACAAGATATTCCAACAGAATAATAATAAAGACGAAACCAGGTCCGGTGTAAAATACACAGACAGGATGTTCCAACAAAATAATAATAAAGACGGAACCAGGTCCGGTGTAAAACACACAGACAGGATGTTACAACAGAATAATAATAAAGACGGAACCAGGTCCGGTGTAAAACACACAGACAGGATGTTTCAACAGAATAACAGAAGAATGTCACCAAGTATAGGGTAGACCGCGTATACAGGTTATTCCAACAGAATAATAAGAAATTGAACAACAAAAGTTCTCTTCATGAATAAGAAAGAATAACACCCCTTACCGTTTTAAAGAAGAACTGAAATAAGGAAGTAATTAAGTAGCAGAATATTTTTCTTCTCTCTATCTCTATAGTTTCTCTCTATAGTTTCTCTCTCTAGAGTTCAGTGAATTCGTAAGAAATAATGAAGGAATGCGCTGCTATTTATAGAAAAATGGAATGCATAGTAACTAATCCATGAACGGTCCAGATTGATTACTTTAATCTGACGGTCCATATTTAAAGAAAAATCTTTTAAATAAAATATAATATATTCTATTTATAGAATAACTTTAATAAAGTATTCTGTTTTATATAAAAAGATGTTTCTGTTTTATTACGTTAATAATACGAATAAAACAAAACGCCATTATCGCTAAATAATTCATATTATTAACTGACAATAATTGAATCAAACTGAGTGACTTCTCACATAAGCATTAATAATCAATACCGTGTGCTACTATGCAACCACACGTATTACTGTACTTTTACTACTGAGTAGTTCAACAGTATCAATGGTAAAACTTCCGCCGTTATTTTTAATAAAATATTTTTGTCGTTTTCTCAATCCGACAATAATTCCGTTGTGGGGTCCACCAATAATTGTGCCGGTGTAAGAATATTCCCTGTTAAAACGAATATTCCCCGACCAATTGAATATTATATAACAACTTGCGTACTTTGTAAAATTTATAAATATTACCCACAACTATAACATTATATCAACTTAACTCCATAATATTCAAAAATGATATTTATAGAAAATTCATCTTTATTTATAAAAGTTGGGGTCTTATAACAGTGTTTGAAATTCACGGGCTGAAATCATACGCTAGATTTTTAACATTGTCAAATAAAACTAAATTTTATATTATATATATATATAACAAATGCTATATTAGAAAAATCCTACCACCCGTGAATCATTTTTCAAGGTGCTGGCCAATGAGGAAAACTAACACATGCCCACTTGGAGCTTTAACCGATTAGGAAGCATCCTAATTCACAAGTTATCAGTATAATGCATGTTTTGAAAAGTTTGGTAAATAAGTCCAAGCTTTGAAAAGAAAAAGATTGCATCCTGCCAAATTAACTTTATTTTCCAGGACCACCACCACCCACCCACTCACATGTTACACAATATATATAATGCATATATATATATATATATATATATATATATATATATATATATATATATATATATATATATATATACCTCATAACTTCCTTCCGATTATTTTGAAAAATAGGTAAATAGGGGGTCCATAAATACATCGTAAAAATCTCCTCAATATTTTTAACAACATTCATCATCATTATTATAATTCGTAATATTTAACAACAAGGTCGTTTTCAGGAAAAATGGGGCTTTCCAATAAGGATTTCTCCCGATTGGCGCGCAATTAGGTGACCAAACCTTTCATTGACATAACTTTTAGACATTATCAATATTGTAAATAATAATATTAATAACTATGTCATCTCAATTATTGATTTAATAATATATAAAAATATCGACAATAATTGAATCAAATAACGTGAGATACTATGCAACAATTACTGTAGCAATAATTAAACAAAACTGAGTGACTTCTAACGTAAGCATCAATAATCAATACCGTGTGCTACTGTGCAACAACGCGTATTACTGTATTTTAACCACCAGGTATTCTAACAGTTAACGGTAAAACTTTTGTCGTTATTTTATAAAAAGATATTTTTGTCGTTTTCTCAATCCGACAATAATTCTGTTGTGGGGTCCACCAATGATTGTGCCGTCGTACGAATATTCCCTGACCAATCGAATATTATATAACAACTTGCGTACTTTGTAAAATTTATAAATATTACCCACAACTATAACATTATATCAAATTCACTCCATAATATTCAAAAATAATATTTATACAAAATTCATCTTTATTCATAAAAGTTGGGGTCTTACAACCTCCCCTTCTTATGAAATTTCGCCCTCGAAATTAGGGTACGTACCTAGTATGTCGAAGAGATAAGGATACCTTGATTTTATTTCAGATTCTAACTCCCAGGTCATTTCCTCAACATCGTGATTTCTCCACAAAACTTTGACTTGAGGTATAACCTTGGAGCGTAAAATATGCTCCTTCTTATCCAAGATTTTAACAGGAACCTCTTCATACGTTAAATCTTCCGCTATTTCGTCCGGTTCTAACTCAATAATGTTCTGACGCCCCCAAAATAGGTATACAACACCCATTCTGAGTCGCCAAAATACATGGTACAGAAACAACTACATCTTTACTGTTACAACATAAGAACTGTGAGTTTAAATACAAATATTATCATCTAGACAATATCCACACTCAAATAAGTCCTCATTATAATTATTGATACATTATTTCACAAAAATGGTGAGGACTACTAAAATAACTTCTAGAACCATCATTCCATACTCCGACTAGTACTCGCTACATTCTCGCCTCCTAAGAAAAATGAAACAAAAAGGAAAAGGGTGAGTTCAACTAGCTCAGTAAAGAACATTATGAATAAGATAATACAGAACAAATTATCGTTAGTATTCAACAGGGAAAAATCTAATAGAATACAATAGACAACAAGTTTTAAATCAATAACTGCAGCGAAAACAGCAAACCATTAGAAGAGTCAAGTAGAGAATGAGTTCTACTATCTTCTAAGATTTAAAAGTCCATCATCAATATTTTATCCCTGTAACAACAATCAATAACCATCTTTAATCAAATATTCATCTTTGCACTACAGAACAAAAATATTCATTTGTATCACCAGTCGGTCATGTTCATCTCAACACCTGTTCATCTTTGCACTACGGGCCAAAGATATTCATCAGTTAATCATTCATCTTTACACTACAGGCCAAAGATATTCAGTAATATCATCATTTAGGACTGAGGATGATGAAAAATATCTTAAAGAAAACGAATCCAATGAAACAAAATAAAAAATATTAAGGATTCGTATTTCGATTTATCCATGTCCAAAAATACCTTATAATTATTCATAGTGAAGTAAAATTCAAGAATGATCAAAACATGGATACAATCAAAGCTAGTACCCATAATAGATATTTTGAACGAAAAGAAGAAAATTTCATTTTTCGGTTAATAGTAACTCGTGAATAGTAACTCATAAATAGTAACCCCGACGTGAAAAGTTCCAAATTTGATAAAAAATTTCAACTAATATTTCGGCATAATGATATTGAAGAAATAATATCATTTTCGAATAAAATAACATCCCTTACCTCGTAAAGACAGTACTTCTGGTCGAAATACCGGTATAAGGCTGAAAGAAACTTGTTCTGATGAATAGAAATTCTCAAAGTATCTAAATACTCACAAAATACACTCAATAATCTAGAGAGAGAAAGAGAGAAAACTTGTTTCTGGTGTGATTTTCAATTTTAACTTAGCCCTCTATTTATAGAAAAATGTTAGCACGCCGAAACAGACTTAACCTGCAACCTGATGGCTTTACCTGCTATTATTACAGCCTACCACATTTAAATAAAAATCTCAGTATATTTCTTCACCAACCAAGAGTGGGGCCCACCAATTCTAGAATTTTCCACCAAAATGATAAACTCCGAAAATTTAACAAATCCTGAACCAGTCATCTCGTAAAATTCATAATAAATCATACGTTCATTTTTAACGGTTCAAAATTTGTGGACATATACTCAACTTATATATGTATAACATATCCAAAAATTACCACGATCTAACGGTCGGATTAAAAATTATAACCCCCGCAAAATATCTCAAAAAACCTGATTTTTAATACCTCCATTCCGATAAAAATACTGATAAAAATCTCAACATTAACTCCTTCATTTTTAACCACAAAAATATATCCCTCATTTATATCCACATAAAATAAATATTTCCTTATCATATGAATCAATAATTAATTATTCACAAATAATATCACAGAATCACATTTATGACAACCAGGCCGTTCCCAGGAAAGAGGGGGCTTTTCAATAAGGATTTTTCCTTACTGGCGCACAATTAGATGACCAAACCTCTCCTTAGACAGAACTTTCTAGACATTGCCAATAATGTTATCTAATAATATTATTCAAATAATATGAATTATTGATCTGATAATGAAAAATACTGTGTAGTGATAATTATTGAAACAACAGTAATATAAAATATCAACGCAGCAATTATTGAATCAATAAAATAAAATACTGAACAGTAATTACTGTAACCATTATTGAGTAGTGCCTTCTTATGTAAGAATCAATAATTGGTGCAATACAGTGTGCTGCTGTGCAACAACGCGTATTACTGAGTTTTAACCACCGGGTATTCCAACAGTATTAACGCTAACAACTACGCCAATATTTATAAACAACTTATACTTGTCGTTTTCTTCATCCAATCGCTTTCCGTTATGGGGCCCACAAAAGACTGCGCCGTCGTACGAATATTCCCCGACAGGAAGAATATTCCATGACCAAACGAATATTCCCCGACAATAATGAATATTTTATAACCACCAGCTTATTTGAAATATTTACGCATTTTACCCATAACTAACCTCATTAATCAATTTAACCCTTACTATTTCAAAATAATAAATAGAGGAAATTTAAATTTTATTTATTAATAATTTGGGGTCTTACAACCTCCCCTCCTTATGAAATTTCGTCCTCAAAATTGACGTACGTACCTGGTATTTCGAAAAGATGATGATACCTCGCTTTCATTTTCGTTTCCAACTCCCAGGTCATTTCCTCAATAGCATGGTTTCTCCACAAAACTTTAACTTGTGGTATGACCTTCGTGCGTAGGACATGCTCTTTTCTATCCAAGATCTTGACAGGTACCTCTTCGTACGTTAAGTCTTCAGCTATCTCGTCCGGTTCTAACTCAATTACGTGGTCTGCTGTTTCACATATTTACGTAACACAGATATATAAAAAATATTATGAACACGAGACATACTTAGAGGTAACGCGAGTCTATAGGCCACATTTCCTACTCGGTCAAGAATCTGAAATGGACCAATAAATCGTGGATTAAGCTTTTCTCTCTTCCCAAATCTTGTAACTCCTTTTCATGGAGTCACACGCAATAATACATGATCCCTAATGTCAAATTCCACGTCCTTTCGATGAAGATCCGCATAACTCTTTTGTCGATCTTGTGCTGTTTGTATACGCTGTCGAATCGTTTGGATCTTCTCTGTAGTTATTCGTACCAACTTTGGTCCTAGCAACGTTGCTTCTCCCACGTCATCCCAACATACTGGAGAGCGACACTTTCGTCCATATAATGCTTCAAATGGGGCCACACCTATACTTGCCTGATAACTGTTATTGAAGGAGAATTCCACCAACGGTAGGTACTTATCCCAACTCCCTTTGAAATCTAGGACACAAAGTCTTAATAGATCTTCAAGAGTTTGAATAGTCCTCTCTGATTGTCCGTCCGTTTGAGGATGGTATGCCGAACTAAATCGTAAATCTGTGCCCATAGCTTTTTGCAAGCTTACCCAAAATCTTGAATGAATCTTGGGTCACGATCAGAAACTATGGATACTGGCATGCCATGCAGTCTCACAATCTCATCTACGTATATACGAGCAAGACGTTCAAGGGAATAAGTCTCCCGTATCGGTAAGAAATGAGCAGACTTGGTTAATCTATCAACAATAACCCAAATAGCATTTATGCCTTGAGAAACCGTGGGAAGACCCGTAATGAAATCCATGGTAATGTGTTCTCACTTCCATTTCGGAATCTCAAGTAGTTGCAATGGACTCTTTGGCACTTGATGTTCTGACTTTACACGTTGACAAGTTAAACACCTCGAGATAAACTTTGCAATCTCTCTTCATATTGTTCCACCAAATGTATGTTGAAGATCACGATACATTTTGGTACTTCCAGGATGGATTGCAAATGGTGTAGTGTGTGCTTCCATCATGATCTTGTACTTCAAATCAGAATCGTTAGGAACACAAAGTCTGGAGTGGACTCGAAGTATTCCTTCTTCATCGATTCTTGCTTCTGGAATAGCACCTTCTTGCACTTTCTTCTTCATACGCATCAGCTCCGGGTTTGTGGTTTGAGTAACTTTAACTTTATCAATTAAAGTTGGTTCTATGCGTATACTTGACATCATCGCACTCGTTCCTGCATATGATCTTCTACTCAACGCGTCAGCTACCACGTTTGCTTTTCCAGGATGGTATTGAATAGTGTGGTCGTAATCTTTCAACAGCTCGAGCCAACGTCGTTGCCGCATGTTGAGTTCTTTTTGAGTGAAGAAATATTTGAGGCTTTTATGGTCTGAATATATCTCCACTTTCTCCCCATATAGATAATGCCTCCAGATCTTTAGCGCGAAAACGACTGCTGCCAACTCTAGATCATTAGTAGGATAATTCCTCTCATATTCTTTAAGTTGTCGCGAGGCATAGGCTATAACTTTCCCACGTTGCATGAGAACACATCCTAGCCCTTTGCCTGAAGCATCGCTGTAGATAACAAATCCATCCGAACCAGATGGTATGGTCAAAACAGGTGCCGAAATGAGTCTCCTCTTAAGCTCTTAAAAACTCTTCTCGCATTCCTCGCTCCATACGAATTTGATATCTTTCCGAGTCAGCTGAGTTAACGGGGTAGCGATTCGAGAAAATCCTTCCACGAATCTCCGATAATAACCAACTAAGCCCAGAAAGCTACGTACTTCGGTCACCGTCTTTGGTTGCTCCCAACTTTGTATTGCTTCAATCTTCGTCGGGTCAACAAATACTCTATGTTTTGACACCACGTGCCCTAGGAATGCTACTTCCTCAAGCCAGATCTCGCATTTCTTCAACTTAGCATATAGCTTGCTATCACGAAGCCTTTGCAGTACTAGCTTCAAATAGTGCTCATGATCTTCACGGCTTTTGGAATATATGAGGATGTCATCAATAAAGACAACAACGAACTGATCCAAATAATCCTTGAATACTCGGTTCATCATATCCATGAAAGCCGCAGGAGCATTAGTCAATCCAAAAGACATGACTAGAAATTTATAATGTCCGTACTGAGTTCTGAAGGCAGTCTTCAGAATATCCTCAGTTTTAACCTTCAGCTAATGATATCCAGAACGAAGATCGATATTTGAAAAGAATTGTGCTCCTTGTAACTGGTCAAACAGGTCATCAATACGAGGTAGCGGATACCTATTCTTGATAGTGACATGGTTTAATTCCCGATAATCAATACAAAGTCGCATACTCCCGTCTTTCTTCTTTACAAATAAAACAGGAGCACCCCAAGGAGATGTACTAGGACGAATGAAACCGATGTCCAACAAATCTTGTAGTTGGACCTTTAACTCCTGAAGTTCAATAGGAGCCATTCGATATGGGGTTTTAGAAATGGACTTTGTACCAGGTTCAAGATCAATAAAAAATTCAAATTCACGTTCCGGGGGTAGACCGGGAAGTTCTTCAGGAAATACGTCAGGAAAGTCAATAACAACAGGAATATTATTCAAATTTGATGTGTCTTTTTTCAAATCCATAACATGGGCTAAGAAAGCTTGACATCCGTTTTTTAATAAACGAATGACTTTATGGCTTGATATAAAAGTGATTGATTTTAATGGCTTAGTTGCTTGAATTCGTACAACAGGTTGGTTAGGAATATGAAAACTAACAACCTTACGAAAACAATCAATTTTGGCATGATGAGTAGTTAACCAATTAATCCCTAAAATCATATCAAAAGCAAGTATCTTTAAAGAGATAAGGTCAACAGGTAAGGTGATTGTGCTAACTTGGATCACACAAGATTTATAAACAGTGGATGTGATGAAAGTTTCTCCTAACGGAGTCTCCAAAAATAAATCAAAATCTAACTTCTCCGGAGTCAAGTTTAAATGTTAAGCACAAGCAGGAGAAATAAATGAATGGGTAGCACCAGTATCTAATAAGGTATAAACTTCGCATGAATTTATGATTAGCTTACCCGTGATCACCTCGTTTGGGTTCCTCGCATGTTGACCAGTCACGACAAACGCTCTTCCGGGAAGCGTTGACTTTGTCTTTTCTGGGACAGCTTTTTGAGTCACCATCCCCGCTGGACTTAGTTTCGCTACAGTGCAATCTCGAGCGATATGTCCTTCCTTTCCATAATTATAACATACCTTAAACTGTTGTGGGCAGTTTGGGCTGATATGTCCTTCTTTTCCACAATTGACGTATACCGGGTTTCAAACTTCTCAGAAACATTCGCGTCACACGTTCCTCATTCTCCACCAAATGAGGTGCAAACCTGGACAACTCTGCAAACTTTGCCTTGTACTGGGACACCGTCATGTTATTCTGCTCCAGTCTAATAAACTCTACCTCCTTCATATGACGAATACTTTCAGGGAAGTGCTTGTCATTGAATAGTTTCTGAAATGTCTCTCAAGACATGCTGAGTGCGGCTGGATGGGTACGCTTCACAGACTCCCACCAGTAGTCTGCCTCGCCACGGAACATAAAGGTGGCGAATGGAACCTTCTGTTCCTCCGTGCATCCCAAGACATCGAATATCTTGGTATTTTTCTTGACCCATGTCTCCGCCTTAATCGGATCCGGTTTTCCCCAGAATTCTGGTGGTCCCAACTCTTTGAACTGCTTGGCTGTAACCAGCTGTGCGTTGCCATTGTTTCTTCCTATATTTTGAACAGGAATCTCCTTCGTCTGGTTTTGCATGAATCACAAAAAACTTCTAAACATCTCATCGTTCATCGTCTGCTCAGTGGTGTTGTTCACATGAGGAACATTGCCAGCCTGTTGCACGTTCTCCTCATTGGTGAGTATAGGCATCTCCACCGTCTCATTTACTCCACTATTAACATTCTCAGTCGACATTCTCAAATACTGCCATAAAACAAGGGTTAATTTAACAAATTAACATATCACATAATATCCCTATATTATGACCGACCAACAAATAAGCTTAGGTAGGACATACTAGCGAAGGATTTACTCGTCTCTTTTATTCCTCGATCTCCGCCAGAGATCATATCCCTAAGCTCTGATACCAACTGTGACGCCCCTAAAATAGGTATACAACACCCATTCTGAGTCGCCAAAATACATGGTACAGAAACAACTACATCTTTATTATTACAACACAAGAACTGTGAGTTTAAATACAAATATTGTCATCTAGACAATATCCACACTCAAATGAGTCCTCATTACAATTATTGATATATTATTTCACAAAAATGGTGAGAACTACTAAAATAACTTCTAGAACCATCATTCCATACCCCGACTAGTACTCGCTACATTCTCGCCTCCTGAGAAAAATGGAACAAAAAGGAAAAGGGTGAGCTCAACTAGCCCAGTAAAGAATATTATGACTAAGATAATACAGAACAATTTATCGTTAGTCTTCAACAGGAAAAAACTAATAGAATACAATAGACAACAAGTTTTAAATCAATATTCGCAGCGAAAAATAATAATTCATAGAAGAGTTACGTAGAGAATGAAATCAACTATTATCTATGAATTTAAAAGTTTATTATCAATATTTTATCCCTGTAACATCAATTAATATTCATCTTTGCACTACAAGCCAAAGATATTTATCAGTTGGTCATGTTCATCTCAACACCTGTTCATCTTTGCACTACGGGCCAAAGATATTCATTAGAAATCATTCATCTTTGCACTACAGGCCAAAGATATTCATTAATATCATCATTTAGGACTGAGGATGATGAAAAATATTTTAAAGAAAACGAATCCAGTGAAGTAAAGAACAAATATTAGGGATTCGTATTACAGTTTATCCATGTCCAAAAATACCTCATAAACAATCATAGTGGAGTAAAATTCAAGAATGATCAAAACATGGATACAATCAAAGTTAGTATCCATAATAGATATTTTGGACAAAAAGAAGAAAATTTCATTTTTTGGTGAATAGTAACTCGTGAATAGTAACTTATGAATAGTATCCCCGACATGAAAAGTTCTAAATTTGATAAAAATTTCCAACCAATATAATGATATTGAAGAAATAATATCATTTTCGAATAAAATAATATCCCTTACCTCGTAAAGACAGTACTTCTAGTTGAAAAATCGGATATAGGCTATGACTTGAACTTGTACCGTATAGCAATACTCAAAGTATTAAAATACTCACAAGAATACGCTCACTAATATAGAGAGAGAAAGAGAGAGAAGATTTCAGTTTCTGGTGTGATTTTCAATTCTAACCTAAGCACCCTATTTATAGGAAAATGCTTAGAACACCAAAGCAGAAAATTTAATATAATAATAATATATTTATGCAATTGTCAAGCCCACCTTAGACAACTGATCTCAGCCCATTTATATCACATGTTAGCCCACTTGAATGCAAAAAAACGTTTTTTTTCAAAATAATAATTAAAACTTCCAAAAATCAATTATTTCGGAACTTCGATAAATCATAATAAATCATACGTTCATAATAAACCAGTCATCTCGTAAAATTCATAATAAATCATACGTTCATTTTTAACGGTTCAAATTTTGTGGACATATACTCAACTTATATATGTATAACATATTCAAAAATTACCACGATCCAACGGTCGGATTAAAAATTATAACCCCCGCAAAATATCTCAAAAACCCTGATTTTTAATACCTCCATTCCGACAAAAATACTGATAAAAATCTCAACATTAACTCCTTCATTTTAACCACAAAAATATATCCCTCATTTATATCCACATAAAATAAATATTTCCTTATCATATGAATCAATAATTAATTATTCACAAATAATATCACAGAATCACATTTATGACAACCAGGCCGTTCCCAGGAAAGAGGGGGCTTTTCAATAAGGATTTCTCCTTACTGGCGCGCAATTAGATGACCAAACCTCTCCTTAGACAGAACTTTCTAGACATTGCCAATAATGTTATCTAATAATATTATTCAAATAATATGAATTATTGATCTTATAATGGGAAATACTGTGTAGTGACAATTATTGAAACAACAGTAATATAAAATATCAACGCAGCAATTATTGAATCAATAAAATAAAATACTGAACAGTAATTACTGTAACCATTATTGAGGTGTGCCTTCTTACGTAAGAATCAATAATTGGTGCAATACAGTGTGCTACTGTGCAACAACGCGTATTACTGTGTTTTAACCACCGGGTATTCCAACATTATTAACGGTAACAACTACGCCATTATTTATAAACAACTTATACTTGTCATTTTCTTCATCCAATCGCTTTCCGTTATGGGGCCCACAAAAGACTGCGCCGTCGTACGAATATTCCCCGACAGGAAGAATATTCCACGACCAAACGAATATTCCCCGACAACAATGAATATTTTATAACCACCTGCTTATTTGAAATATTTGCGCATTTTACTCATAACTAACCTAATTAATCAATTTAATACTTACTAATTCAAAATAATAAATAGAGGGAATTTAAATTTTATTTATTAATAATTTGGGGTCTTATAAATGTGGTTCGGGTCTTTCACATATTTACGTAACGTAGATATATGAAAAATGTTATGAACACGAGACATACTTAGCGGTAAGACGAGTCTATAGGCCACAGTTGCTACTCGTTCGAGGATTAAAAATGGGCAAATGAATCGAGAATTGAGCTTTCCTCTCTTTCAAAATCTCGTAACTCCTTTCCATGGAGCAACACGTAACAACACATGTTCTCCAATATTGAATTCTACGTCCTTTCGATGAAGATCAGTACAGCTCTTTTGTCGATCTTATGAGGTTTTTATACGTTGTGAATCGTTTGAATTTTTTTCGTAGTCATACGTACCAACTCCGGTCCCAACAACGTTGCTTCACCCACCTCATCCCAGCATACTGGAGAACGACACTTTCTTCCATATAACGCCTCAAACGGAGCCATGCCAATACTTGCTTGATAACTGTTGTTGTAGGAAAACTCCACCAATGGTAAGAACTTGTCCCAACTTCCCTTGAAGTTAAGGACACAGAGTCTTAATAGATCTTCAAGAGTTTGAATAGTCCTTTCTGACTGCCCGTCCGTTTGAGGATAATAAGCCGAAATAAATTGTAAATTCGTGCCCATAGGTTTTTACAAACTGACTCAAAATCGTGAAGTGAATCTTGGGTCTCGATCAGAAATTATGGATACTGGCTTACCATGCAATCTTACAATCTCGTTTATGTACATACGAGCAAAACGTTTAAGTGTATAAGTTTCTCGTATAGGTAAGAAATGAGTCGACTTGGTCAATCTATCAACAATGACCCAAATCGCATCTATACCTTGAGAAACCTTGGCAAGACCGGTAACGAAATCCATGGTAATGTGATCCCACTTCCATTCTAGAATTTTAAGTGGTTGCAATGGACCTTTTGGTACTTGATGCTCCGCCTTGATTCGTTTACAAGTTAGACACCTTGAGATAAATTCCGCGATCTCTCTCTTCATATTGCTCCACCAAAATGTATGTCGAAGATCATGATACATTTTGGTACTCCCAGGATGGATTGCAAACGGTGTGTTGTGCGCCTCCATCATGATTTTATACTTTAAATCAGGGACGTTAGAAACACAAAGTCTAGAGTTGACACGAAGTATTCATTCTTTATCGATTCTTGCTTCCGGCATAGCACCTTCTTGCACTTTCTTTCTCATACGCATCAGCTCCAGGTTTGTAGCTTAAACAGCTTTAACTTTATCGATTAAAGTCGGTTCTACTCGTATATTCGCTATCATCACACGGGTCCCTGGAGTCTTTAACTCTATCTCCATCCTTTGCAAGTCATATAAAATGGGCCTTTGCGTTGACATTATCGCACTCGTATCCGCATATGATCTTCTACTCAAAGCGTCAGCTACTACGTTCGCTTTTCCAGGATGGTATTGAATGGTATGATCATAATCTTTCAACAGTTCAAGCCAACGTCATTGCCGCATGTTGAGTTCCTTTTGGGTAAAGAAATATTTGAGGCTTTTATGATCCGTAAAGATCTCCACTTTCTCCCCATACAAGTAATGTGACGCCCCCAAAATAAGTATACAACACCCATTCTGTGTCGTCAATAACATGGTACAGAAACAACTATAACTTTATTAATACAACATAAAAACTGTGAGTGTAAATACAAATATTGTCATCTAGACAGTATCCACACTCAAATAAGTCCTCATTACAATTATTGGTACAATATTTTACAAAAAAAAGAATAGTAACTCATGAATAGTAACCCCGACATGATCAAAACATGGATACAATCAAAGCTAGTATCCATAATAGATATTTTGGACAAAAAGAATAAAATTTCATTTTTCAGTGAATAGTAACTCATTAATAGTAACCCCGACATGAAAAGTTCCAAATTTGATAAAAACTCATGTTAATATTTCAGCATAATGATATTGAAGAAAATAATATCATTTAAGAAGAAAATAATATCCCTTATCTCAGAAAGACGGTACTTCTGACTGGAATACTAGATATAGTGATGAAGGAAACTTGCACCGTATAGCAACACTCAAAGTATCAAATACTCACAAGAATACGCTCGATATAGAGAGAGAAATAGAGAGAAACTTGTGTTTCTGGTGTGATTTTCAATTCTAACCTAAGCACCCTATATATAGGAAAATGCTTAGAACACCAAAGCAGAAAATTTAATATAATATTAATATATATATATATATATATATATATATATATAAAATTTTCAAGCCCACCTCAAGACCATCTGAACTTAGCTCATTATGCACATGTTGTAGCCCAAAAAACGTTTTCTTTGAAAAAAATAATTAAAACTTACAAAAATCAATTATTTCGGAACTTCGGAACTTCAATAATTCATAATAAATAACGCTTTTATCAGAAAATTCGAATCTCGCGTGTTTTTATAGGAATTTCAATTCTCTACAACTTTTCAGAAGAAAGTTTTTCCAAATTCCAAACTGAAATTGACCGAAATCCACAAACAGACGATTTTACAGTCAATAATAAATTTTCAGTCAAGAATTGTGTCCACCAACACACAAAACATGTGTTAATCATTTAATGACAAAAAAATACTCTTCCTCCTCATATACTCATATATCCCACATTCATTATAAAAATATCACCATCAATATATTATTAAAATAATATATTTAAATGAATTATTTTATCAGAAAAAGATAAAATATTAATTTTCAACAATTGTCACATTAAAAATTTTCTCCATCTATATCCGCATAAAATTAATATTTTACTCATCATATAAATCAATAATTAATTATATACAAATAATATTACAGAATCACAGTACTGACAACCAGGCCGTTCCCAGGAAAGAGGGGGCTTTCCAATAAGGATCTCTCCTTACTGGCGCGCAATTAGATGACCAAACCTCTCCTTAGACAGAACTTTTTAGACATTACCAATAATGTTATCTAATAATATTATTCAGATAATATGAATTATTGTTCCGATAATAGAAAATACTGTGTAGTGACCATTAAAACAACAGTAATATAAAATATCAACGCAGCAATTATTGAATCAATAAAATATAATATTGAACAGTAATTACTGTAACAATTATTGAGTAGTGCCTTCTTACGTAAGAATCAATAATTGGTGCAATACCGTGTGCTACTGTGCAACAACGCGTATTACTGTGCTTTAACCACCGGGTATTCCAACAGTATTAACGGTAACAACTACGCCGTTATTTATAAATAACTTATTTTTGTCGTTTTCTTCATCCAATCGCTTTCCGTTATGGACCCCACAAAAGACTGCGCCGTCGTACGAATATTCTCCGACAGTAAGAATATTCCACGACCAAGCGAATATTCCCCGACAACAATGAATATTTTATAACCACTTGCTTATTTAAAATATTTGAGCATTTTACCCATAACTAACCACATTAATCAAATCAACCATTACTATTTTAGAATAATAAATAAAGGAAATTAAATTTCATTTATTAATAATTTGGGGTCTTACAACCTCCCCTCCTTATTAAATTTCGTCCTCGAAATTGACATACGTACCTGGTGTTTCGAAAAGATGAGGATACTTCGCTTTCATTTCCGTTTCCAACTCCCAGGTCATTTCCTCAATAGCATAGTTTCTCCACAAAACTTTAACTTGTGGTATGACCTTCGTGCGTAGGACATGCTCCTTCCTATCCAAGATCTTGACAGGTACCTCCTCGTACGTTAAGTTTTCGGCTATCTCGTCCGGTTCTAACTCAATAACGTGGTTCGGGTCTTTCACATATTTACGAAGCACAGATATATGAAAAACATTATGAACACGAGACATACTTGGAGGTAACGCGAGTCTATAGGCCACATTTCCTACTCGGTCAAGAATCTGAAATGGACCAATAAATCGTGGATTGAGCTTTCCTCTCTTCCCAAATCTTGTAACTCCTTTCCATGGAGCTACACGTAATAATACATGATCCCCAATGTCAAATTCAACGTCCTTTCGATGAAGATCCACATAACTCTTTTGTCGATCCTGTGCCATTTGTATACGTTGTCGAATCGTTTGGATCTTCTCTGTAGTCATTCGTACCAACTCTGGTCCCAACAACGTTGCTTCTCCCACCTCATCCCAACATATTGGAGAGCGACACTTTCGTCCATACAATGTGTGACGCCCCCAAAATTAGGTATACATCACCCATCTTGGGACGTCAGATACATAGTACAGAATACAAATACAACTTACTAATACAACTGTCGTGTACAATACGACAAAACATAAACTGTGAGTTTGAATACAAATATTATCTTCTAGAGAGTATTCATACTCAAAAGGAGTCCTCGTTACATTTCTTAACACACCATTACATAGAATAGTGAGGACTACTAACTAATACTATCATTCGGACCATCACTCCGTTTCCCGACTTGCCCCAGCTACGTTTTCATTTCCTGAAGAGAACAGCGAAAGAAAGGGTGAGCTCAACTAGCCCAGTAAGAAATATTATGACTAAGATAATGCAGAATAAATTATCATTAGCCTTCAACAATGTTAAACTGATAAAATATAATAGACATCAAGTTTAACTGCATCGGAACAAGCAATCCATTAAAAGAGTCAAGTAGAAAATAAACTCTACTATCTTTTATGATTTAAAAAGTTTTTCAACACTGTGATTGCTGAGACTCAGCTTAATAAAATAATCCACATCATCGAATCACCCCTGCACTACGGCCAAGGATATTCGTGTATTCATTAATGGTCATGATCATGCCAACAACTGTCCATCAATGCACTACGGGCCAATGAGGACTTTTACCACATCATTTGTAACATGACGGTCATGATTATACCGAATAATCCATGGTCATAATCATACCAAGTCCATCTATGCACTACAGGCCACAGATGACTTTCAACATAATATAAACATGAGGATGATGACAATGATATAAGAATTCAATAAAACAAGTTCAAGAATTAATTTATCCAAGAATTAACAACGTCCAAATTGTCAACATGATACTAATTTATGGAGTAAAATTCAAGAATGATCAGGAGAATATTTTCATGAATAGATACTAGATGAAGCGCAAATGTCAAGGATATTTCACAAATTTTATGGAGTATAGAAGTCAAAACTTGACCAACTGAGTATAATAAAGAATGAAATAACAAAAGAAATCACCATGCATGCGATAGACCGCACAGACAGGTTATTCCAACAGAATAATAAATAATAGAACCAGGTCCGGCGTAAACGCACAGACAGGATATTCCGACAGAATAATAAATAATGGAACTAGGTCCGGCATAAACGCACAGACAGGATATTCCGACAGAATAATAAATAATAGAACCAGGTCCGGTGTAAAACACACAGACAGGATGTTCCAACAGAATAATAACAAGACGGAACTAGGTCCGGTGTAAAACACACAGACAGGATGTTCCAACAGAATAATAGAAGAATGTCACCAAGTATAGGGTAGACCGCGTATACAGGTTATTCCAACAGAATAATAAAGAAATGGAATAACAGAAGTTCTCTTCTTGAATACAAAAGAATAATATCCCTTACCGTTTTAAAGAAGAGCTGAAATAAGGAAGTAGTTAAGTAGCAGAATACTCTTCTTCTCTCTCTCTATAGTTTCTCTCTATAGTTTCTCTCTCTAGAGTTCAGTGAATTCGTAAGAAATAATGAAGGAATGAGCTGCTATTTATAGAAAAATAGAATGCATAGTAACTAATCTATAAACGGTCCAGATTGATTACTTTAATCTAACGGTCCATGTTTAAAGAAAAATCTTTTAAATAAAATATAATATATTCTATTTATAGAATAACTTTAATAAAGTATTCTGTTTTATATAAAAAGATGTTTCTGTTTTATTACGTTAATAATACGAATAAAACAAAACGTCATTATCGCTAAATAATTCATATTATTAACTGACAATAATTGAACCAAACTGAGTGACTTCTCACATAAGCATTAATAATCAATACCGTGTGCTACTATGCAACCACACGTATTACTGTACTTTTACTACCGAGTAGTTCAACAGTATCAATGGTAAAACTTCCGCCGTTATTTTTAGTAAAATATTTTTGTCGTTTTCTCAATCCAACAATAATTCCGTTGTGGGGTTCACCAATGATTGTGCCGTTGTAAGAATATTCCCTGTTAAAATGAATATTCCCGGACCAATCGAATATAATATGACAACTTGCATACTTTGTAAAATTTATAAATACTACCCATAACTATTATATCAAATCCACACCATAATATAAAAAAAATTATTTCGAGAAAAATTAAATATTTATTCATAAAATCTGGGGTTTCACAATCTTCCCTCCTTATGGAATTTCGCCCTCGAAATTTACGTACGTACTTGGTATGCCGAACATGTGAGGATACCTTGACTTAACTTCAAATTCTAACTCTTGATGTATAACCTTTAAGCATCGAATATGATCCTTCTTATCCAAGATGTTAACACGTATCTCCTCATACGTTAAATCTTTTGCTATCTCGTCCGGTTCTAAATTAATAATGTCGTTCGGGTCGTCCACATATTTACGTAACATCGATACGTAAAAAAAATGTTCTGAACACGCAACATACTTGGCGGTAAAACGAGTCTATAGGCCACAGTTCCTACTTCATCGAGGATTTCAAATGGGCCAATTAAATCGAGAGTTGAGATTTCCTCTCTTCGTCGATTCTTGATTCTAGAATAACACCCTCTTGAACCTTCTTCTTCACATTTATCAGCTCTGAGTATGTAGCTTGAGCGGCTTTAACTTTATCGATTAAAATCGATTCTAATCATATATTCGTTATCTTCACGTGGGTTCGTATATTCGCACTTGTAACTGCATACGATCTTCTACTCAACGCATCAGCTACTACGTTCACTTTTCCACGATGGTATGGTATGATCATAATCTTTAACAGCTCGAGCCAACGTCTTTGGCGCATGTTACGTTCGCTTTAGTTGAATAAATATTTGAGGGTTTAAGAAATAGGTTTTGTACTGGGGTCAATATAAAATTCGATTTCACGCTCTAGGGGTAAGCTAAGAAGTCTTCAAGAATACGTCAGGAAATTTATTAACAATAGAAATATCATTCAAAACTGTGACTCTCGTCCAAGACTTGGATAACACGTCACATTGATATCTATTAACTTATCACCGTTATTCACAACGTCCCCTACCGAAAGTCTGGCTTCGGTGCATTCCACACAAGAAACCCAACAACTAAAGGATCGAGGCTCTTTATTTATGGCTTGATATGACAATGATTGACTTTAGTGGTTTGGTTACTTTGAATCTGCATAACAGGGTGGTTAGGAGTATGAAAGCTAACAACCTTACGAGAAGCATGATGAGTAGTGAACAAATCGTTTCAAAAAAAATCACATCAAAGGCAAGTATTTTCAAAGAGATAAGATCGACAGGTAACGTGAAAGTGTTGATTTGAACAAGATTTATAAATAGTGGAGGTAACGAAGATTTCTCTCAACTGAGTTTAAACAGACATATCAAAGTCTAAGTTCTCCGGAGTTAACTTCAAACATTGAACACAACTAGGTGAAATAAAAGAGTGAGTAGAACCGGTATCTAACAAGGTATAGACTTCGCAAGAGTTTATGACTAACATACCCGTGATAATTTTATTCAGGTTCCTCGTCACGAAAAAAAACGCTTTCTCTTAAACTACTGGCTTTGGCTTTTCTGGGACGGTCTTTGGTGCCTCCATCCTATATGAACTTGTCTTCGGTGAATGACAAAATCGGGCTAAGTGACCTTCTCTTCCACAATTATAGCATGCTTTGGATGACATCGCGCAGTTTGTACTGATGTGTCCCTCCCCTCCGCATTTGAAGCATATGATAGGTGGTCGTTCTCCTTCCTTAACAACGGGTGATGGTGCTGACGTCTTTCCATCATTGTTGAATTTTCTCTTCTTGAAATGTCCATTCTTATTGTTTTGACCATGATTACCATTGAAGTGGTTACCATTTCTGGCATGTTGATTCCCTCCATGCTTATTGTCACCGCTTTGATGACTGTTATCACCAGTATTATTATTTTTTCGGCTGCTCTCTTTTGGTTGCGTTGACTCGTTATCGCGCTCTACTAATTGAGCCCTATTTACAATATCTGAATACAGACACAGTTTATGAGAAATAAGATATTGACGTATCTCCGGTTTCAAACCTCTTAAAAACATCCGCGTCATTCTCTCTTCATTATCCACTAAGTGGGACGCAAATCGGGACAACTCGGCAAACTTGGCTTCGTACTGCGACACGGTAATGTTGTTTTGCTCCAACTTGATAAATTCCACCTCCTTCATGTGACGAATACTTTCGGGAAAGTACTTGTCATTGAACAGTTCTTGGAACTTCTCCCAAGACATCTTGAGTGCGTCAGGCTGGGTACGTTTTACAGATTCCCACCAGTAATCTGCCTCTTCACGCAACATAAAGGTGGCAAAGGGAACCTTTTTGCTCCTCGGAGCATCCCAAGACATCAAATATCTTGGTGATCTGCTTTAACCACGTCTCCGCCTTAAGTGGTTCTGGCTTTCCCAAAAACTCCGGTGGTCCTAGCTCCTTGAATTGCTTAGCGGTGACCAACCGTGGGTTGTCATTGTTTCCTCCTTCATTTTGGATAGGAGCCGCTCTCGCCCGTTGTTGCATGAATTGCTCCTTGAACTGCTTAGCGGTGACCGTCCGAAAGTTATTTTGTTGTTGCATGAATTGCATAAAGTCTCTGACCATCCCATCATTCACCATTTCATCGGTGTTATTGTTTTCATGAGAATTATTGTCCTCTGGTTGCACATTACCCTGAGCATTGATCGTTGGTGATTCAATGGTCTCATGTGCTTCATTCAGTATCTCAACATTTTCGGATGCCATTTGCAAATACTGAAACAAAACAAGGGTTAATTAACATATAACATATTATCCATATACTTTGACCGACCAATTAAATACCAAATAAACTTAGGTAGGTCATACTAGCGAAGGAATTCCCCGTTTCTCCCCTCCTAGTTCTATTCTCACATCTTAGCCAGGGATCATATCCCTAAGCTCTGATACCAACTGTGACGCCCCCAAAATTAGGTATACATCACCCATCTTGGGACGTCAGATACATAGTACAGAATACAAATACAATACGACAAAACATAAACTGTGAGTTTGAATACAAATATTATCTTCTAGAGAGTATTCATACTCAAAAGGAGTCCTCGTTACATTTATTAACACACCATTACATAGAATAGTGAGGACTACTAACTAATACTATCATTCGGACCATCACTCCGTTTCCCGACTTGCCCCAGCTACGTTTTCATTTCCTGAAGAGAATAGCGAAAGAAAGGGTGAGCTCAACTAGCCCAGTAAGAAATATTATGACTAAGATAATGCAGAATAAATTATCATTAGCCTTCAACAGTGTTAAACTGATAAAATATAACGAACATCAAGTTTAACTGCAGCGGAACAAGCAATCCATTAAAAGAGTCAAGTAGAGAATAAAATCTACTATCTTCTATGATTTAAAAGGTTTTTCAACCCTGTTATCGCTGGAACTCAGCTTAATAAAATAATCTACATCATCGAATCATCCCTGCACTACGCCCAAGGATATTCGTGTATTCATTAATGGTCATGATCATGTCAACAACTTTCCATCAATGCACTACGGGCCAATGAGGACTTTTACCACATCATTTGTAACATTACGGTCATGATTATACCGAATAATCCCTGGTCATAATCATACCAAATCCATCTATGCACTACAGGCCACAGATGACTTTTAACATTTTATAAACATGAGGATGATGACAATGATATAAGAATTCAATAAAACAAGTTCAAGAATTAATTTATCCAAGAATTAACAACGTCCAAATTGTCAACATGATACTGCTTTGTGGAGTAAAATTCAAGAATGCTTAGAAGAATATTTTCATGAAAAGATACTGGATGAAACGCAATAATCAAGGATATTCTACAAATTTCATGGAGTATAGAAGTCAAAACTTAACCAACTGAGTACAATAAAGAATGGAATAACAAAAAAAATCACAATGTATGCGATAGACCGCACAAACAGGTTATTCCAATAGAATAATAAATAATGGAACCAGGTCCGGCGTAAACGCACAGACAGGATATTCCGACAGAATAATAAATAATGGAACTAGGTCCGGCGTAAACGCACAGACAGAATATTCTGACAGAATAATAAATAATGGAACCAGGTTCGGTGTAAAACACACAGACAGGATGTTCCAACAGAATAATAACAAGACGGAACCAGGTCCGGTGTAAAACACACAGACAGGATGTTCCAACAGAATAATAGAAGAATGTCACCAAGTATAGGGTAGACCGCGTATACAGGTTATTCCAACAGAATAATAAAGAAATGGAATAACAGAAGTTCTCTTCTTGAATACAAAAGAATAATATCCCTTACCGTTTTAAAGAAGAGCTGAAATAAGGAAGTAGTTAAGTAGCAGAATACTCTTCTTCTCTCTCTCTATAGTTTCTCTCTATAGTTTCTCTCTCTAGAGTTCAGTGAATTCGTAAGAAATAATGAAGGAATGAGCTGCTATTTATAGAAAAATAGAATGCATAGTAACTAATCTATGAACGGTCCAGATTGATTAGTTTAATCTAACGGTCCATGTTTAAAGAAAAATCTTTTAAATAAAATATAATATATTCTATTTATAGAATAACTTTAATAAAGTATTCTGTTTTATATAAAAAGATGTTTCTGTTTTATTACGTTAATAATACGAATAAAACAAAACGTCATTATCGCTAAATAATTCATATTATTAACTGACAATAATTGAACCAAACTGAGTGACTTCTCACATAAGTATTAATAATCAATACCGTGTGCTACTATGCAACCACACGTATTACTGTACTTTTACTACCTAGTAGTTCAACAGTATCAATGGTAAAACTTCCGCCGTTATTTTTAGTAAAATATTTTTGTCGTTTTCTCAATCCAACAATAATTCCGTTGTGGGGTTCACCAATGATTGTGCCGTTGTAAGAATATTCCCTGTTAAAACGAATATTCCCGGACCAATCGAATATAATATGACAACTTGCATACTTTGCAAAATTTATAAATACTACCCATAACTATTATATCAAATCCACACCATAATATAAAAAAATTATTTCGAGAAAAATTAAATATTTATTCATAAAATCTGGGGTTTCACACAATGCTTCAAAGGGAGCCACACCTATACTTGCCTGATAACTGTTGTTATAGGAGAATTCCACCAATGGTAGGTACTTATCCCAATTTCCTTTGAAATCTAGGACACAAAGTCTTAATAGATCTTCAAGAGTTTGAATAGTCCTCTCTGATTGCCCGTCCGTTTGAGGATGGTATGCCGAACTGAACCGTAAATCCGTGCCCATAGCTTTTTGCAAACTAACCCAAAATCTTGAAGTGAATCTTGGGTCACGATCCGAAACTATGGATACTGGCATACCATGCAACCTCACAATCTCATTCACGTACATACTAGCAAGACGTTCAAGGGAATAAGTCTCTCGTATCGACAAGAAATGAGCGGACTTGGTTAATCTATCAACTATAACCCAAATAGCATTTATGCCTTGAGAAACCGTGGGAAGACCCGTAACGAAATCCATGGTAATGTGTTCCCACTTCCATTTCGGAATCTCAAGTGGTTGCAATGGACCCTTTGGTACTTGATGCTCCGCCTTTACACGTTGACAAGTTAAACACCTCGAGATAAACTTTGCAATCTCTCTCTTCATATTGTTCCACCAAAATGTATGTCGAAGATCACGATACATTTTAGTACTTCTAGGATGGATTGCAAATGGTGTATTGTGTGCCTCCATCATGATCTTGTACTTCAAATCAGAATCGTTAGGAACACAAAGTCTGGAGTGGACTCGAAGTATTCCTTCTTCATCGGTTCTTGCTTCTGGAATAACACCTTCTTGCACTTTCTTCTTCATACGCATCAGCTCCGGGTCTGTAGCTTGAGCAACTTTAACTTTATCGATTAAAGTTGATTCTACGCGTATACTTGACATCATCGCACTCGTTCCTGCATATGATCTTCTACTCAACGCATCAACTACCACGTTTGCTTTTCCAGGATGGTACTGAATAGTGTGGTCGTAATCTTTCAACAGCTCGAGCCAACGTCGTTGCCGCATGTTGAGTTCTTTTTTAGTGAAGAAATATTTGAGGCTTTTATGGTCTGAATATATCTCCACTTTCTCCCCATATAGATAGTGCCTCCAGATCTTTAGCGCGAAAACGACTGCTGCCAACTCTAGATCATGAGTAGGATAATTCCTCTCATATTCTTTAAGTTGTCGCGAGGCATAGGCTATGACTTTCCCACGTTGCATGAGAACACATCCTAACCCTTTGCCTGAAGCATCGCTGTAGATAACAAATCCATCCGAACCAGATGGTATTGTCAGAACAGGTGCCAAAATGAGTCTCCTCTTAAGCTCTTGGAAACTCTTCTCGCATTCTTCGCTCCATACGAATTTGATATCCTTCCGAGTCAGCTGAGTTAACGAGGTAGCGATTCGAGAAAACCCTTCTACGAATCTCCGATAATAACCAGCTAAGCCCAAAAAGCTACGTACATCGGGCACCGTCTTCGGTTGCTCCCAGCTTTGTATTGCTTCAATCTTCGCCGGGTCCACAGATACTCCATGTTTTGACACCACGTGTCCTAAGAATGCTACTTCCTCAAGCCAGAACTCGCATTTCTTCAACTTAGCATATAACTTATTTTCACGCAGCCTTTGGAGTACCAGCTTCAAATGGTGCTCATGATCTTCACGGCTTTTGGAATAAATGAGGATGTCATCAATAAAGACAACAACGAACTGATCCAAATAATCCTTGAATACTCGGTTCATCATATCCATGAAAGCCGCAGGAGCATTAGTCAATCCAAAAGACATGACTAAGAATTCATAATGCCCGTACCGAGTTCTAAAGGCAGTCTTCGGAATATCCTCAGTTTTAACCTTCAACTGATGATATCCAGAACGAAGATCAATTTTTGAAAAGAATTGTGCTCCTTGTAACTGGTCAAACAGGTCATCAATACGAGGTAACGGATACCTATTCTTGATAGTGACATGGTTTAATTCACGGTAATCGATACAAAGTCGCATACTCCCATCTTTCTTCTTTACAAATAAAACAGGAGCACCCCAAGGAGATGTACTAGGACGAATGAAACCGATGTCCAATAACTCTTGTAGTTGGACCTTCAACTCCTGAAGTTCAATAGGAGCCATTCGATATGGGGTTTTAGAAATAGGCTTTGTACCAGGTTCAAGATTAATAAAGAATTCAACTTCACGTTCCGGGGGTAGACCGGGAAGTTCTTCAGGAAATACGTCAGGAAAGTTACTAACAACAGGAATATTATTCAAATTTGACGTGTCTTTATTCAAATCCATAACATGGGCTAAGAAAGCTTGACATCCGTTTTTCAATAAACGAATGACTTTATGACTTGATATGACAGTGATTGATTTTAATGGCTTTGTTGCTTGAATTCGAACAACAGGTTGATTAGGAATATGAAAACTAACCACCTTACGAAAACAATCAATTTTGGCATGATGAGTAGTTAACCAATCAATTCCCAAAATCACGTCAAATGCAAGTATCTTTAAAGAGATAAGGTCAACAGGTAAGGTGATGGTGCCAACTTGGATCAAACAAGATTTATAAACAGTGGATGTGATGAAAGTTTCCCCTAACGGAGTCTCCACAGATAAATCAAAGTCTAATTTCTCCGGAGTCAAGTTTAAACGTTGAGCACAAGTAGGAGAAATAAATGAATGGGTAACACCGGTATCTAGTAAGGTATAAACTTCGCATGAATTTATGATTAGCTTACCCGTGATCACCTCGTTTGGGTTCCTCGCATGTTGACCAGTCACGACAAACGCTCTTCCAGGAACCGTTGACTTTGACTTTTCTGGGGCAGCCTTTTGAGTCACCGTCCCCGCTGAACTTGGTTTCGCTACCGTACAATCTCGAGCGATATGTCCTTCCTTTCCACAATTATAGCATACCTTGAACTGTTGTGGACAGTTTGGGCTGATATGTCCCTCTTTTCCACATTTATAGCATATGACCGGTGGTCGTTCTCCTCCCTTGGAACCAGTTGCTGCTGGTGCTGACGTCTTCGTATTATCATTGTTGAATCTCCTCTTTTTAAAATCTCCTCCCGACTCGCTTCTTCTATTTTTATGGCCACGATTACCACCAGAGTGGTTGCCGTTCTTGTCTGTATTTTTCTTTCTCCGCTGGTTATCATTGTTCTGATGACTGTTGTCATTGGTATAATCCTGGTTGTGGTCCCTCGGTTGACCATACTCGTTATCTCGCTCTAATAATTGAGCCCTGTTGACAACATCTGAATAGAGAGAAAATTTATGAGAAATGAGATATTGACGTATGCCGGGTTTCAAACCTCTCAGAAACATCCGCGTCATACGTTTCTCATTCTCCACCAAATGAGGTGCAAACTTGGACAACTCTGCAAACTTTGCCTCGTACTGGGACACCGTCATGTTGTTCTGCTCCAGTCTAATAAACTCCACTTCCTTTATATGACGAACACTTTCAGGAAAGTATTTGTCATTAAAAAGTTTCTGAAATGTCTCCCAAGACATGCTGAGTGCGGCTGGATGGGTACGCTTCACAGACTCCCACCAGTAGTCTGCATAAAGGTGGCAAATGGAACCTTATGTTCCTCCGTGCATCCCAAGACATCGAATATCTTGGTAATTTGCTTGACCCATGTCTCCGCCTTAATCGGATCCTGCTTTCCCCAGAATTCTGGTGGTCCCAACTCTTTGAGCTGCTTAGCTGTAACCAGCTGTGCGTTGCCATTGTTTCTTCCTATATTTTGAACAGGAATCTCCTTCGTCTGGTTTTGCATTAATCGTAAAAAACTTCTAAACATCTCATCGTTCACCGTCTGCTCAGTGGTGTTGTTCACAGGAGGAACATTGCCAGCCTGTTGCACGTTCTCCTCGTTGGTGAGTATAGGCATCTCCACCGTCTCATTTACTCCACTTTTAACATTCTCAGTCGATATTCTCTGATACTGCCATAAAACAAAGGTTAATTTAACAAATTAACATATCACATAATATCCCTATATTATGACCGACCAACAAATAAGCTTAGGTAGGACACACTAGCGAAGGATTTACTCGTCTCTCCCCTCCTAGTTCTATTCCCCGATCTCCGCCAGAGATCATATCTCTAAGCTCTGATACCAACTGTGACGCCCCCAAAATAGGTATACAACACCCATTCTGTGTCGTCAATAACATGGTACAGAAACAACTACAACTTTATTAATACAACATAAAAACTGTGAGTGTAAATATAAATATTGTCATCTAGACAATATCCACACTCAAATAAGTCCTCATTACAATTATTGGTATAATATTTTACAAAAAAAATGGTGAGGACTACTAAAATAACTTCCTAGAACCTTCATTCCATACCCCGACTAGTACTCGCTACATTCTCGCCTCCTGAGAAAAATGGAACAAAAAGGAAAAGGGTGAGCTCAACTAGCCCAGTAAAGAACATTATGACTAAGATAATATAGAACAAATTATCGTTAGTCTTCAACAGGAAAAAATCTAATAGAATACAATAGACAACAACTTTTAAATCAATATTCGCAGCGGAAAATAATAATTCATAGAAGAGTTACGTAGAGAATGAAATCTACGATTATCTATGAATTTAAAAGCCCATCATCAACATTTTATCCCTGTAACATCAATCAATAAATATCTTGAATCAAATAGTTATCTTTGCACTACAGGCTAAAGATATTCATCAGTTGGTCATGTTCACCTCAACACATGTTCATCTTTGCACTACGGGCCAAAGATATTCATCAGAAATCATTCATCTTTGCACTACAGACCAAAGATATTCAATTATATCATCATTTAGGACTGAGGATGATGAAAAATATTTTAAAGAAAACGAATCCAGTGAAACAAAATAACAAATATTCAGGATTCGTATTTCGATTTATCCATGTCCAAAAATACCTCATAAATAATCATAGTGGAGTAAAATTCAAGAATGATCAAAACATGGATACAATCAAAGCTAGTATCCATAATAGATATTTTGGACAAAAAGAAGAAAATTTCATTTTTCGGTGAATAGTAACTCGTGAATAGTAACTCGTGAATAGTAATCCCGACATGAAAAGTTCTAAATTTGATAAAAACTCATGTTAATATTTTAGCATAATGATATTGAAGAAAATAATATCATTTAAGAAGAAAATAATATCCCTTACCTCAGAAAGACGGTACTTCTGACTGGAATACTAGATGTAGTGCTGAAGGAAACTTGCACCATATAGCAACACTCAAAGTATCAAATACTCACAAGAATACGCTCGATATAGAGAGAGAAATAGAGAGAAACTTATATTTCTGGTGTGATTTTCAATTCTAACCTAAGCACCCTATTTATAGGAAAATGCTTAGAACACCAACGCAGAAAATTTAATATAATATTAATATATATATATATATATATATATATATATATATATATATATATATATATATATATATTTTTCAAGCCCACCTCAAGACCATCTGAACTCAGCTCATTATGCACATGTTGTAGCCCAAAAAACGTTTTCTTTGAAAAAAATAATTAAAACTTCCAAAAATCAATTATTTCGGAACTTTGGAACTTCAATAATTCATAATAAATAGCCCTTTTATCAGAAAATTCGAATCTCGCGTGTTTTTATAGGAATTTCAATTCTCTACAACTTTTCAGAAGAAAGTTTTTCCAAATTCCAAATAGAAATTGACCGAAATCCATAAACAGGCGATTTTACAATCAATAATAAATTTTCGGTCAAGAATTGTGTCCACCAACACACAAAACATGTGTTAATCATTTAATGCCAAAAAAATACTCTTCCTCCTCATATACTCCTATATCCCACATTCATTGTAAAAATATCACCATCAATATATTATTAAAATAATATATTTAAATGAATTATTTTATCAGAAAAAGATAAAATATTAATTTTCAACAATTGTCACATTAAAAATTTTCTCCATCTATATCCACATAAAATCAATATTTTCCTCATCATATAAATTAATAATTAATTATACACAAATAATATTACAGAATCACAGTACTGGCAACCAGGCCGTTCCCAGGAAAGAGGGGGATTTTCAATAAGGATCTCTCCTTACTGGCGCGCAATTAGATGACCAAACCTCTCCTTAGACAGAACTTTCTAGACATTACCAATAATGTTATCTAATAATATTATTCAGATAATATGAATTATTGTTCCGATAATAGAAAATACTGTGTAGTGACCATTAAAACAACAGTAATATAAAATATCAACGCAGCAATTATTGAATCAATAAAATACAATATTGAACAGTAATTACTGTAACAATTATTGAGTAGTGCCTTCTTACGTAAGAATCAATAATTGGTGCAATACCGTGTGCTACTGTGCAACAACGCGTATTACTGTGCTTTAACCACCGGGTATTCCAACAGTATTAACGGTAACAACTACGCCGTTATTTATAAACAACTTATTTTTGTCATTTTCTTCATCCAATCGCTTTTCGTTATGGGCCCCACAAAAGACTGCGCCGTCGTACGAATATTCTCCGATAGTAAGAATATTCCACGACCAAGCGAATATTCTCCGACAATAATGAATACTTTATAACCATTTGCTTATTTAAAATATTTGCGCATTTTACCCATAACTAACCACATTAATCAAATCAACCATTACTATTTCAGAATAATAAATAGAGGAAATTAAATTTCATTTATTAATAATTTGGGGTCTTACAAGTAATGCCTCCAAATTTTAAGTGCGAAGACAACAGCTGCCAACTCTAGATCATGAGTAGAATAATTTCTCTCATATTCTTTGAGTTGCCGAGAGACATATGCTATGACTTTTCCATGTTGCATGAGAGCACATCCTAATCCTTTGCCCGAAGAATCACTGTAGATGACAAATCCCTTCGAGCCAGATGGTATTGTCAGAACAGGTGCTGAAATGAGTCACCTCTTAAGTTCTTGAAAACTCTTCTCACATTCCACGCTCCAACCGAATTTTGTATCTTTTCGAGTCAGCTGAGTTAATAGAGTAGCGATTCGAGAAAATCCTTCTACGAATCTCCGATAATAACCAGCTAGGCTGAGAAAGCTGCGTACTTCGGTCACTAATTTAGGTGGCTCCCAGCTTTGAATAGCTTCAATCTTTGTCGGGTCAACAGATATTTCATGACTTGATACTACGTGCCCAAGGAATGCTACTTCCTCAAGCCAGAACTCGTATTTCTTCAACTTGACATCACTACAAGAAAAAGAGTTATTTGCCACGGAATTATTTCCCACGAAATAAATTCCATCAGAAATAACCTATTCCCGACGAATAATCCATCGCAATTATCTCCGTCGTAACTAACTAATTAATTTGGTGCTTTTTCTTTTAGTACTTTCCCGCATGTTGTCTCTACCTAACTATGTCTCTTTCATTTCACCAGTCATATAGAAACAAGAAGAAAAATCTCACTCTTAACCACTTCTAGATCTGACGGTGACTCCTTCTAACTCCTTATAGATCGACGACCCAAGATCTGCGGCTTAACTCTCTCACTTAGATTTGTAGCACATCTCATTCTCCTCCCTCTCGACTCCCTCTAACCCTAGAAATAGTGGCGGCGTAGTGGTGGCGGCAGCGGCGACATAGTGGTGGCTTCTCCTTTAACTTATCTTCCATTATTGCCCAATTGAAGGTTTTAATTTCCTCGCTTGTTAATTTTTCCTAAAAATTAGGTTTTAATTAGAAATTTTGTGTTATTTAGAACTAATTTGGGTTGCAATTGGAATGATTGTATTGTTAATTAGTTCAATTATTATATGTAATTCATTTCAAATGTTGTAGTTTGTTAATGGGTATAGTAAGGTAGCACAATAACATCAAGTGTTTGTGAAATTACTTGAGAGAGAGTGAGTTTATGTTAGCTACTAACTGTTTGTGATATTGCTTAAGAGAGTATGCTAGGATTACTTATATTGCTTATTGGGTTACCTTTACCCACATCTCTCCTCTTGACAATTGAAATGATGTGTAAGAATGATTATTGGTGAAGTGCCAAATTATTTTTGTTTGGTATCTTTGTTTCATTTAAAATAATTAGACAACAAGTTTCTCAAACAACAATTTTATAACCATGACAATCCTCTGTTAATGCAAATCCTTTAATTATTCTTGTTTGTGGACAGAATAATGAAATGTTATTTTGTATTCTAGATACTCAACAATGCTTGCAGAAAATCTTATGTGCTTTTTATGTGCGTTTTTTCTTTTCTTTTCTTTTGTTGCAAAATCCAAGTTAAGTATCATGGATAATGATAAAGATTATGATGTACAATCAGAAGAGGAATCAGTGAGTCTATTTTCTTTTTTGTTTCTTTTTTGTCATGCAACACATTAATTGACAGTAGCATTTGTCTAGAAATCCATATCTAAATAGTAATTAAATTGTCCCATAGAAAAAAAGGTTTAGAAAAAAGAAGGGTCATGCATGGCTAGCCCATAGGTCTGATTTTTGGGTGATTGAGACTGACTAACCCAGGATTAACCTTGACCTTGAAATAATATATCATATGATACCTTTGCTTATAACTACCTATCAACTGTACAGTTGTACCATTATAGTCAACTATCACTTGTGACATGCTCTTAAGGTTGTTTAATGATTTTTGTTGGTCAAGAAAATGATGTTTATGTTGATATTAAAACTGAAAGAGGCAGCACACAAGAAGTTCTTGTTCATCGTTCTGTAAGTTGTATGTGTTTATGGTTTCTCTCTTGATTTTTGTGTGTAGGTTTAGTGCTTAGCATGATTGTCTTGTACTTTTTATTTGGTAATATGAGGACTTCTCATTTGAAAGTGCTTTCTTAGTAGGTTTTAAAATTTTATATCCGCTTTATTGGTTGGCCTTTTGTTACTTAAATTCGTGAACTTTTATGGGGTATGTGTTTTGGAAATTTAGATGTTTTTATGTTGGGTATGTGTTCGGGAAATTCAGGTGTTTTTTGACTTGGTAACCATGATACTCTTTTCTTAACTTTTTGTTAAAAAGCCAGTAAAGGAAATAAAATAGATTCCGAAGCTGTTTGACTACATCACTATATAGTATACTCTGACTGAAATGTTTCCCTTGTGTTATTGTTATCATTTTGCATAATTAACTTATAGTAGTCTTTGCCCAATGGAAATGATCCCTCAAGTGCTCAAGATTTCCCTCTTGGAAGACATGTTTTGGCAGTCTATCCAGGAACAACTATATTGTATAAAGCAACTGTAGTCCAAGCTCGCAAAGTAAGTGTATACTTCCTTTGTATTACTGTAATTTGTATTTTCTTGATGTTGAATCGTTGATGATTTAACATACGTTACTTTCAGAAAGTAAGTGTATAAGTTTGTTTAGCCTTTTTATTTATAATCAGTCACTAGCCATGTATCAATAAAGAACTCACTTGAATGCAGTAGACCAAATTCATTGAATTGGTGTATATCCATTATATTTTGAGTTGAGTTCAATTGAATGTAGTAGCCAAATGCAACAGTGAGTAATTTTATTATCGCAAACACTTTTATTAAGTTTTCAGTTACTTTTATTGTGTTTTCAGTTTTTATTTTTTGTCTTGAATATTTGTTTGTGTTGAATATTGTAAGGCATGAATTGGTTTGAAAACCAAGGAAAAATAAAAAATAGAATTTTTTTTTAATTTTTTAAAAGGTTATTTCCAACGGAATTTTCCGTGGGAAATAACTTAGTTCCGACGAAATTTCCGTGGGAAATAACTTATTTCCGACGAAATTTCTGTGGGAAATATTCCGTCGGAAATAAGTTATTTCCTACGAAATTCTCGACGGACTTATTTTCGACCTGCATATTTTCGGCCGAATTTCCGACGAATATCTCCGTCGAAAATAAGCTAATTCCAACGGAATTTACTTATTTCCGACGGAAAATTCCGTCGAAAATAACCTTTTTTCAAGCTTTATGCATAAAACTTGTTTTCATGAAGCTTTTGGAGTATCATCCTCAAGTGTTGCTTATGATCTTCACGGCTTTTGGAATATATGAGAATGTCATCAATAAAGACGACCACAAATTGATCCAAATATTCCTTGAATACTCGGTTCATCATATCCATGAAGGCAGCAGGAGCATTAGTCAATCCAAAAGACATGACTAGGAATTCATAATGCCCGTACCGAGTTCTAAAAGTCGTCTTTGGAATGTCATCGGTTTCTAACATTTAACTGATGATATCCGGAACAAAGATCGATCTTTGAAAAGAATTTGGTGCCTTGCAACTGGTCAAATAGGTCATTAATACGTGGCAACGGATATCTATTTTTGACAGTGACATGATTCAACTCCCGGTAATCTATACAAAGTCGCATACTCCCATCTTTCTTCTTCACGAATAGAACAGGAGCACCCCAAGGAGACGTACTAAGATGAATGAAACCGATGTCTAACAATTCCTGCAATTGGGTCTTTAACTTTTGAAGTTCAATAGGAGTCATTCGATATGGGGCTTTGGAAATGGGTTTTGTACCAGGTTCAAGGTCAATACAAAATTCAATTTCACGCTCTGGGGGTAGGCCAGGAAGTTCTTCAGGGAATACGTCAGGAAATTTATTAACAATAGAAATACCATTCAAAACTGACGTATTTTTGTTTAAATCGGTGACATGAGCTAAGAAAGCTTGACATCCGTTTTTCAATAAACGAATAGATTTATGGCTTGAGATGATAGTGGTTGATTTTAATGGTTTGGTTGCTTGAATTCGCATAATAGGTTGGTTAGGAATATGAAAGCTAACAACCTTACGAAAACAATCAATTTTTGCATGATGAGTAGTTAACCAATCAATCCCTAGAATTACGTCAAATGCAAGTATTTTCAATGAAATAAGATCGACAGGTATTGTGAGGGTACTGATTTAAACCTAACAACACTTATAAACAGTGGATGTAATGAAGGTTTCTCCCGACAGAGTTTCAACAGATAAGTCAAAGTTTAATTTATCCGGAGTCAAATTTAAACGTTGAGCGCAAGTAGGAGAAATAAAAGAATGGGTAGAACCGGTATCAAATAAGGTATAGACTTCGCTATAGTTTATGATAAGCTTACCCATAATGATCTCGTTCGGGTTCCTTGCTTTCTGGGAGGTCACGGCAAACGCTCTCCCTTGAACTACCGATTTTGACTTTTTTAGGACGACCTTTGGTGCCTCCATCCCAACTGGACTTGTCTTCGGTGTACGACAAAATCGGGCTAGATGACATTCTCTTCCACAATTATAACACGATTTTGACTGCATCGCGCAGTTTGGACTGATGTGTCCCTCCCCTCCGCATTTGAAGTATATGATAGGTGGTCGTTCTCCTTCCTTAACAACGGGTGCTGGTGCTGACGTCTTTCCATCATTGTTGAATATTCTCTTCTTGAAATTTCCACTCTTATTGTCTTGGCCATGATTACCACCGAAGTGGTTACCATTTCTGGCATGTTGATTCCCTCCACGTTTGTTGTCACCGCTTCGATGACTGCTACTACTGGTATTATCATTTTACCGGTTGCCCTCCCTTGGTTGGGATGTCTCATTATCGCTCTCCAATAACTGAGTCCTATTTACAATATCTGAATACAAACACAGTTTGGGAGAAATTAAGTATTGGCGTATCTCAGGTTTCAAACCTCTTAAAAACATCCGTGTCATTCTCTCCTCGTTATCAACTAAGTGGGACGCAAACTGGGACAACTCGGCAAACTTAGCTTCGTACTGCAACACGGTCATATTGTTCTGCTCCAACTTGATGAACTCTACCTCTTTCATATGACGAATACTTTTGGAAAAGTACTTGTTGTTGAATAGTTCTTGAAACTTCTCCCAAGACATCTTCAGTGCGGCAGGTTGAGTACGCTTTACAGATTTCCACCAGTAATCTACTTATGCCCGCAACATGAAGGTGGCAAAAGGGACCTTTTGCTCCTCGGAGCATCCCAAGACATCAAATATCTTGTTGATTTGCTTTATCCACGTCTCCGCCTTAAGTGGTTTTGGCTTTCCAAAAAACTCTGGTGGTCCTAGCTCCTTGAATTGTTTAGCGGTGACCGTCCGAGAGTTTTCAGTGTTTCCACCTATATTTTGGACAGGAGCCGCTCTCGCCTGATGTTGCATGAATTGCATAAAGCCTCTGAACATTTTATCGTTCATCATTTGATCGTTGTTGTTTACTTGAGGATTATTGTCTTCCTGTTGCACATTATCCTGGGTATTGATATGTGGTGACTCAACGGTCTCCTGTGCTCCATTGTTATTCTCAATATTCTCGGATGTCATTTTCAAATACTGCCACAAAACAAAGGTTAATTGACATACAACATATTATCCCTATACTCTGACCGACCAATTAAATACCAAATAAACTTAAGTAGGTCATACTAGCGAAGGAATTTCCCGTCTCTCCCCTCCTAGTTCTAGTCTCACATCTTAGCCATGGATCATAATCCTAAGCTTTGATACCAACTGCGACGCCCCCAAAATAGGTATACATCACCCATTCCGAGTCGCCAAATACATGGTACAGAATACAAATACAAACTTAAATATACAACATGAGCTGTGAGTTTCAATACAAATATTGTCGTCTAGACAGTATTAAAACTCAAAATAAGTCCTCAATACATTTATTATCATACTGTTTCATAGAATAGTGAGGACTACTAATGTTATCATCTGGACCGTCACTCCGTTTCCCGACTAGTCCCTGCTACGTTCTCATTTCCTGAAGAGAACAATGAAAGCAAAAGGGTGAGCTCAACTAGCCCAGTAAGAAATATTATGACTAAGATAATGCAGAATAATTTATCGTTAGCATTCAACAGTGTTAAACTGATAAAATATAACAAATATCAAGTTTAACTGCGGCGAAACAAGCAATCCATTAGAAGAGTTAAGTAGAGAATAAAATCAACTATTTTCTATGATTTAAAAGTTTTTTCTTCACTTTTATCGCTGAGACTCAGCTTAATAAATAATACACACCATCCCTGCACTACGGCCAAGGATATTTATTAGTATCACGACCACAAATTATCCATGTACTACGGGGCAAGGATATTCGTGTATTCATCAATGGTCATGATCATGCCAACAATTGTCCACCAATGCACTACGGGCCAATGAGGATCTTTACCACATCATTTGTAACATTATTGTCATGATTATTGTGACAACCCCAAAACAAGTCAATTCCATCCAACCTATTCTGAGTCGCCAAATACATGGTATAGAAAACAACTACAACTTTATTACAACAATTGTTATGCAAAATACAACAACATATATGTTGTGAGTTTGGATAAAAATATATACCCAATGTGACTCATGTCCCAACCGTGGACAGCACCTCACAATGACACCTTACATAAAGGTATAATCAAAAACTGTTTTAGAAATTAGAATCTTTGGAAAGTGCTAAAGGAAACCTTTGTACATGGGAGGCCATGCATCTAGGTTATGATAGATATCATATGGCCACAGAATTATCCTTGGTTGACCCAATATACCCCAAAGAAAAATAAGAAGATTACTATCATATTCTTCCCAATGGTGAGTCTTCTCTTGACTTATCATTATCTCCATTGTCTCTAATTGAAAATTATACTTCAAACAAACACCAAGATTATATAGGTAGTGCTCGTAAATATACTCAGGAAATGGATGAGCACAATCCTGTCTTATGATGACACGAGGTTGTATGTCATTAGACATCTTGTATGATAGTGGCAAAACACCCTTCCAACGTTGGGTTCGCTTCACCCAAGATGATTCAACAAATATAACTCCTAAATGATGACCACCGTTCTATTCTCCTGTTACCCCCGCTCGACCCAGCTACACTCTTATTACCTGAAAGGAATTGTGAACAGAAGGGTGAGCACAACTAGCTAAGTAAAGAATATCATGACTAATGATAAATAAATTATCAATAGTCTTCATCAGTAATAAATCAGAGATTTAGAACATATGGTAGATGATAAAAATTTCAACCATAGTTGCAGCGGAACGAGCAATCCATTAGAAGAGTCAAATAGACCATAAAGTCTATTATCTTCTCCATGTTAAAAATCCACCAACAATGTCTTATCCCTGTAACATTAATCAACAGTTCCTTTCCACAATTATATGAATAATTCATAATCATAATTGTAATTCTAAATTCCTCTTCGCATTCAGGACGAAGATAATTTTCATCACATGTCTTAACCTGAAACATCAAAGATCATGGTTATACCAAATCACAGTTCCTGTTCATAATCATACTAATAACTTTATCTTAGCACTACGGCCAAAGATATTCGTCAACAGTTCATCTTTGCACTACTGGCCAAAGATATTCAACAACAGGTCATCTTTGCACTACGGGCCAAAGATATTCATCAACAATTCATCTTTGCACTACAGGCCAAAGATATTCCTCAACAGTTCATATTTGCACTACAGGCCAAATATATTCATATTTCAAAGAAATATATAATCATTTCAGAATTTATATAAACAATAATTATAACCATGTTAATCAATTCACCTTTGCACTTAAGCTAAAGATATTCAATAACAATTCATATTTGCACTATAGGCCAAAGATATTCAATAACTGTTCATCTTTGCACTACGGCCAAAGATATTCATCAACAGTTCATCTTTGCAATATAGGCCAAAGATATTCAATAACTGTTCATCTTTACACGCAAGTAAAAGAGAAATTCAACATCAGGATTATAAAAATGTTATATATGATGAGAAAAACACTATTATCAACAACTGCATTTATTTTCAAGAGCAACAATCATAAATCAACGATAATTTGGTCAGAAAAAGAAACCAATTTTTGTCATGAATAGTAACTCATGAATAGTAACTCGTGAATAGTAACTCGTGAATAGTAAACTCGACACAAAAAGGTAAAAATTCCACAATAAAATTTATATCAATATTTCGGTATAATGATACTGAAATAACATTTCTTAAACTTATAAACAATTTATTTTAATTGTTTACACTTTACTAAGTAATGTATTTAATCATCATAAAATGCCAACTCTTAAGATTTCATCACCAATAACCAAAACCCTCATCAAAAATATGCATATAACTTATATATGATTCTCAAGCCATAAAATCATATTTTCTAATTTTCTTACTTCACATAACATATTTAATTCATTTACTCATAACTAGACTATTTTCATGAAAAAATACCAAATCAGTCCCAAACATATTTCTTTTCTGGGATTTTGCAGAACATAGTCATATATTGAACATATATTTTTCTCAGAATTTTTAAAAGTCATTTACTATTTTTCATATAGCCAAAACAACCGAATATTTAGACATTTATCATAAATTGTACTTTTATCCAAAAATTTCGAAATTCACAGAATATACTGATATTATATAGATATACTTCCAATAAAAATTTCATCAATTTTGGAGTTAACCACAATGAGTTATAAGCGGTTACTTTTAACATAGACTTTTCCCGTAAAATTCATAACTCTTAATCTATACATCCAAAAATCACCATTTTTGGACACAATCAATAAAACTCATCAAAATATTATTTCAATTTTTTTTAGAATTTTCTGAAGGTCAGAAGAATTATGAACTGAAAAACATAATAACCCTTAAAATCCCTTACTATCCCTTACCTCAAAAGAGCAGTATTTCTGACTGGAATGCAAAGCCGAAGGAAACTTGCACTTAATAGTAACTCTCAAAGTATCTAAATACTCACAAAATATGCTTCATAATATAGAGAGAGAAAGAGAGAAAGCTTATGTTTCTGGTATGATTTTCAATTATAACTTAGCCCTCTATTTATAGGAAAATGTTAGCACGCCGAAGTAGACTTAACCTGCAACCTGATGGCTTTACCTGTTACTATTCCCACCCACCACATTTGAATAAAAATCTCAGCATATTTCTTCACCAACCAAGAGTGGGGCCCACCAATTCTAGAATTTTCCACCAAAATGATTAACTCCGAAAATTCAACAATTTCTGAACCAGTCATCTCGTAAAATTCATAACAAATCATACGTTCATTTTTAACGGTTCAAAATTTGTGAACATATACTCAACTTATATATGTATAACATATCCAAATATTACCACGATCCAACGGTCGGATTAAAAATTATAACCCTCGCAAAATATCTCAAAAACCCTAATTTGATTTTCAATACCTCCATTCCGACAAAAATACAGATAAAACACCTCAACATTAACTCCTTCATTTTTAACCACGAAAATATATCCCTCATTTATATCCACATAAAATAAATATTTCCTTATCATATGAATCAATAATTAATTATTCACAATTAATATTACAGAATCACATTTATGACAACTAGGTCGTTCCCAGGAAAGAGGGGGCTTTCCAATAAGAATTTCTCTTTACTGGCGCGCAATTAGATCACCAAACCTCTCCTTAGACAGAACTTTATAGACATTGCCAATAATGTTATTTAATAATATTATTCAAATAATATGAATTATTGATCTGATAATGGAAAATACTATGCAGCAATAATTATTAAAACAACAATAATATAAAATATCAACGCAGCAATTATTGAATCAATAAAATAAAATATTGAACAGTAACTACTGTAACAATTATTGAGTAGTGCCTTCTTACGTAAGAATCAATAATTTCAAAAATACTGTGCAATACCGTGTGCTACTGTGCAATAACGCGTAATACTGTATTTTAACCACCGGGTATTTCAACAGTGTTAACGGTAACAACTACGCCGTTATTTGTAAAAACTCAAATTTATCATTTTCTTCATCCGACAGTTATTCTGTTATGGGGCCCACAAATAGCTGCGCCGTCGTACGAATATTCCCCGACAGAAAGAATATTCCACGACCAAACGAATATTCCCCGACAACAATGAATATTTTATAACCACTTGTGTATTTTGAAAAAAAATTCATATGTCACCCTTAACTTTAATATTTATCAATTTAACCATTTACTGAATTGTAATTATAAGAAAAATTGAATACTTTTATTTCATAAAATTCGGGGTCTTACAATTATACCGAATAATCCATGGTCATAATCATACCATGCCCATCTACGCACTACAGGCCACAGATGACTTTCAACATAATATAAATATGAGGATGATGACAATGATATAAAAATTCAATAAAAGAAGTTCAAGGATAAATTTTTAAAGATTTATAATTTAATTTATCCAGAAATCAATAACGTTCAAATTGTCAACATGATACTGCTTTGTGGAGTAAAATTCAAGAATAATATTGTACCCGAAATAATTTGGACCGAAAATGAATAAATTTTTATCATGAATAGTATCCCGGGTGAATAGTACTCGAGTGAATAGTACCCTGCGAATAGTACTTCGGAAATAGTAACCCCGTGAATAGTACTCCGGCATGAAAAAGTTAAAACTTATCAAGAATGCTCAGAATAATGTTTTCATGAAAAGATACTGGATGAAGCGCAAATATCAAGGATATTCAACTAATTTCATGGAATTTAGAAGCCAAAATTTTAACAAAACGAGTATAGAATTTGAAATCTGAAACGAAATAATATTACTTACATACTACAGAGTAGGAAGAAAATATTATTTCGAGCGAATATTAAACAAAAATAACATCCCTTACCTTGAAAAGAAGAGTATTCTAACTGGTATGGTGGGGATATTCTTGAAGAAAACTTTCACTGTTTTCTACGCTCAAACCTTCCTAAAACTCTAAAGAAATACGCTCAATATTATAGAAGAATAATTATCTGATTCTGGTGTGATTTTCAATTCTAACTAAGCATCCTATTTATAGGAGAATGGAAGGGGCAATGTGTAAGGAATTTCACGAACGCAACAGTGTTTGAAATTCACGGGCTGAAATCATACGCTAGATTTTCAACATTGTCAAATAAAACCAAATTTTATATATATATATATATATATATAATATAACACATGTTATATTAGAAAAATCCTACCACCAGTGAATCATTTTTCAAGGTGCTGACCAATAAGGAAAACTAACACATGCCCACTTGGAGCTTTAACCAATTATGAAGCATCCTAATTCACAAGTTATCAATATAATGCATGTTTTGAAAAGTTTGGCAAATAAGTCCAAGCTTTGAAAAGAAAAAAATTGCATCCTGCCAAATTAACTTCATTTTCCAGGACCACCACCACCCACCACCCACTCACATGTTACACAATATATGTAAGACCCCAAATTATTAATAAATAAAATTTAATTTCCTCTATTTATTATTCTGAAACAGTAATGGTTGATTTGATTAATGTAGTTAGTTATGGGTAAAATGCGCAAATATTTTAAATAAGCAAGTGGTTATAAAATATTCATTGTTGTCGGGGAATATTCGCTTGGTCGTGGAATATTCTTACTGTCGGAGAATATTCGTACGACGGCGCAGTCTTTTGTGGGGCTCATAACAGAAAGCGATTGGATGAAGAAAACGACAAAAATAAGTTGTTTATAAATAATGGCGTAGTTGTTACCGTTAATACTGTTGGAATACCCGGTGGTTAAAGCACAGTAATACGCGTTGTTGCACAGTAGCACACGGTATTTCTGTTTGGAATTTAGAAAAACTTTATTCTGTAAAGTTGTAGAGAATTGAAATTCCTATAAAAACTCGCGAGATTCGAATTTTCTGATAAAAAGGTTATTTATTATGAATTATTGAAGTTCTGAAGTTCCGAAATAATTGATTTTTGGAAGTTTTAATTATTTTTTTTAAAGAAAACGTTTTTTGGGCTACAACATGTGCATAATGAGCTGAGTTCAGATGGTCTTGAGGTGGGCTTGAAAATTATATATATATATTAAATAATATATTAAATTTTCTGCTTTGGTGTTCTAAACATTTTTCTATAAATAGGGTGCTTAGGTTAGAATTGAAAATCACACCAGAAACACAAGTTTCTCTCTATTTCTCTCTCTATATCGAGCGTATTTGTAACGACCCCAAAATAGGTCCATTCCATCCAACCTATTCTGAGTCGCCAAATACATGGTACAGAAAACAACTACAACTTTATTACAACAATTGTCGTGCAAAATACAACAACACATATGCTGTGAGTTTGGATACAAATATATATCAAATGTGACTCATGTTCCAACCGTGGACATCACCTCACAATAACACCTTACATAAAGGTATAGTCAAAAACTGTTTTAGAAATTAGAATATTTGGGAAGTGCTCAAGGAAACCTTCGTACATGGGAGGCCACGCGTCTAGGTTATGATAGATATCATATGGCCACAGAATTATCCTTGGTTGACCCAATAGACCCCAAAGAAAAACGAGAAGATTACTATCATATTCTTCCCAATGGTGAGTCTTCTCTTGACTTATCATTATCTCCACTGTCTCTAATTGAGAATTATACTTCAAACAAACACCAAGATTATATAGGTAGTGCCCATAGATATACTCAGCAAGTGGATGAGCACAACCCTGTCTTATGATGACACGAGGTTGTATGTCATTAGACATCTTGTATGATAGTGACAAAACACCCTTCCAACGTTGGGTTCGCCTCACCCTATTTTCCTCACCAAATATAACTACTAAATGATGACCACCGTTCTATTCCCTTGTTACCCCCGCTCGACCCAGCTACACTCTTATTACCTGAAAGGAATTGTGAAGCAAAAGGGTGAGCATAACTAGCTCAGTAAAGAATATCATGACTAAAGATAATTCAATTATCAATAGCCTTCATCAACAATAAATCAGAGATTTAGAACATATGGTAAATGATAAAAATTTCAACCATAGTTGCAGTGGAACGAGCAATCCATTAGAAGAGTCAAATAGACCATAAAGTCCATTATCTCTTCCATGTTAAAAATCCACCAACAATATTTTATCCATGTAACATCACTCAATAGTTCCTTTCCACAATCATATGAATAACTCATAATCATAATTGTGACTCTAAATTTTTCTTCGCAGCCAGGACGAAGAATATTTTCATCACCTGTCTTTACCTGAAACATCAAAGATCATGGTTATACCAAATCACAGTTCCTGTTCATAATCATACTAATAACTTCATCTTTGCACTACGGCCAAAGATATTCATTTGTATCACCAGTTGGTCATGTTCATCTCAACATATGTTCATCTTTGCACTACTGGCCAAAGATATTCAACAACATGTCATCTTTGCACTACGGGCCAAAGATATTCATCAACAATTCATCTTTGCACTACAGGCCAAAGATGTAAGACCCCGAATTTTATGAAATAAAAGTATTCAATTTTTCTTATAATTATAATTCAGTAAATGGTTAAATTGATAAAAAGTTAAAGTTATGGGTGAAATGTGAAAATTTTTCAAAATACACAAGTGGTTATAAAATAATCATTGTTGTCGGGGAATATTCGTTTGGTCGTGGAATATTCTTTCTGTCGGAGAATATTCGTACGACGGCGCAGCTATTTGTGGGCCCCATAACGAATAACTGTCGGGTGAAGGAAAACGATAAATTTGAGTTTTTACAAATAACGGCGTAGTTGTTACCGTTAACACTGTTGGAATACTCGGTGGTTAAAATACAGTAATACGCGTTATTGCACAGTAGCACACGGTATTGCATAGTATTTTTGAAATTATTGATTCTTACGTAAGAAGGCACTACTCAATAATTGTTACAGTAATTACTGTTCAATATTTTATTTTATTGATTCAATAATTGCTACGTTGAAATTTTGTATTATTGTTGTTCAATAATTGTTACTGCATAGTATTTCCCATTATCAGATCAATAATTCATATTATTTGAATAATATTATTAGATAACATTATTGGCAATGTCTAGAAAGTTCTGTCTAAGGAGAGGTTTGGTCATCTAATTGCGCGCCAGTAAGGAGAAATTCTTATTGGAAAGCCCCCTCTTTCCTGGGAACGGCCTGGTTGTCATAAATGTGATTCTGTAATATTATTTGTGAATAATTAATTATTGATTTATATGATAAGAAAATATTTATTTTATGTGGATATAAATGAGGGATATATTTTTGTGGTTAAAAATGAAGGAGTTAATGTTGAGGTTTTTATCAGTATTTTTGTCGGAATGGATGTATTAAAAATCAGGGTTTTTGAGATATTTTGCGAGGGTTATAATTTTTAATCCGACCGTTGGATCGTGGTAATTTTTGGATATGTTATACATATATAAGTTGAGTATATGCCCACAAATTTTGAACCGTTAAAAATGAACGTATGATTTATTATGAATTTTACAAGATGACTGGTTCAGAAATTGTGGAATTTTCGGAGTTAATCATTTTGGTAGAAAATTCTAGAATTGGTGGGCTCCACTTGTGGTTGGTGAAGAAATGTGCTGAATTATATTTCAAATGTGGTGGGTGGGAATAGTAGCAGGTAAAGCCATCAGGTTGCAGGTCAAACCTACCAAAATTTTCCTATAAATAGAGGGCTAAGTTAGAATTGAAAATCACACCAAAAACATAAGCTTTCTCTCTTTCTCTCTCTATATTATGAAGCATATTTTGTGAGTTTTTAGATACTTGGTGAGTTGCTATTCATCAGTGCAAGTTTCCTTCAGCCTTATACTGATCAGAAGTACTGCTCTTTTGAGGTAAGGGATAGTAATGGATAGTAAGGGATAGTAAGGAATTTTAAGGGTTGTTATGTTTTTCAATTTCGTAATTTTTCTGACCTTCAAAAATTCTGGAAAAATTTGAAATGATATTTTGATGAGTTTTCTTGATTGTGTCCAAAAATAGTGATTTTTGGATGTATAGATTGAGAGTTATGAATTTTATGAAAAAATACTATTTTAAAAGTAACCGCTTATAATTCCTTGTGGTTAACTCCAAAATTGATGAAATTTTTATTGGGAGTACATGTATATGATAGAAGTATACTCTGTAAATTTCAGAATTTTTAGACAAAAGGATAATTTTTGATAAATGTCTAAATATTCGGCTGTTTTGGCCATATGAAAAATAGTAAATGACTTTTAAAAATTCTGAGAAAAATATATGTTCACTATGGGACTATATTATACTAAATTTCAGAAAAGAAATATTTTTAGAACTGATTTGGTATTTTTCATGAAAATGATCTAGTTATGAGTAAATGAATTAAATATGTTTTGTGAAGAAAGAAAATTGGAAAATAGGATTTTATGGCTTGAGAATCCTATATGAGGTATATGCAGATTTTTGATGAGGGTTTTGGTTATTGATGATGAAATTGTAAGAGTTGGCATTTTATGATGATTAAATGCATTAATTAGTAAAGTGTAAACAATTAAAATAAATTGTTTATAAATTTAAGTAATGTTATTCTTTCAATATCATTATACCGAAATATTGGTATGAATTTTATTGTAGAATTTCTATCTTTTGTGTCGGGATTACTATTAATGAGTTACGAATATTACTCTTGAGATTAAAACTATATGTTGATCATATTATTTTTATCATCATATATAACATTTTTATAACCCTGATGTTGAAATTCTCTTTCACTGGAGTGTAAAGATGGGTAGATTATTGGTATGATCATGACTAGGGTTCTCTTTGGCCTGTAGTGTAAAGTTGAATTGTGACTGGTATGATCATGACCATTGAATTTATAAGTGAATATCTTTAGCTTAAGTGCAAAGGTGAATTGATCAACATGGTTATAATTATTATTTATATAAATTCTGAAATGATTATATATTTCTTTGAGATATTAATATCTTTGGCCTGTAGTGCAAAGATGAAATATTGATGAATATCTTTGGCCTGTAGTGCAAAGATAAATTGTTGATGAATATCTTTGGCCCGTAGTGCAAAGATGAACTGTTGTTGAATATCTTTGGCCTGTAGTGCAAAGATGGTTTGTTGATGAATATCTTTGGCCCGTAGTGCAAAGATAGATTTGTTAGTATGATTATAAACAGGAACTGTGATTTGGTATAACCATGATCTTTGATGTTTCAGGTAAAGATAGGTGATGAAAATTATCTTCGTCCTGGATGAGAAGAGGAATTTAGAACTACAGTTATGATTATAAGTTATTCATATGATTGTGGACCAGAATTGTTGATTGATGTTACAGGGATAAAACATTGTTGATGGATTTTTAACATGGAGAAGATAATAGACTTTATAGTCTATTTGACTCTTCTAATGGATTGCTCGTTCCGCTGCAACTATGGTTGAAATTTTTATCATTTACCATATGTTCTAAATCTCTGATTTATTATTGATGAAGGCTATTGATAATTTAATTATCTTTAGTCATGATATTCTTTACTGAGCTAGTTGTGCTCACCCTTTTGCTTCACAATTCCTTTCAGGTAATAAGAGTGTAGCTGGGTCGAGCGAGGGTAACGGGGAAATAGAACGGTGGTCTCTAGCTGTGGATGTTCTCCCGAAGCAGTATAGAAAAGTTCATTTAGTAGTTATATTTGGTGAATCCAATAGGGTAAGGTATACCCAACGTTGGAAGGGTGGTTTGCCACTATCATACAAGATGTCTAACGACATACAACCTCGTGTCATCATAAGACAGGGATGTGCTCATCCACTTGCTGAGTATATATACGAGTACTACCTATATAATCTTGGTGTTTGTTTGAAGTATAATTCTCAATTAGAGACAGTAGAGATAATGATATGTCAAGAGAAGACTCACCATTGGGAAGAATATGATAGTAATCTTCTCGTTTTTCTTTGGGGTCTATTGGGTCAACCAAGGATAATTCTGTGGCCATATGATATCTATCATAACCTAGACGCGTGGCCTCCCATGTACGAAGGTTTCCTTGAGCACTTCCCAAAGATTCTAATTTCTAAAACAGTTTTTAACTATACCTTTATGTAAGGTGTTATTGTGAGGTGATGTCCACGGTTGGATCATGAGTCACATTTGGTATATATTTGTATCCAAACTCACAGCATATGTGTTGTTGTATTTTGCACGATAATTGTTGTAATAAAGTTGTACTTGTTTTCTGTACCATGTATTTGGCGACTCAGAATGGGTTGGGTGGAATGGACCTATTTTGGGGTCGTTACAAAAGATATTCCTCAACAATTCATATTTACACTACGGCCAAATATATTCATCAACAGTTCATATTTGCACTACAGGCCAAATATATTAATATCTCAAAGAAATATATAATCATTTCAGAATTTATATAAACAATAATTATAACCATGTTGATCAATTCACCTTTGCACTTAAGCTAAAGATATTCACTTATAAATTCAATGGTCATGATCATACCAGTCAACAATTCAACTTTGCACTACTGGCCAAAGAGAACCCATAGTCATGATCATACCAGAAATCTACCCATCTTTACACTCAAGTCAAAGAGAAATATCATCATTAGGGTTATAAAAATATTATATATGATAATAAAATCAATATAATCAACATATAGATTTAATCTCAAGAGTAATATTCATAAACCAGCTATAATTTGGTCAGAAAAAGAAACCAATGTTGTCGTGAATAGTAACTCGTGAATAGTAACTCATGAATAGTAACTCGTGAATAGTAACTCGTGAATAGTAACTCCGACACAAAAAGGTAGAAATTCCACAATAAAATACATACCAATATTTCGGTATAATGATATTGAAAGAATAATATTTCTTAAGCTTATAAACAATTTATTTTAATTGTTTACACTTTACTAAATAATGTATTTAATCATTCTAAATGCCAAACTCATAAGATTTCATCACCAATAACCAAAACCCTCATCAAAAATCTGCATATATCTTATATAGGATTCTCAACTCATAAAATCCTATTTTCCAATTTTCTTACTTCACAAAACATATTTAATTCATTTACTCATAACTAGACCATTTTCATGAAAAATACCAAATCAGTTCCAAAAATATTTCTTTTCTGGAATTTAGCATAATATAGTCCCATAGTGAACATATATTTTTCTCAGAATTTTTAAAAGTCATTTACTATTTTTCATATGGCCAAAATAGCCGAATATTTAGACATTTATCAAAAATTGTACTTTTGTCTAAAAATTCTGAAATTTACAGAGTATACTTCTATCATATACATGTACTCCCAATAAAAATTTCATCAATTTTGGAGTTAACCACAAGGAATTATAAGTTGTTACTTTTAAAATAGTTTTTTCTCATAAAATTCATAACTCTCAATCTATACATCCAAAAATCACCATTTTTGGACACAATCAAGAAAACTCATCAAAATATCATTTCAAATTTTTCCAGAATTTTTTGAAGATCAAAAAAATTACGAAACTGAAAATCATAACAACCCTTAAAATCCCTTAATATCCCTTACAATCCATTACTATCCCTTACTATCCCTTACCTCAAAAGAGCAGTACTTCTGACTGGATATCGGATATGATGCTGAAGGAAACTTGCACTAATGAATAGCAACTCACCAAGTATCTAAAAACTCACAAAATATGCTTCATAATATAGAGAGAGAAAGAGAGAAAACTTATGTTTCTGGTGTGATTTTCAATTCTAACTTAGCCCTCTATTTATAGGAAAATTTTGGTAGGTTTGACCTGCAACCTGATGGCTTTACCTGCTACTATTCCCACCCACCACATTTGAAATATAATTCAGCACATTTCTTCACCAACCACAAGTGGGGCCCACCAATTCTAGATTTTCCACCAAAATGATAAACTCCGAAAATTCAACAATTTCTGAACCAGTCATCTCGTAAAATTCATAATAAATCATACGTTCATTTTTAACGGTTCAAAATTTGTGGACATATACTCAACTTATATATGTATAACATATCCAAAAATTACCACGATCCAACGGTCGGATTAAAAATTATAACCCCCCGCAAAATATCTCAAAAACCCTGATTTTTAATACCTCCATTCCGACAAAAATACGGATAAAAATCTCAACATTAACTCCTTCATTTTTTAACCACAAAAATATATCCCTCATTTATATCCACATAAAATAAATATTTTCTTATCATATGAATCAATAATTAATTATTCAGAAATAATATAATAGAATCACATTTATGACAACCAGACCGTTCCCAAGAAAGAGGGGGCTTTCCAATAAGGATTTCTCCTTACTGGCGCGCAATTAGATGACCAAACCTCTCCTTAGACAGAACTTTCTAGACATTGCCAATAATGTTATCTAATAATATTATTCAAATAATATGAATTATTGATCTGATAATTGGAAATACTGTGCAGCAATAATTATTGAACAACAATAATACAAAATTTCAACGTAGCAATTATTGAATCAATAAAATAAAATATTGAACAGTAATTACTGTAACAATTATTGAGTAGTGCCTTCTTACGTAAGAATCAATAATTTCAAAAATACTATGCAATACCGTGTGCTACTGTGCAATAACGCGTATTACTGTATTTTAACCACCGGGTATTCCAGCAGTGTTAACGGTAACAACTACGCCGTTATTTGTAAAAACTCAAATTTGTCATTTTCTTCACCCGACAGTTATTCTGTTATGGGGCCCACAAATGGCTGCGCCGTCGTACGAATATTCCCCGACAGAAAGAATATTCCACGACCAAACGAATATTCCCCAACAACAATGATTATTTTATAACCACTTGCTTATTTTGAAAAAAAATCATATTTCACTCATAACTTTAAACTTTTATCAATTTAACCATTTACTGAATAGTAATTATAAGAAAAATTGAATACTTTTATTTCATAAAATTCGGGGTCTTACAATCTCCCCTCCTTATGAAATTTTATCCCCGAAATTTACAAACCTGGTATTTCAAAGAGTTGAGAATACCTTGCTTTCATTTCAGATTTCATCTTCCCTATCATCATGATTTCTCCATTGCTCATCTCCTGTATTTCAGATATCATTCTAGAATACAGCTTCAAAATAAGGGTTAATTGAACAAATTAACATATCACATAATATCCCAATATTATGAATGACCAACAAATAAGCTTAGGTAGGGCACACTAGCGAAGGATTTACTCATCTCTCCCCTCCTAGTTATATTTCCCGATCTCCGCCAGAGATCATATCCCTAAGCTCTGATACCAAATGTAACGACCCCAAAATAGGTCCATTCCATCCAACCTATTCTGAGTCGCCAAATACATGGTACAGAAAACAACTACAACTTTATTACAACAATTGTCGTGCAAAATACAACAACACATATGCTGTGAGTTTGGATACAAATATATATCAAATGTGACTCATGTTCCAACCGTGGACATCACCTCACAGTAACACCTTACATAAAGGTATAGTCAAAAACAGTTTTAGAAATTAGAATATTTGAGAAGTGCTCAAGGAAACCTTCGTACATGGGAGGCCACGCGTCTAGGTTATGATAGATATCATATGGCCACAGAATTATCCTTGGTTGACCCAATAGACCCCAAAGAAAAACGAGAAGATTACTATCATATTCTTCCCAATGGTGAGTCTTCTCTTGACTTATCATTATCTCCACTGTCTCTAATTGAGAATTATACTTCAAACAAACACCAAGATTATATAGGTAGTGCCCATAGATATACTCAGCAAGTGGATGAGCACAACCCTGTCTTATGATGACACGAGGTTGTATGTCATTAGACATCTTGTATGATAGTGACAAAACACCCTTCCAACGTTGGGTTCGCCTCACCCTATTTTCTTCACCAAATATAACTACTAAATGATGACCACCGTTCTATTCCCTTGTTACCCCCGCTCGACCCAGCTACACTCTTATTACCTGAAAGGAATTGTGAAGCAAAAGGGTGAGCACAACTAGCTCAGTAAAGAATATCATGACTAAAGATAATTCAATTATCAATAGCCTTCATCAACAATAAATCAGAGATTTAGAACATATGGTAAATGATAAAAATTTCAACCATAGTTGCAGTGGAACGAGCAATCCATTAGAAGAGTCAAATAGACCATAAAGTCCATTATCTCTTCCATGTTAAAAATCCACCAACAATATTTTATCCATGTAACATCACTCAATAGTTCCTTTCCACAATCATATGAATAACTCATAATCATAATTGTGACTCTAAATTTTTCTTCGCAGCCAGGACGAAGAATATTTTCATCACCTGTCTTTACCTGAAACATCAAAGATCATGGTTATACCAAATCACAGTTTCTGTTCATAATCATACTAATAACTTCATCTTTGCACTACGGCCAAAGATATTCATTTGTATCACCAGTTGGTCATGTTCATCTCAACATATGTTCATCTTTGCACTACTGGCCAAAGATATTCAACAACATGTCATCTTTGCACTACGGGCCAAAGATATTCATCAACAATTCATCTTTGCACTACAGGCCAAAGATATTCCTCAACAATTCATATTTGCACTACGGCCAAATATATTCATCAACAGTTCATATTTGCACTACAGGCCAAATATATTAATATCTCAAAGAAATATATAATCATTTCAGAATTTATATAAACAATAATTATAACCATGTTGATCAATTCACCTTTGCACTTAAGCTAAAGATATTCACTTATAAATTCAATGGTCATGATCATACCAGTCAACAATTCAACTTTGCACTACTGGCCAAAGAGAACCCATAGTCATGATCATACAAGAAATCTACCCATCTTTACACTCAAGTCAAAGAGAAATATCATCATTAGGGTTATAAAAATGTTATATATGATAATAAAATCAATATAATCAACATATAGATTTAATCTCAAGAGTAATATTCATAAACCAACTATAATTTGGTCAGAAAAAGAAACCAATGTTGTCGTGAATAGTAACTCGTGAATAGTAACTCATGAATAGTAACTCGTGAATAGTAACTCGTGAATAGTAACTCCGACACAAAAAGGTAGAAATTCCACAATAAAATACATACCAATATTTCGGTATAATGATATTGAAAGAATAATATTTCTTAAGCTTATAAACAATTTATTTTAATTGTTTACACTTTACTAAATAATGTATTTAATCATTCTAAATGCCAAACTCATAAGATTTTATCACCAATAATCAAAACCCTCATCAAAAATCTACATATATCTTATATAGGATTCTCAACTCATAAAATCCTATTTTTCAATTTTCTTACTTCACAAAACATATTTAATTCATTTACTCATAACTAGACCATTTTCATGAAAAATACCAAATCAGTTCCAAAAATATTTCTTTTCTGAAATTTAGCATAATATAGTCCCATAGTGAACATATATTTTTCTCAGAATTTTTAAAAGTCATTTACTATTTTTCATATGGCCAAAATAGCCGAATATTTAGACATTTATCAAAAATTGTACTTTTGTCTAAAAATTCTGAAATTTACAGAGTATACTTCTATCATATACATGTACTCCCAATAAAAATTTCATCAATTTTGGAGTTAACCACAAGGAATTATAAGCTGTTACTTTTAAAATAGTCTTTTCTCATAAAATTCATAACTCTCAATCTATACATCCAAAAATCACCATTTTTGGACACAATCAAGAAAACTCATCAAAATATCATTTCAAATTTTTCTAGAATTTTTTGAAGATCAGAAAAATTACGAAACTGAAAATCATAACAACCCTTAAAATCCCTTAATATCCCTTACAATCCATTACTATCCCTTACTATCCCTTACCTCAAAAGAGCAGTACTTCTGACTGGATATCGGATATGATGCTGAAGGAAACTTGCACTAATGAATAGCAACTCACCAAGTATCTAAAAACTCACAAAATATGCTTCATAATATAGAGAGAGAAAGAGAGAAAACTTATGTTTCTGGTGTGATTTTCAATTCTAACTTAGCCCTCTATTTATAGGAAAATTTTGGTAGGTTTGACCTGCAACCTGATGGCTTTACCTGCTACTATTCCCACCCACCACATTTGAAATATAATTCAGCACATTTCTTCACCAACCACAAGTGGGGCCCACCAATTCTAGAATTTTCCACCAAAATGATAAACTCCGAAAATTCAACAATTTCTGAACCAGTCATCTTGTAAAATTCGTAATAAATCATACGTTCATTTTTAACGGTTCAAAATTTGTGGACATATACTCAACTTATATATGTATAACATATCCAAAAATTACCACGATCCAACGGTCGGATTAAAAATTATAACCCCCGCAAAATATCTCAAAAACCCTGATTTTTAATACCTCCATTCCGACAAAAATACGGATAAAAATCTCAACATTAACTCCTTCATTTTTTAACCACAAAAATATATCCCTCATTTATATCCACATAAAATAAATATTTTCTTATCATATGAATCAATAATTAATTATTCAAAAATAATATAATAGAATCACATTTATGACAACCAGGCCGTTCCCAGGAAAGAGGGGGCTTTCCAATAAGGATTTCTCCTTACTGGCGCGCAATTAGATGACCAAACCTCTCCTTAGACAGAACTTTCTAGGCATTGCCAATAATGTTATCTAATAATATTATTCAAATAATATGAATTATTGATCTGATAATAGGAAATACTGTGCAGCAATAATTATTGAACAACAATAATACAAAATTTCAACGTAGCAATTATTGAATCAATAAAATAAAATATTGAATAGTAATTACTGTAACAATTATTGAGTAGTGCCTTCTTACGTAAGAATCAATAATTTCAAAAATACTATGCAATACCGTGTGCTACTGTGCAATAACGCGTATTACTGTATTTTAACCACCGGGTATTCCAGCAGTGTTAACGGTAACAACTACGCCGTTATTTGTAAAAACTCAAATTTGTCATTTTCTTCACCCGACAGTTATTCTGTTATGGGGCCCACAAATGGCTGCGCCGTCGTACGAATATTCCCCGACAGAAAGAATATTCCACGACCAAACGAATATTCCCCGACAACAATGATTATTTTATAACCACTTGCTTATTTTGAAAAAAAATCATATTTCACTCATAACTTTAAACTTTTATCAATTTAACCATTTACTGAATAGTAATTATAAGAAAAATTGAATACTTTTATTTCATAAAATTCGGGGTCTTACAGTATTCTTGTGAGTATTTGATACTTTGAGTGTTGCTATACGGTGCAAGTTTTCTTCAGCACTATATCTAGTATTCCAGTCAGAAGTACCGTCTTTCTGAGGTAAGGGATGTTATTTCTTCTTAAATGATATTATTTTCTTCAATATCATTATGCCGAAGTATTAATCTAAATTTTTTATCAAATTTGAAACTTTTCATGTCGGGGTTACTATTCATGAGTTACTATTTACGAGTTACTATTCACGAGTTACTATTCACCGAAAAATAAAATTTTCTTCTTTTTGTCCAAAATATCTATTATGGATACTAGCTTTGATTGTATCCATGTTTTGATCATTCTTGAATTTTACTCACTATGATTATTTATGAGGTATTTCTGGACATGGAATAGTTGAAATACGAATCCTTAATATTTATTATTTTGTTTCACTGGATTCGTTTCTTTTAAAATATTTTTCATCATCCTCAGTCATAAATGATGATATAATTGAATATCTTTGGCCTGTAGTACAAAGATGAATGATTTCTGATGAATTTCTTTGGCCCGTAGTACAAAGATGAACAGGTGTTGAGGTGAACATGAACAACTGATGAATATCTTTGGCCTGTAGTGCAAAGATGACTATTTGATTCAAGATATTTATTGATTGATGTTACAGGGATAAAATGTTGATGATGAGCTTTTAAATTCATAGATAATCGTAGATTTCATTCTCTACGTAACTCTTCTATGAATTATTATTTTTCGCTGCGAGTATTGATTTAAAAGTTGTTGTCTATTGTATTCTATTAGATTTTTCCCTGTTGAAGACTAACGATAATTTGTTCTATGTTATCTTAGTCATAATGTTCTTTACTGGGCTAGTTGAGCTCACCCTTTTCCTTTTTATTCCATTTTTCTCAGGAGGCGAGAATGTAGCGAGTACTAGTCGGGGTATGGAATGAAGGTTCTAGGAAGTTATTTTAGTAGTCCTCACCATTTTTTTTTGTAAAATATTGTACCAATAATTGTAATGAGGACTTATTTGAGTGTTGATATTGTCTAGATGACAATATTTGTATTTACACTCACAGTTTTTATGTTGTATTAGTAAAGTTGTAGTTGCTTCTGTACCATGTTATTGATGACACAGAATGAGTGTTGTATACCTATTTTGGGGGCGTCACAATATATAATACGTATATATAATACGTATATATATATATATATATATATATATATATATATATATATATATATATATACACACCTTATAACTTTCTTCCGATTATTTTAAAAAATGGGTAATGGGGGGTACATAAATATTTCGTAAAAATCTCCTCAATATTTTTAACAACATTCATCATCATTATTATAATTCGTAATATTTAACAATTAGGTCGTTCACAGGAAAGAGGGGGCTTTCCAATAAGGATTTCTCCCGATTGGCGCGCAATTAGGTGACCAAACCTCTCCTTGACAGAACTTATAGACATTGTCAATATTATAAATAATAATATTAATGACTCTGTCATCTCAATTATTGATTTAATAATATATAAAAACACCGACAATAATTGAATCAAATAACGTGAGATAATATGCAACAATTACAGTACCAATAATTGAACAAAACTGAGTGACTTCTCACGTAAGCATCAATAATCAATACCGTGTATTACTGTCCAACAACGCGTATTGCTGTATTTTAACCACCAGATATTCTAACAGTTAACGGTAAAACTTTTGCCGTTATTTTATAAAAAGATATTTTTGTCGTTTTCTCAATCCAACAATAATTCTGTTGTGGGGTCAACCAATGATTGTACCGTCGTACGAATATTTCCTGCTAAAACGAATATTCCTCGACCAATCGAATATTATATAACAACTTGCGTACTTTGTAAAATTTATCAATATTACCCACAACTATAACATTATATCAAATTCACTTCATAATATTCAAAAATAATATTTATAGAAAATTCATCTTTATTCATAAAAGTTGGTGTCTTACAACTACGCCGTTATTTATAAAAACTCAGATTTGTCGTTTTTTTATCTGACCGTTTTTCGTTATGAGGCCCACAAATGACTGCACCGTCGTACGAATATTCCCCGACAGCAAGAATATTCTACGACCAAACGAATATTCCCCGACAAAATGAATATTTTATAACCACTTGCTTATTTTGTAAAATGTACACATTTCATCCATAACCAAAGCATTATATCAAATTAACACCCTATTATTCAAAATAATAATTAGAAAAAATTTGATTTTATTTATAATAAGTTGGGGTCTTACATTCTAGTTTTATATATAGTATGATATGTTCAAGATTCACAAATTTTGGGGTGGTTTACAGACGGATTATTCGGACTCTCAACCTCCAATCATGTCTGTCTGGAGTTATAGAAGAAATGAAGTATACTCTTCGAGCCATTGTTATTAAAAGACACTGTAAAATTAAAAAAAATGGCAATAGAAGAAGAAGAAAATATAAGATGGTAGTCCGACCGAATCTAACCATCACACACATATATATATATATATATATATATATATATATATATATATATATATATAGCTCATAAACAAATACCAAGGAATTTTCGAAAAATCATTCGAATTAAAGATAGAAGACGAATAAAATAGATACTTTCATCTATTGATTCAAAATCAACAAAATTATGTAACACAAAATTAATGCTAATGATGGTGATAAATAGCATTAAAGAAGGGGAGTGAGATATTTTCTTGTTAAAAAAATAAAGAGTTTTTTTTTTGTTTGTTAAATGGCTAATGATATAAAAGAAATGAAGAGGTATTTTTTTGTTAAATGCGTAAAAGTATATTAGATGACCGTGTAAGTTTTGGGGGGGAAATCGTGTGTCAATTTTTGTTTGTTTTGGAGGGATAGCTTCAATGTATTCTACTTTTATATATAGTATGAAATGATATAAAAGCAATGAAGATTTTTTTTTTGTTAAACGTATAAAAGTATATCAGTTGATAGTGTAAGTTTTGGGGGGAAAATTGTGTGTCAATTTTTTTTTTGTTTTAGAGGGAAAAATTTAACGTCAATATATTCTACTTTCATATATAGTATGATTGATTTAATTTATGTGAATATAATTATGAATATTATAAATCACGTAAAAATTACTACTAATTATACAATTTATTATTTTTACAAATTAAATAAATTATGTTAATTTTAAATTTAAAAATATATCTCAAATTAATTTAAAAAAAATAAATATTGATGTTATCATTTAGAACAAATGGAATATTAAAAAAGAAAAATGATGATAATAATTTATTTCCCGGAAATTACACTACACTTTAATAATCAACACATTATATTTAGGACATGTACATTTTTGTCCCCCATCCCAATAAGGACCCACTATTTACAGTTCCATATTTAACAACTGAGGGAACAGACGATCCGGACCCGGATTTGTTTGCATTAACAAACCCGATTGGATAATTAACGACACGTCCGTTAACAATGTTATTGAAGGATTATCTTTCCGGCTGGTTTTGGTCAAAAAGAGGCAGCCCAAGTGCCCAACGCCAAACCCCCGGATGCTCAGAGAATCGGCGTGAGGCTCTAATTTAATTACAAAAACCCTAAAAAATTCTGAAAAAATCACCAATTCTAATATTCCAAATACTTCGATTCTATTTGTACCAATTGATTCACATATGTAAGAGTTCACCTCAATTTCTGCTCATATATTCATATAATATGATTTTGTTTAGGATAATTAGGGCATGGCATCTGATTATCATTTTTGTAGCATGGTGGGTTGTGCTTGTATTTGAAATTGAATTAATTTTGTTATGTGTTTGATTATTTTGGTTAGATCGATCGTAGTTTGGATCCAAAACGGCATTTTGTTCGGGTTTTGTTTTTTCAATTGGAGTGTTGAGATGGATATAGTGTCTAGTTGCAAGGTATTTGATTTTCTTAATTTCTGCACTTTTATGTTTTCATTTGTTATTTAGATAATGTTTTCGTTTGTTATTTGTTATTAGATGACGAAGCATGCACATGAAGGTATAGTAAACTTGTTCAATTATGCAGATAGTTATTTGCTGAAAAGCTTAGTTTTCAACATTTTACTTTTAGGCCTTAATTTTTATATTAAGTGTACAAGTCAGCTGAAATTAGTGGCCATGCGATCCCGTTAAGTAAAATGACTACTGCCTACAAATATGTAGTATAGAGACTTTAGTGTTATCCCTAGGTTAATGACTTAGTTTGTACATTTGGGTTTTGTATTTTGTAGTGGGTTCTGCTGGGTCCAGGGAGTGTATTTTTGTAGTTTAATTGTAACATGTAATAATTTTATTCTTGTAACGTTCTTGAAGCTAATGGCAAGGTGGATTTTGGGGGGAAACCTCTGTTTTGGAGAAAAACATATGTTGAGGCAGTTCCATTTATTTCAAACCCACTTTGTCGTTGGTTTCAGCATCTAGTTTTTTAGTTATGTACTCCTTTTTTAATTATTGCATCTGTGGTCGGCTGTCCATAGGCGGCCCAGACGACCTAAAATTTTAAAAAATTTGCTATCTGCCAATATTAGTGTCAATGCCGCCACTAGTAGAAGTAACAAATGATTAACTTACCGAAAAGCCCATAAATTTTAATTATTTATTTAAATATCAGCAATTATTGGTAGCGGAAGATAAATCATTGGAAGGAGGGAGAGGAGACAGAGGCCTTCCATGCGTCAATTCCAACGCAGTAATCTCAAAAGAGAAAATATGAGCCATCAAACTTATCCATTACGTGAATGTATCACCCCTGGGTGCCATAAAATGAGATGAAGAAGATAGAGACAGAGATCGAGACAACCCATGAGATGAAGTTAGCTCGTAAAATGACGCAGAAACCCAAAAATCCGCGAGCTTAATCGACCATTTGAAGCCATTAGAATGTTCCTTGCCTTAATATCTCTATGAAAATGGCCTTGGTCATGGAGATGCTTGAAAGTGCTCGACATTTCTTTGAGAATTACGGCAATGTATTACTTTCAAAAGCTGTTCGCGTAAGAAGAGGTGATTATAGACTGTAAAGAGCCGGCAGGCATAAAGGGCATAATGACCCAAAGGCGATGAATGAGCAGTGGGCTTTTAGGGAATTGGGATGAGAGAGAAGGGACATGGTTTTTGCTTCGTGCTTGACATTTTCAAAATTGGCCCGCAATCGATCAAGATGGATGGATTTGATTGCTACAATTGAATTCATGGAGATACAAAGGGCTTTGTAAATAATGGTGGAAGGCGCTTACTCCTTTGCCTTGTGCTTCTTAATTCTTCAACTGTTTCTTTTTCCAATTCATGCTGTGTATTTGGACGTGTCACATTTTTTTCCCATCTTATTGGATCTGTCCATCCGATCTTTTGTTTCCAATGGCACCTTTCATTTGGATGCAAGGACTCTTTTTAAAAGTACGATTATGATTGCTCAAATGCTAAATGATTTGCTTCAGATGTCTGTGGGATGTGCGCGTTGGTTAGTGAGATGAATTATCACCAGTCTTTTCATTGTCATATGGCATGGAAACTTTCACCTTCTTTGATTGGAATTGGGGAGTTAGGGGACCATTTAAATTTTCCATCAGATTTCAGGGGTTCTTTTTATCAGATTAAGTTCGGTAGGATTAGGAATTCTTCGACATTGTGGGTGTTTTTCTATTTTCTGAGGTTTAAGGATTGGATACCAAATTTTCCGTCTCGTTTTTTCATGTGTGATGGGATAGAGTTAGTTTCATTACTTTCACGTTGGTATAGTGATGATTTGACACTATAACGTTGCACCTATTTTTGTATGCTGTCTCTATTTGATAAAACCTTTTTGTTTTTTTTCCTTCTAGAAGGTTAACATAAATTAGTTATTGTATTTATTGCAATTATTACCCCCTTTTCCTCTCCATTTAATTCTTCTTTCTTGGTTAGTATGCTTGGTTGCATACATTTAATTATTTTAAGCTTTTTGTTCTGTCCTTGTACATGATTTATCCCCCCCCCCCGGAAGTCCCTTTTTTTGACTGTAACTGATTTTGATGACTTGTACTTTCTTGTAGGACAAATTGGCATATTTTCGAATAAAGGAGCTCAAGGATATCCTTACGCAATTAGGTCTTTCTAAGCAAGGAAAGAAGCAGGTTTGATGTTTGAATTGTTTCTTTGTTGTTTTTGGCTGTATATTCTTGCATAGATTGGTGAAGAGCAATTCTTTTTGTTAACTTTAATTGGACTGTTGGATTGTTGGGTTCTGTTCAATGTTTGTGAGCTTTTAAATCCTAGAGTTGGTAATTAGGCAGGATGTTGGTACACATACCTCGCCCTCTCTCTCTCTTTGGGTTTCTTGTAGAAATAGAAAATCTACAGCTTACAAACAGGGTTCCTTAGCGTTAGCTTTTAATTTGAACCTAATACATGCTGGATCAGTAGGATGAGCTATAAAACTCAGAACTAAAAAGGAGTCCTTGGTTGGCGAGTGCATACTCTATTACTGTGTATCAGTTGGCTCACGGAAAATTTGAATAACTTTTTTGACCATAAGAGACTCCAGTATGTACCTGCAATCACATAAGGGGCTGTGCTGTTTTAACTTTCACTGCAGTCTGTTCTCTACATAATTTGTACTTTTAATGTGTTTGAGGTTGATTGTCATGGAGAAATGCTATATCTAATTTCCTTGCGCTTCATTTTTTGTAGGACCTAGTTGACCGGATATTAGCCATTCTTTCTGATGATCGAGGTAAGCTGTTCTCTTTCATTTGCATGTGTGCATGATTATATATATATATATATATATATATATATCTATATACATATATATATGCGTGTGTGGGTGTATTGTGCTGATAACATTTTGGTTCTTTTTGTTTTCTATGCTGTACTTGAGAGTTCAGTGCAGGTACTCGTCTTGGATACTCTCCATCCATATGATATCAAACTAGTTTTATTAATAATGCCAGAGGGAGTTTGATGTTACCTATATGTTGAAGCCACATTAACACTTTCCTGTTGGACAAAAGCTCCATCAACTCAAAAGTGTGATATATAAAAGCTCCCAACTGCTCAACTTCAAATGCACACAACTCCCTCTACTACACGAAACGAGCTTCTTGTACCTAAAAATTTGACTATAATTAAATATTAAAAATCAACTCAGAAAAAAGTGTGATGAAAGGTAAGAAAAATTGAAAAATAGAATGCATGATGTGTGTGTGCCAAAATTACTAATTCAACATTAAATCCAAGGAGGAAAAAACCGTTTCTGACATCGATGGTACAATTATATCAATAATCAAATCTTGACAACATATGAAATCTAAAAATACTCTGTAATAATAATAATAGTAATAAGATTGACAACCTATGAAATTAAATAATACTCCGTAATAATAATAGTAGTAGTGGTAGTAGTATTAGTAATAATAATAATAAGGGTAGGGGTAGGGGTAATGGTTATAATTTTATCAACATTTCAACTCTTGACAGATTGAGATTTTTCTAAGGTGATTTTGTTTGTTCTTATGCTTCTGAATTTCATGTTTTTAACTTTTCTTTTTAACTTCTTTATACGAATGCCCGGTCCTATGCTTTGCCATCTATATGTCCACTGTTGAGTAGTTTCTGGAATGTGGGCAAAGAAAAATGCTGTCGGGAAGGAAGAAGTAGCAAAACTAGTAGATGACACTTACAGGTGTGTATTTGTTTTATAATGTTCGTCTCATTAGCCTAGATGACAGTTTAATTAGTGGAATTTTCTTTGTTATGGTCATTTGCAATACTTCACGTATTATTGGTTGTGTTTCTGGATCAACAGTTTGCTTATATTTGTTGTGAGGATAAAATATCTGACATCATTGTGCAACGTTTGTTGTTGCCTGTAGGAAAATGCAGATTTCTGGGGCAACAACTGATTTATCATCAAAAGGACAGTCTCTCTCAGATAGCAGTAATGTGAAGCTTAAAGAAGAACCTGAAGAATCTTATCAGATAGAAAAGATTCGATGTCCCTGTGGGAGTGCATTACCGGATGATTCAATGGTTAAGGTGACAGAAACACCTTTTTGTTACTCATAAAAGTCTCTTCCCTCTCTCTCTCTGTGTATACATACATACATACGCATATATATATATATATATATATATATATGTATTATCTCAGACTTGATTTTATTTCACGTATGTGTATTTATCTATTGATTTATGTAGAATTGAGGTAGTATCACTTCTGAAATCTCGGAACTGGATAATGTTACTTTTGTTTCTCCATTGTAGTGTTTTTTATTTTTCAAATTGTTATTTTGTGATCAAGTTTGTCAAATTCATGAAATTCTTTGCATATAGGTTTCATATGACAGTATTATTGGCCTTCTTCAGGATCTGGTGCAGTTGTTAAATATTTCATTACTTTCCTTATTTTGGAATGCATGCTTTCAGAAATGGTAGTTGATGCTTTCTTCTCTCCTGCAGCCACATAAATGAACCATGATCCATCTCTTTTCCGTAGGGATCTGTTGTTTCTTACCCACCATCCCACTATAACTTAACTGCTATTGATTCTACTTTTGCTGTGTTCTGCCTGCTACAATCTACCAAATTGTCTTCTTGCAGTGCATTTCGTACTAATTTACTTGGTCATATACATGAACATAGTTATTTTCTTTGTCTTCCTCTGTCATTTGTACTTTTTCAACTTGAATATATTGGTCCTTTCATTTGTAGCTTAATTATTTTCAGAAACAGTCCTTTAGTGTTGCCGATTCCGTTAATGCGGCGTGTGCAAAAGATAATGTCCTACTTGGGATATTTGCTTCTTGTGGGCTTCTTGTCCTCCTACAAGTTCATTTCTTCTAGTAATATTCTTATTTCTGAATAAAGAAGTAAATTTACCCACCAATGCGATTTTAAATTAATGATATGCTCAATACATTTTGAGTAAGACATTGGTTTAATGTTGCAGAACAAATCATGGAGAATAATGGAAACTGTAGGAAATTATTATTATTATTTTGTATTATTACATAAATATGAATTAGTTGTAATTATCTTTTAATTATAGTTGGCATATTATTTTAGATAACTATTTACTTAGGTTATAGTAGATTATTTTAGATAAGTAATAAACTAGGCATATTAGATTATTTTAGATAAGTATTTAATCAGATTGTAGTAGTTTAGATTAGATGAGTATTAAATTAGGTTATCTAGGGCAAATTGTTCCCCCCCCCCTTTTCTTCTTCTTCTATATAAAGTGGTGTAATCAATTTTTAAATTTAAAGAGAGTTTATATATTGACTTGAGTTGAGGCTATGTGCTATTGTGCCCAAAAGGGCATTCTTCTTCTCTATTTTCCCTCTTCTTTCTACTCCTTTACACTTTTCCTAAACCAACATAAACCTTGTCCGGTATTAAAAATAAACCCGTAACATTTGATTTTTAACTTCAGCTTTCCACTTTTCATCACATTTTTCAGGGTTTAAACCTTTGACCAGCTCAGGTTCTAACCAACTGAGCTACATTAACACTGCCCTTCTGTATCAAAACCCCAACCCTTATTCCAACAACAGTGCTGCCTAAATTCAATTTTAAGAAAAAGAGCGGATTAGTGGAAAGAAGAAATTGGTGCACGGAAAAAAGAGTGGTGAATTTTTAAAAAAAGATCCGCCCTATTTTAGTTAAGGGAAGGTAAGCTGAAGAATGTCATCTTCTGCAAACTTCACATTTTATTCTTCTTTCCTCGTGTACCCCTCCACCCCCAAAAAAAAAAAAAAAAAACCACAAAAAACAATAAAGGAAAAAAAAGGGAAGAAAAAGGAAGAAGGTTTTGAACAAAGAATGGTGTTGACTTTTCTGTTAGTCTAGTGTTAAATTTGGCATTATATATACTCCCATGTTACTGTTTTTTTGACTGATAATATATATTGTATGCTATGTTATCAATCTTTTTTATTTTTCCTAGGCTGCTAGGGGTCAAAAAAAATCTTCACGTTATAAATTTTTTATCCATAAAATAAAGGGGTCATTTATTTTTAATGGACAAGTACTTTGTATATTAAAAAAGGAGAGTCTAAGGGTGCAGAACCCTTACAAGGAAACAGAAACCCCAAAATAGCATCTTTACATAAATAGAGAGAAATAAACAGTCTGCCTCAAATTCCACAACTAGGTAGGGAGGGGGTACCTCCTTTTCCATTACCTATTAATCAGCCAGCCAACACTTGCGGATTATTTAAGAGGGCAACATATAGTAATCCTGCTAATTAGTTCTACTATACCTTTTGGTTTATGAAAATCAAGGGGTTCAGTTGCCCATTGAGTTAATAGCAACTCCCTGCGCATGCACATGAACATTCTTTTTTAGTTTTCTATCCATCACACACCCTTAATGATGTTATTTGTTATTTATTTTTTCATGCAGTGTGAGGATTCCAGATGCAACATGTGGCAGCATATTAGTTGTGTAATTATTCCAGAGAAATCTATGGAGGGTTCTGTGCCAGTTCCTCCAGAGGTTTTTTACTGTGAACTCTGTAGACTTGCTCGTGCAGACCCGTAAGTGGCATCGATTATTATTTCTTCCTTTCTAGTTGATCCGTGTGTACTAATACTTATGAGGTGGTACTCATCTAAAAAAAACTTTCTTCTGTTCTAATCTTAAATTAATACTTCTACGGATTTTCGATGGTGATCTGTATATTTGACATTGCACTTTCTTACCTTGCTTTCCAACCTAGAATTTATTATTAAAAAAAGTATGAGCATTTGTTTTTGTTTATGTTGTTAGCATATCACATACTGTTCTGGTGGTCCTATACTCCTATATAATTTGGGTTATTTATATGCCTTTGCCCTTGTCTCCATTTTTAAGTATTATGGGGATTTGTTCCATCTCTTGAACCCTTTTGGGTCTATTTTGTGGAATTCGCTTTTGCTAATATCTCAGTTCCATTATTGTTTTTAAGTTCACAGCTTTACATGGTTTATACAATCTCTTGATAAATGTTTTTTTGCTGGATTTGGCTTTTGCTACTTGTCGCATTCTATCTTATTCTATTATTGTTTTCAAATTTCAGTATGACATGGGTTGTACTTGCTCTTGATGCATGTCAGTGTGTCTGCTGCTTTTGCTTCATTTATTAGTTCCATCATTGTGGTCAATCTTCAGTATTGGGATATAGGTTTGATATTGGTTTTCTGAGATACTTTGGGTAGATGGGTCTCTCCTAGGCTATGTAGATACTTGTAGTGATGATTTTTAACTCAAGTTAGTAAATAATTAAGTAATTATTGTATGAACCAGTGTACATTGGCAACTATTGGTTTTAGGCGTTGTATGAATGTACTGATAAGAAGACAAAAACCTAATGAGCTGGTTTAATTGCAGTTCAGTTTATTTGTACTTGTATTAACTCATACAACTAACTCCTACTTCATAGAAGTCAGTAAGTATCTTCAGTTCTTCATTTTTAATTGATTTCTGTGCTTGCAGCTTCTGGGTGACAACAGCACATCCTTTATATCCTGTAAAGTTGGCTATTACAAATCTTCCAACAGATGGGTGAGTGATTCTATTTTTTGTTACTCTCATCCCCTATGAACACTTCATCCCTTGAGAGTGTAAACTTCTTACTTTTTATTGCGAGTGCTGTGTGGTTATAACTAATGTTATTAGCAAATCCAAATTTAGACAATATTTTATATAATTGAAGAGAGAAAAACCTTGTGAACTAGCTTCTAAATGTTGTTTTTGATTATTGTGGATATAACTTTTGTTGATTGTGCAAACATCCCTATCTTTATGCATAATTAGTAAGGGAATGAATAGCTGATATCTTCTCTATTTCCTTCTTTGTTTTATTGGTCCCAGGCTCACAGCCTACCTGGGAGAGGAGGACAAATGTTTTAAATGTTTATCATCACGTGGCTCCATATATTTGTGTGATGGGAGGATCATTGACCTTTATATCTTTACTGGGGAGTGGGGACTTTATTTTTACAAAGAGAAGAAAATAAAAGAAAATTTGTATTGTAAACATGCATGCATGGCTCTTGTAGTATGTGGAATTGCATAAATTTATTGCAGCTAGCACTTACTTTTAGCTTTCGTTGCACTTACTTTTACAAATTATTTCAGTACCAATCCAGTTCAGAGTATTGAAAAAACATTTCAACTTACTAGAGTGGACAGGGACTTGTTGGCAAAACCAGAGTATGATGTTCAGGTTCGGTTTGAGTACTATCTGCTCTCTCATGGATCTAGTTATCTATTGAGGATTTTGGGATTTGCTAAGAATAGTTTGCATCTATCTGTAGGCATGGTGTATTCTCCTTAATGACAAGGTTTCCTTTAGGATGCAGTGGCCACAATATGCAGATCTACAGGTCAATGGTATGTGCTATACAAATTGTGTATTGCTGGTTCTATCCGTTTTGAGATTTAGTTTTTCTCTTGCTCCAATATCCTCTCCTTATTCCTAACACTCTGATTTCCACAAGGAAATTTAATATTTCAGCAAGGTTATCCTCACTAAAATAGTTTCCCATATTCATGTGAGAAGATCTTGTGGAAATATCAAATGTCCTTATGGAAGTATCAGTTACCATTCATTTTTTCTGATGGTGAGGGCTTGAGCTTGATAAATTCCTACATGGCATCTTTTTATTGTTGTTATTTATTCATCTTTTCTGAGATAGTTTTTCCTCTTTGGTGCCATCTGTTTACACATTTTCCCTATATTTCTATATTTTAACAGGTGTGCCAGTGCGAGCGATTAATAGACCTGGCTCACAATTGTTAGGGGCCAACGGTCGTGATGATGGTCCTGTTGTAAGTTTTTCCACTTTTGCACATTGCAGAATCTTGGAGTTTTAAGATCATTACTTCGTATAAACAGATATCTCTGATTAGTTTGGAAGTTATTCTTTTGTGTACTGTTCCGTGTGGGAGTTTAAGATACTTATTTATGGGAGAAGATATCCTGATTAGTTTTGAAGTTATTCCTTTTTGTATTGTTTTTTTTTGGTTTGAGTTAGTGAGGGGTGAGGGCAGTGCTTGTCTTCATTATTTCGTAATCATGTTACTTAATTTGAGCAAACACTTGTAGTTTTAACAGCACTTTTATTTGACGTTCTTAGTTACTTGTTGTTTTGTCAGATCACACCTTGCACCAGAGACGGAATCAATAAAATTTCCTTAACAGGATGTGATGCTCGGGTGTTCTGTTTGGGGGTCAGAATTGTGAAAAGGCGTACAGTTCAACATGTAAGTTCATATCTTATGCAATTTGTGATTATTTAGACCAGAAATTATGATCCTCATTGTAGCTGCCGGCTGTGTCCACTATATATTGTATGTGTTCTGTTTAAACCACCGCAGAATTACCTTTTTAATTTTTCCTGTAGCTTATTTGCACCTGTTTGAAACTATTTAATCCATATTAATTGTAACGCGTCTACTCTGTGTTCATGTTCGCAGACCTCATTTCTTTTACCTTTTTTTTGGGGGGGGGGTGTTGTTTGTGAAGAGATTAGGATGAAAACTAATCAGTTATCTGTTGTCAGTTTATCTGCTATGTGAGCATTTAAACCTGCCAAGTTATGTCCTCTATGGAATCGTGTTGTAGCATGACTATTGAGATTCATCTGTGATCGCAATATATTCAATAGTTTCTACTTTCTATAATGGTGAAGTTATTGTCTTTGCAGTATGGGCTGTTTAGATCCTTTAGGATAAAGTTTGTGTATTTGATTGTAGTGTGAAGCTTGAAACTAATTCAAGTTTTGTGCAGTTATGGATAATGGCTGACATGGGGTTGTAATTAATCTGATTTTTTCACTTTCGTTTGCTGCCTTCAACTTTATCAACACGCTGGTTACTTAGATTATCTGCTTTGGCAATCAAAATTTACTTATTTTGATAAGTAAAGATATTTATATTATTGATATTAAAGAAAGGGCACCAGAGGGTGCCGTCCATGTACAAAAGGAGTTTTAAAAAAACACAGTCAAAAACCTATCAAATTTTTTCTTCTCTCCCTTTTGATTGCTTGCTAGTTTTTGTGGGCATTTTCACAGTGCTGCCTGATTCTTACTGTGATTAGTTTTTTTTTACTTGCTGAATTCAACTGTTCTACAAGTTTAAACATTCAGAGAACAAATATCCCAGGTTATTAACCAAGTTGCAAGTGTAAATTGACATTGATTAGTGGCTAGAGATGATATGTTCATTTGCCTCGCTCTTTTGTCATTGATATTCTTTTTGCCTTTTTATTTTTATTTAGATTCTCAACTTGATTCCTAAGGAATCTGATGGTGAGCTATTTGACGATGCTATTGCCCGTGTTCGTCGATGTGTTGGTGGTGGAGCTGCTACAGAGAATGCTGATAGTGACAGTGATCTGGAAGTTGTTTCCGATTCTATTCCGGTCAATCTCCGTTGTCCTGTAAGTAGCATTTTGTGTGCAACTGCAATCTTACATTTTGTAATTGAATATTGATTGTTGTAATAATGGGGCTAACTCTTGGGTTTCAAGATGAAGTGCTGTAAAGAAAGTTCTGTAGATGACTTGATGTTGTCCTCCTATTTTCTAATAAAATGTTATCCTATTTTCTGTTAGCTACAACTTTTTTTAGTTTAATGAATGAACACAAATTCTCATCAAGAGGTTTTTAAGTCTTAACAGCTTGTAAATGTTAGGAATGTTGGGCAATTGCTAGAAATAATAATCTTCTTGTCAGTAAGAGAGAACATTATTGAGATGCATAGTTGTTATGGCGTCGCCTAAGCGTTTAGTCGGTTGGAGGGCAAGGCGACCGGGCTACTTGGTTGAGGTTTGAAAGTCGAGCGCCTAGGCAAGCCAGTCGTCGCCTTAGACGAGCGACTTGGCCACTCCGGGTATGGATCGACCCAACTGTCAACTGGGTTAAAAAATACCCAAACCGACGTCGCTCCAAAATTGGTCCTAGTTGATACTCGATTCGCAAAATCAAAGGGAAGAAGACAGATTAGAAGGGAAGAAGACTGCGAGAGCAAGAGAGACTTACTGAGTATTAACTATTCTGATCGGCGTGACTCCGAAGGCTACTCCGATCAGCGCGAGTCCGAAGTCCACTTCTTTCGGCGACGCTACTTGCTGGTATTCCCTTGTTAAATCTTCTGTCTTCTTCTCTGTCCGCGAGTCGTTACTTTCTTATTTTTTTCTTCCTCTTTTATTTTATATGTTTCGCTTCTGCCAGAAGCACATTGGTTCACAACCTTCTTTTTCTTTCTTTTTTTTCTTCCCCTTTAGTTTTACTCTGCTGACTGCTGTTAGTTGCTCCTTACTCCAAAAATGAAAGAATATATATATATATATATATATATATATGTATTCATATTTTATAAATTTCTAGTGACTTTGCTTTCATGTGATATGTTGTGATATACTGATATGTTGGGTTGGGTTACTTGAGTTATGAATAATGGATATACTGTAAGTCTTGGTGAGTGACAGAGCGAGTCTGTCTTAGTGGGTTACTTTACTTACGTCAGTTGGGTTGTACACTTGTACAACATATGTTAGACTCTAGGTACACTTGTACAACATATTTTGGGTATTATGTAATATGTTATGGGTAATATGTAATATGTTATGGGTATTGTTTTTAACTATTAACAATTTAAAATTTGCAAACTTTACACAATATGAACTTTACATAATATTGTTTTAGACGGTAAGTTTTTGGACAGTGGGTAGTGTTTAATTGCTAAAATATATTGTTTTGGACAGTGAGTGCTAAATAATTCTGATGAATGGTTTGTTATTTGGATAAATTTTTTCTTATATTTTTTGTTTGATTGTATTGTGTAGAAACTAGAAAACAAAATACCGAAAAGTTCGGGAGTCGATAGTTATGATATAACAAGGACCCGAAAAGAAAGGCCAAATCAAACAATCCGGGTTGGAAATATGGGTATTGGCCGAATATGAGTAATAAGGATATAGTGCAATATATCATTTGTGAGAATCAATGTTGTTCGGGAATCAAAAGGCTGAAGCAACATCTAGCAGGAAATTTTAGAGATGTAGTCAAGTGCCCTAAAACAACAACAGAAATTATGAGGGAGATGCAAGCGATTTTGAATTGTAGAAAGAGGAACAAGCTAGTTGAGCTAGATGATGATGATGATGATGTGGTAGAAGTGCAAGAAGAACAATCATCTACTCGTCCAAACATGACTTCCAATGTTTCTTTTAACACTATCCCAAGTCCTGGGACCGCTTCCTAGAGGAAGAAAGCTGTTTTTCAATTCCAAAAGCTACAACCGAAAGTTCCAACAAAAACAGCTGAAACACTTCTAAGGGAGACTCTCGAAAAAGTTGTAGAGGAGAGGCATAACAAGCGTTTGAGCGAAACGACTATTAAAAATCGTTTGAGGACACCAGAGGAAAAGGAGAGAGTCCATACGCACATTGCTAACTTTTTCTATAAGTGTGCCATACCATTCAATGTTGTAAATGCAAGGAGCTATGAGGTAATGATCGAGTTTATAGGGCAATATGGGTTGGATTTAAAACCTCCAACGTATCATGAGTTGAGGGTTTCTTTACTTGAGAAGGCAAAGACGAAAACCGATGAGTTAAAGACAAAACACGAAGTTTCTTGGATGCAATATGGCTGCATACTTGTGTCGGATGATTGAACAGATAAGAGTGGAAAACACTTGCTGAATTTCCTTGTTAATAGTCCGGACTCCGGAGGGATTTACTTCATGAGTTCTGTTGATGCCTCCATAAAGTCGCAAGATGCTACAATGATTGCAAATCTACTTGATATAGTAAGATTGAGGAAATTGGCCCCGAGTATGTTCAGGTGGTCACATAAAATGCTTTTAGTTACAAGGCAACGAGGCATATACTACTAGAGATGAGGCTTACATTGTTTTGGATACCTTGCGCCGCTCACGGCCTAGACCTTATGCTAGAGGACATAGGCAAGTTGAAGCAATTCTGAATCACAACATTCATTTACAGGCATGATCGTCTTCTTGATGCGATGAAAGAAAAAAACAAATGGGAGGGATCTTGTGAGACCCACAATTACTAGATTTGTTATTCATTTCCTTATCTTGTAGAATTTGTACAAGTATAGAGATGGATTGATGCATTTGTTCATAAGCGAGGATTGGACAAAATCTAAGTTGTTGGCTTCCGAAGAGGGGAAGAAAGTATGTAGTTTTGTTATTTCTACAACATTTTGGCATCATGTTGAGGATTGCATTAGGGTGTCACAAGCACTTCTTATAGTTGAAGATTGTTGATGGTGATGAGAAACCTGCTATGCCAAGTTTTCACTGCGATAGAATGTGCGAAGAAAAAATCAAAAATGCATTTGATTACAAACAAAGACTGTACAAGAAGGTGATTGATATTATTGAGCGGCGATGGGAAAGTCAAATAGTGCAAAAATTATATGGGGGCTGCATTGTTTCTCAATCTGGGCAACTACTTTGATATCAAAGAGGAATGTTCGGTGTTAGCTGGTGCTCTACGAGAAGACTTTAATGACATTCTTGCAAAGATAGTACCCGAGTTAGATTTGCTAGACAAGATAAGCAATATAGCCGATAACTATGATCCTTCTCCTTCGTTTTAAACTCTCCGTTTTAAGGTTTTGAGTGGTCCTACATCAAAATGCCCGTTTTGATTAACCTTTGGTAGGTGTTGATTTGTGCTGCTCCCAAATGCCTTTTTAGTTATGAGACATGAAAGGTGAGATTTATCCTTGAAGTGCTTGAAAGCTCCAGTTTGTATGCAACCACCCCATATTTTTTAGAAATTTAAAAGGCCCATAGATTTTTGGGGCTAGTTTCATATTCTTTTTTATTTAGATTGAACTCTAACTGTAAGGTTGTAGCTCAAAAACACTGTCAATTCTTCCCTTATCAGCATGACTCTTGATTCTTTGTTGGGCCTTGGCTCCTTGAGAATTTCTAGCTGTTGTTTCTCTGCAAGAATATCCTCAACTACTGTAATGTTAGTACTAAATTTTGAGGGCATGCTCATGTGTATAGGGTCATGTCCATAGAGAATTTTGTATGGGGTTGTTTGTAGAGAAGTGTTGAAAGTAGTATTAAACCACCATTCTATCATACTCCAGTGTTTTGGTGAATGGCTTGCACATGCTTCTTAGGTATTGTTCTAAACATTGGTTTACCCTTTCAGTGCTCTCATCACCTTGAAGATGATAGGAAGTACTGATGTGGAGCCTTGTTCCCGCAAGTTTAATTAGTGTTTACCAGAAGTCACTCAAAATATAAGATCCCTATCACTTGCAATTGAGTTGGGAAGGCTATGAAGCTTAAACAGGTTCTTAAAAAATAATATGGATAATGTGTTGGCAGAGATAAGATGACTGAGAGGTAAGAAATGAGAGTTCCTTTTATACCTATTAGTAGTAGTGTTTACCAGAAGTCACTCAAAAATATAGGATCCCTATCACTTACAATTGAGCTGGGAAGTCCACGAAGCTTAAAGAGGTTCTCAAAAAATAATGTATAATGTGTTGGCAGAGATGGGATGACTGAGAGGTAAGAAATGAGAGTTACTGCTATACCTATCAGTAATAACCCAAATAACTTCATAGCCTCTGGAGTTTGGGAGTCCACTGATAAAATCCATAACTACGTCCATCCAAGGCTGGTTAGGGTTGGGTAATGGTTGGAGTAGCTCAGGGATTCTCACATTTTCATGTTTGGAAAATTGACAAATAAGGCACTCAGCCACCCACCTTGTGATATCATTTCTTCATTCCAACCTAATAGGAATATTGTTCTATCCTTTTTAAATGGTCCCTTACCCATACTCCCTTCTCATGGAGTTCTTCAAATAGTTGTCTTCTTAAGTCTCATTGAATTCCTATTACCCACTTCCTTCTGTACTTTAGCCGACCATGGACTAGCTCAAACTCATTAGGTCTCATCTTTGTAGCTGCCAACTCAGCTATAACCTGGGAAATATTGTTGTCACCTTCATAGCTTTCAACAATCTGGGACATCCATGCTGGTTGGGCTATTGTTAAATAATTTGGTCTACACTTCTTTGGTAGTTGGTCCATCCATATAGCTGAACTTCCATTCCTTCTTGTGTAAAGCTGAGGATAAGGTTATTGTAGTCCATTTGTATTCCTCCTAACTGTTTCAGCCGCGTGATTCCCAAGATAGCATCACATGACTACGACTTAATGATTCACATAGGTGTGCTGAAATTGTGGGTGTCAAAATTCCTTGTAAACTTAAGCACCATGCTTTACTTTGAAGTTCCTCACCATTAGGAAGGTTAATAGTAACGGGGTGAATAGGTTGCATAAGGTAGTTTAGTGCCTTGGCAGCTATTAACATCATCAATTGTTTTCCTTCACTTTTTCCTTTGAGAATCAGGATTGTCCCCCATTTGCCTCTTCTTGAAGTTGCAGATTGCACAAGATAGCTTCCTCCTTCAGTTTATCATTCTCCTCTGTTTACTCGAGTTCTTCATTAAACTGGGGAGGTACAAAGTAATCCTTCCAGTTTTGAAAATCCTCACATGTGATCATGAAATTCCGAGGAGTTTTGCATTGATATCCCATGGTGTACTTCTCATTAAAATAGAAACATAGGCCCTTGGCTCTTCTCTCATCTCTTTGAGTTGCAGTAATAGGTTTAGGTTTGATAATATCATTTCTAGGATAGGTGAGCATAGGAATTTTGATTGTTGGTGGTGCAGGGAGTTCCTTTTTATAGTTGTGGGTGTTGGCAAGTTTAGGAATATGACTCTCATAGTACTTCTTGTTTGAAGGCATGGGATAGAGTTTTTGAATCAAGCATCTTAATCATTTTTTTGGTTTCATCCTTCAGTTCACTAACAAAGTACCCCACAAAGAAGTCCTCAGTCAAGTGAGGCAACTGACTGAGGCAATTTCTCAAGTAGTCTCCCCTTATGCCTTTTTAACTCATCATGGTATGCATTCACGGTTCCTACATGCTTCAACAACTTGAATTGTTCATATATGTTTACCTCACCTGTCTCAGTTAACCTCAGCGAAATCATTTGCAAACTCCCTCCAAGTAAGCCCCTCCTTGCCATTTAAGACTCGTAACAATATTTTGGAGAACTTAGAATGAATCCTACATATGCCAAAATAGTCCTCGCAGTCTTGTATCCAACTCTTAGCATCATCACCCTCAGCAAATAATGGGAACACCAATTTAAGATGTTTAAATTCTTTCTCCTTTTCACCATCATCATCATTTTGGTTCCTCCTTTGAGCATCATTTTCTTCATGTTTCCTTATCCTTTCTTGTTCAGCTTGCCTAGGATTTCTAAAGAAACCCTTATCCCTCCTTTGCCCCATATGCACTGACCTTTTGCCCATTCCATCATCCCCAAAAGGATTTTCAAACATGTCATCATTATCTGGATTCCTCTGTCTCAACAGTTCATTCATACTTTCCATGAAGTGGTCCATTTTCTCATCAATGAGTTATAATTTCTCATTGGTGTACTTTATGTAGTTTATGAAATCATGCTGCAACATTTGTGAAGGATCATCCATATTTATAGAGAGTAGAGAGAAAATGAGTCAGAACAATTGTGATTCCGAGTTTGAAAATGAATTCAAACAGTAGCAATACTACTTGAGTAAGAGTAAGTGAGCTTGAGTAGTTATTTAAGTGAGAAGCGGACTTTCTCAGTGAAACAAACTGAGTATCACTGGCCAAACAAGTTTAGTATTTGAAGGCTCTACGATCGTTGGTGGGAACAACTTATAACTCTATGATCGTAGACGGGAACAAATTATAAAACTCTACGATCGTATACTGGAACAACTGATAAGATTATACGATTGTTAATTGGAATAACTAATAAGACTATGATCGTTGATTAGAACAACTTATAAGATTTTACGATCGTAGACTGGAACAACTTGTAAGATTCCACGATTGAAACACTTGTAAGACTCTACGAATGAAACAACTTGTTAGGCTCTACGACTGAAACAATTTGTAAGACTCTTTGATTGAAACAATTTGTAAGAGTATGATTTAAACTCTTTAATTGAAACAATTTGTAAGATTACGATTGAAACAATTTGTAAGGCTCTAGACTGAAACAACTTAATACCAATCACCTAACACAAATCGAAACAGATCAAACAAAACTAATTCATATGAGAAAAAAAATTACTGACAGAGAAGAATAAGAAAAATATGAATTAAAATGTGTGGGTGATGTTGTGAATGAGTTTTATGGAGTGGTCTATCTGTATGTGATAGGAACGAGTGAGATGGAACTGTTTAATACCTGAAACAAGCTTGAATTTGCTGAGTTGTAGGTATGCTGGAAAAACAGAGTCTCCAAGATTTATTCTATGTTGTTATGGGGTAGAGATATGTAGTTGTTGCCGATGGTTTTGTGTTGGTTCTGGATAGTGTTTGAAGGCTGGAAGAATGTAGAAGAGATAAAATTCAAATATAAGGTTATAGAGCTAGAAATCAGAGGGTGAAGATCGAGAAGAACATAGGATGTAGAGTAAGAAGATGTTGAGTTTGGATAGAACTTGAGCTCTGATACCAATTTGTCATGCCTTTGTTGAAGCCCAACTAAAAAATAAGAGAGAAACATAGATAGAGATAGAAATAAGAGAGAATTCAGATAGCATAAGGGATGAAGAAAGAGAAGAACTTGATTATTTTTTACTAAATTTGTGAGAGATAGAGATAGAGATAGAGAGAGAGAGAGAAAGCTTAACAAGCTATTCTCATACATAAAATGCATAATATTCAAAAGCTTGCCTGTTACTCCATCCATTAGCTGCTGCTAAAATGCTGAAAAAGTGTAAATATTCCTAACCTACACCACTCTCTTAACTTACACACACCTGCTAACTAACTACCCATGTGCTTACATGTGCATACAAAATATATGACTCTAGAATATACTAACTACTCTAGAATGTACTAACTATTCTTTCTGTCCCAATTTACCCTTGGCCTGACAAATTATGTTTGGGCAAAAGGGAATAAAGCCGAGGAAAAGCTATACAGAGGAGAATCTATATATGTAGCATTGAGTGCTCAATTTGGTAGTTACCGTCAATATTTGTCATTCATGACAATGTTCACCTTTACTATTTTTCCATCCCTATATATTAGAATATTTTACCAGGGTGCAAGGTAACCAAGTAATTCTGATACAATGTCATTGGGTCTTGCTATATGGTTAAAGTATTTCATCATTGTGATATGTAATGAGTGGAAATCTGCCTTTTAATCTTGTGTGTGTGTGATACAGATGAGTGGCTCAAGAATGAAAGTTGCTGGAAGATTTAAACCTTGTGCACACATGGGCTGCTTTGATCTCGATGTTTTTGTAGAAATGAACCAACGGTCTCGGAAGGCAAGTACCTATTGATAATTATATTGTCTTCACCTTTTGGGTAATTTGTTATGGTTTTCTTTTAGTCAATTGTGTTTATGTTAGCAATCGTTTTATGTGCCTGCAGTGGCAATGCCCCATTTGTCTCAAGAATTATTCTTTGGAGAATATCATTATTGACCCATATTTCAGTCGCATTACATCTAAGGTAAAGCCCTTTATGCATCTGTGATAATCATAATTCATATAGTTTGTTTGTTCATAAGATGCATCCTTATAATGCTTCATTGTGGCTATATAAAGATGCGGAGCTGTGGAGAAGATGTAACGGAGATTGAGGTGAAGCCTGATGGTTCTTGGCGTGTGAAGGCTGAAAATGATCGCAGGCCTCTTGGGGATCTTGCACAATGGCACTTTCCTGATGGCACACTCTGTGTGCGCATGGATGGAGAAGCTAAATCCAAATCAGAAGTTTTTAAACAGGTCAAACAGGAATGCATTTCTGAAGGCCATACTGGTTTGAAGCTTGGAATCAGGAAGAATCGGAATGGGTTCTGGGAAGTCAGCAAACCAGAAGATTCCTCTGGCAATAGACCACAACATAATTTTGAAACCCATGGTCATAATGTTATTCCAATGAGCAGCAGTGCCACCGGTAGTGGCAGGGATGGTGAGGATCCCAGTGTCAATCAGGATGGTGGTATTAACTTTGATTTGTCAACCAACAACGGGATTGAGCTTGATTCTGTTTCCTTGAACATTGACCCAGTATATGGATTCACAGACCATAATCCTTCTGCCCCATTAGGAGGGGATGCGGAAGTTATTATTCTCAGTGATTCAGATGAAGAAAATGAGGCCCTTATTTCTTCTGGTCAGGCCTATAAAAGCAATGGCTCAAATGTTGGTGGAGTCACATATGCAGTTCCTCCACAAGGAATTACAGCTTCATATCCTGAAGATCCTGCCGTTGGAACTGCAGGGAGTTCATGCCTGGGCCTTTTCAATACCAATGGTGATGAGTTTGGGGTACCTCTATGGTCTTTACCTTCTGGTAGTCAAGGAGGCCCAGGTTTTCAGTTATTTGGCTCCGACGCAGATGTCTCAGATGCCTTAGTTGATGTCCCACATAGTTCCACTAATTGTCCAACATCAATGGACGGTTACACGCTAACTGCAGAGACTGCCATGGGATCTGCTGCTCTTGTCCCCGAGTCTTCACGTCACCATCCTATGACTGATATACATGATGGGTTAGTTGATAATCCCATGGCATTCGGTGGTGATGATCCCTCTCTTCAAATATTTCTTCCTACGAGGCCTTCAGATGCAGCTGTGCAGGCTGATATCAGAGATCAACCAGATATGTCAAATGGCATCCGTACTGAGGACTGGATTTCTCTCAGGCTTGGGGGTTGTGGCAGTGGGGGCCATGGTGAATCTGCAGTTGTAAATGGATTAAATCCAAGGCAGCAGTTACCCTCCAAAGAAGATGCATTGGATTCTGTGGCTGACACTGGTATGACCTGTGTATGTGACTTTATTCAATTTATTCTTTTGAGTTGTGTTTTTGTTTTCTTGCATAAAAGTCACACCTGTTCTCTAGGACAGCTACTTTATTTGCCAAATTAATAGTACAGGTGTGTTAATTTGGAAGGCATATCTGATTGATTGACAATTAGACCGAGTATGCATTGACTGGTGAAAACTTGCCCAACATGAGAATACATTTTTAAGTGGCTATAAATTATCTTTTCCAGACATTCTTTACAGTCTTTCAAAAAAGATCTCCAGAAATAGATGAGTTGGATCATGACAATGTTTCCTTCAGAGTCCAATGTTACTTCAAAGCACTCGATTAATATATGCATACATCCACTTTTCCTAATTTTCATCCTTTCAATCATCTATTTTACATATATTTAGTGCTGATTTTTTCTTTCCGTATGGTTCTTCAGCTTCGTTGCTTCTTGGAATGAATGGCAACAGATCTGCTAATCTTGCTTTGAATGACAATAGACCTGCCAAGGTAAGTAGGGAAAGATCAGGTAGCCCGTTCTCATTTCCTCGCCAAAAGCGTTCTGTAAGACAAAGATTCTATCTTTCTATTGACTCAGATTCTGAGTGAGGAGTTGGTACAGAAATAACTGTTGTTCTGTAGAAAAATGAACTGAATTGCTCCCGGATACCCCCTCTTGGTTGAAAAAAAGACAACCTTACGACTGGATGATGTGGTGATCCACCTAGACTTGCTGCCAAATGGTCTTGGACTTGTAATTTAAAGGCTGACAACATTTTTTACTGGGTCAACGACAGGTCTGAGTTGCATAAAGGTGCTCATAGCGGAACCAGTTTGAAACTGTCCAGCTTAAGAAGTTAGCTGGAACCTGGGATTTTGTTTTTATCGGTGAGCTGTAAACTGCTTCCCCCTGCTTTCAGGTCTTGGTTATTATCTGTTTCATAGAAGAGGCGGGGTTCTAATTACTAGTCTGTTTTCTGTTGTGCAGGTCGGGTATAAGCTATCTTGATTCAGGCTTGCTGGGCTCCTGATGATATTTTGTAATATATACACTTACCATTTGAAAATTGGGGGAATCCGGTGGTAGTATTTAATCTTTTATTGTATTTTGGGTGTGGGGGAGGAGGTATGGAGGCTTTTAGAAACACAAATGCCTCCTTTTTGTTTCTCTGCCTTGTGACAAGCAAATACCGTGTAATTTCTTTCACCCTCCCTTCCACATCAGTTATTCATAGAATATATATATATATATATATATATATATATATATATATATATATATATATATATGTTCTCATCATATACAATACAAAGACGGTTCTTCATTTTCAACTTGGTTATAGGGAATTTACTATTTTTACGAGGAAGAATTGACGGGGTTTCATTTATTATTTATGTGAGGCTCTAATTTCCCAGTTTCGTCCAGGACTAAATCCAAGTTGTAGTTGTAATCTTATTATTATTAATAATAATAATAATTACAGCACTTGTTATGAACTTTTCGGTTATGAGATTCTATTCATACTCTCCCTTACCCATGCCATGCCTAATATTTCCAATAGCGAATTCTAATTTTTTTAAAGTAAGATGAGCTTAATAATCTATAAATAATTAAAGTAAACAAAACTCTCACCAATTGTCTTAAAATACAACAATAGGGTCTAGAAAAAATAGGCTTATGTTATTTAGTTTTCATCATAAATCTGATATTTTTGGACCCAAAAAAATAATTGTCAAGAAAACTAGCCAAGTATTTTGTCCTTTTATTTTGTTTTCTTTATGAATTAAGAAACTTAGAAATAGAAAAAGTGACATGATACTTGAAGCCATTTCTTTTTCTTTCATTTAAAGGCATTAATAAGATTCTTGAAATATCATTAATCAAGTTCTTTATATAAATGTACAAAAGAATGCTTTGGTTTTCTGATTGAATAATATTATGGCTCACAAAAATTTAGGATCTCTTTAATTTTTAATATTGCATAATTAATATAGAGTAATCAACTATATAATTAAAAGCACAAACTTGGTTTGACTTCACCAATTTTTCGTTCAGTTTTCCTAATTCATATTAGTACAGGTACTATCCAAATTTGTATCGATTAAATAGTATCCAAATTAAAAAATATTCCTATTGCTAAGAGGAATAGAAAAAAAGATTTTTTTCCTTTTCCTATTCAAATTAGTATAAACAATCAACAAATTTGAATAATTACTACATGTTATCCATCAATAATTATTAATTGTGCTCTTTTTAATAGTTTTATTTAGTTTATATATCTTAATATTAGTCGTGAACTTTATTATTAAATTAATATCCTAACTAATTAATTCATTAATACTTGAAATTTTATTAGATCACATTATTAATTGTATTAATAATCTATGTAAATTTAAAACATAATAATTGTAACATTAGTTGAAAAATTATAGTCGATTCATTCCTAATTAATTGTCATGATTAAATTAAAACTTGAATTTCATTATTATATTCGTATTAAAATTTCAAGCAAATTTTGTCAATATAAACGTTAATATAGAATTTTCTTATAAACTTAAACAAAATTAAAACAATTATTTTTACATAATCATAACTAAATAAATCTGCAATAATTCATTCAATAATTTAGCTTAAAAATTGATTGAAACAACCTACAATATATAATTCAATCGTTAGTTAGTCGAAAAAACATTTAACTATTTAATAATTATAACTATATTCTCGAAATTATAGTTAAATATTTTGTACTTATTAATATAATAAATTATTATTTATGTCATATGTCTTCACATGAGGTTGATCAGCTTGTTTATACCAATAACCAACTACAACAAGGCTTTGAAAAATCCCAGAAAAACTTGGTCGATTAGGGTGAGCGGGAATCTTGTTGAGAAGATAAATGCTCCATGTGTTTTATGAACATTCTCAAAAAAAATAAAAATAAAAATAGAGTTATTAATTCTCCGATATAAGTGATGACCAAGATCTCTATTTTTTTCTTATATTATGTTTATTTATTTTTTTAGAATTAATAAACTAATTTACTATACCACGCATCAACATGTGTGTGCAATATAGATTAATGAGAATTTTATTTATTATCCCCTTCTTCTTGATACAGTTGAAAATAACGAGTTTTTTTTATATTTATTTATAGAACTTTAATTTATTTGAAAGTATTATGTTATATTCTTAATATCTATAAATAGTCATTTATATCTATATAATATATAAAGGTAATAATTGAAAAAATTCTCCTCACAAAATAGAGACAAAATTTAGAGAATATTTTTATAAAAACATTATAACTAGGATAATTAGATTACAATTTAGTCCACAAAATAGATCACTAAGGTGTAGATTCATTTTTTATTACGTTTTATTTCATCTATTCTCATAAAACGATATTTAATATCATATAAATAACACTCTAAACTTATTTACGAATTAATAATATTTTATCTTTATAATTAATCGAAAATGAATAGTTTTCCTCTAATTAAAGTCCAGTACTTCCTCTATTTTTTTTTTCTGGATAAGTATCTTTAAATTAATTTTTTAAAATTGATTCAAAATTTTCTTTTAACCATCGGTATAAAAGCTCCAACAAGATCTGGAGCTCTTCTTCTGTCTTGAATTTTCTGAACAATTCCTCCATTCTTTTCTCTCTTCTATAATATATTTGAAAAATAAAGTAAAGATGCAGAAATTGTTGTTCGCAGTGAGAAGGTCTTTACCAGCTGCAGTATGTAGAAAGGAGATGCAGCAGGGTGCTGCCTTTTCAACTTCCCTACTGTTCGATGAAACCCAAGTTCGGGTCTTCCTCTCTCTCTCTCTCTATATATATATATGTATATATTGCAGTCATATATTTGTAGACATGCTAATTTAAGTGATTGGAAATGCTGATATATTATGTATGGGTTGATCATCTGTTTATGGCAGCCCGGATTGAGTTTGTGATAAATGGAAATTGGGTTTCTGGATTGAGTTTCCCATTTATGCATACTAAACCAATAGGGTTAGTAAAGGTCTGGGTGGTATTTTAAAATCCAATCAAGAGGTAAAATTAATTGAACTGAATACTAGTTTGTTTCATTTTTTGTGTATTTTATTCAGGCTATACAATTTGCAGGAGACGGCTGGTTTTTTATATCATAGTGTTTGGGACAAATACAATTATAAACAGGTCGATTTTTTTTTGAATTAGAGTCGCCAGTAAGCTTAATAGTTCCATCCCTTTGATGGTTGAATTTTTGTGGCTAATGTCAAATAAAGAAGAGAGATGGAAATGAGTAATCAAATGACGCCAGTATGACTTATGGAGTAGGGGTTTCAAGCAGTGTTATTCGTTTCAGTTAGCGGAATCGATATAGATATTCTATATAGGCCAAACGTGGTAGGCTAGGTACTTAGGGTAGCTTTATATGATTGTTTATAGTTGGGAATTTTCTTGAAATCTAAATGCAATAAAACTATGTTTGATAGAAGATACTAGTTGAATCAACAAGTTAATTGTTCTATAAATAATTTAGTACAAATATGATGTTTGAGCATCCAATTTTAAGTAAGAGTATTGATATTTGTCAAGTACAACTATGGTAAAACAACAAAGAAATATTTTTGGTATGCTAAATTTAAAGTCTTGATATGCAAGAGTACCACATTTAGGAATGCAAGTACCAAATACATGGTTTGCTAGGTCAATAAGAATATTTGGTAACTCTGGCTTCGAGAATCACCAAAAATGGATGGATTGAATTGGTTTTTCAAGAATATCAGATATAGGATTGGGTAGAAAATGAGCTTTTGGTGCGGTGAGATTCCTTTGGATATTAGGATTTCCAACCTGTTTGACATTGCTGTGGACAAGGATGTCTTTGTGGCTGGTTATGTGATTCTATCTGATGGCAAAGTGGGTGGACTCTTTGGTTCTGTAGACTGTAGAGTATTTTGTGGTTAGGAGTTTGAGATTAGTTCCAAAATACATGAGATGCATAAATAAATAAATAAAGGCTAAATGGTGAATTATTCCAGAGCTTTCGTTTGAACAGCATCCCAAACCTAAGTAGGCTGCAAACAGAGATGACTGTCGAGAGATGCACATGGGCAAGGCCTTAAATTGGTTAGTACTTGTATATGAAGGATTTAGTAAAGCTTTATTTTCCATCCCAAGAGGTCCAAATGAAGCCAGACACTGTATAAGTTGCGATGGACTTGTTTATTTTCTTTCTTTAATTTTAAAATTTGTTTTAGGCAGCTCAGCAACATAAAAAACTTTAAGTCTGTCACTTTATTCATAAATTATTTTACCTCGGCTTAGTCAATGATTGTAGAACTTGATGTGCAGAACGTAATTGTTGTGCTTTGATACCCTTATGAAACCTTCGACAAGTTTTTCTGATACGTATTATGCCTTTGCAGGCTTCTGATAGTTTTGTTGCAATGTTTACAGTTTAAAGAAAGCGTTGCACAGTTTGCTCAAGAAAATATTGCACCCCATGCATCAAAAATAGACAGAACAAATTATTTCCCAGAGGTTGTATGAGAGTGGTTAGTTTTTATGTAACAAAATATTATCTAGTTAAAAAGTTTGAAAATATTTTCTTCTCTTGACAGGAGGTCAACTTATGGAAACTAATGGGAGATTTTAATCTTCTTGGAATTACTGCTCCAGGTAGCATAACAGCTTGCTTTGAGCTTTATCTTTACTGTTGCTTTGTTTGGTTGTCAAGAAATTTGTGGGTGACTTTACAATGGCCATTAAATCTGATCTTTCCATCTTATAAGTGTTTAATTTTTACTTCTCTAGTGATATCTCAGCAACAAAACAGTCCTTGGGAGTTTGTGTTATGTCTCAGAAAATTTGATGTGCTTTTACCCATATTCTGGCTAATTTTGTTTTTTCCTTTATCAAGTCAATGTGATAATTTTATATTGTGAAAACATACATAATTTGATAACCAGTCCAGCAGATGATATAAAATACTCCTTATGTTAGCTGTTCAGTGGCAATACTTGAACATTTTAACGAGGTTTAGTTGGGTAGTTGGAAGAAATCAATGCATATTTTATGATCAGGACAACTTTTAAAACTTTCCATATCACGATCACCTTTTTAAGCCTACTTGGGTATTGAACTCTCATATTACTTAATTTACTAAGGTTCTATCATGTATTATTTCGTCAATGCAAGCAAGACTTTCATTAGACCTTGTTTGCATTTAATATTTTAAGTGGTATTCCTTATTGAGATATTTGATTGCATGTCCTTACTTTCTGTTGCTTTGTTTCTCCCTCAATAAGAGCTTAATCATGATCAAGAAGGTTTTTAATAGTTTCCCTTCTTTTAAGTTTACTTATTTACTGTGAACATTTGGCATATTTATATAAATTTTGCATGTATCGACTCAAATCACACAAGCATGCTGAGCTGGTAACTTGATAAAATTTCAATATTTTATAGACCATTTGTGTGGGTTATATTTCTCCCAAATAGAGACATGCACAAAAACTTTATATTTATATATATTGCGTGGGATATTTTTATTGTCCCTATTGTTCCAGTTCTTACATTTGTTTACACTTACAAATGAACAATTCTTAATCTCACAGTTTTTAAATTTGTTTTTACGTTATGTAATTTGGCTGTTTAGTTATGTTTGTTAGCATTCAGAAAATATTTTTTACTGAGTTGAGCGAACTATAGTTGACACTGAGAACTTCACTTTTGTGCATATTAGGGTACTCTGTCAAATGGGTATAAGAGGGTTTTTGTATACAGCAACACTTGTTTAATTCAATGTTTCATATCGGACTAGTGTCACATTCCTCTTTTTGCGCATAAAACCTATGAGCTAATCTATTCATTTCAAACTGGTTTGGCATGGATGCATTGATAGTGGCTTGTGCAAGTTCCTTTCCCTGATGGACTATGTTTTAGAATTTCAAGCCGTGGACTTATGGTCTCTGTAGAAGTTTCAAGGGAGCAATTGACATGGGAATTGAGTGATTACTCATGCAAGTTGATTCTGTGAACCTATTGTCTGTTTCTTTACTTGGTCAAATAATGAAGGAAGTTTTAACATGATTATCTTCGTTTTCTGAGTGGAAAGGAGGTTAGAATCTCATTATTTATGTAGATCATAGGGCAAGAGTGAGGTAGAAGCCATTACTGGATTCTACTCGTAAAAATATGATCAAAATATTTTATTTCTATCATGTTAAATCTCTTCGCTTATTTTAAAAGGTTTTCAAAAAAGGTCACTTTGTTGAATCGTAGTACCGCATCTTTCTCCATAGAAACTTTTTTGGACTTCAATTTACTTTAATAATAATATCAGCAAACAATTTCTCTATCCAAGACTTAACTCATTGTTCTTCTGCAGCCGAATATGGAGGACTTGGTCTTGGTTATTTATATCACTGCATAGCGATGGAAGAAATTAGCCGTGCTTCTGGGTCAGTCGGCCTTTCCTATGGCGCTCATACTAATCTATGCATTAATCAGTTGGTAATGAATGTAACCCAAGTCTCAGTGTTGGTGATATATGTAATGTTGCCGGACATTGCTAAACAAATTTTGATGGTTTTGTAGGTGAAGAATGGAAACCCTGCTCAAAAGCAAAAATACTTGCCCAAGGTTTTACTTCTATCAGAATATATTTCTCCTGATACTCGTTAACTTAAATTATCTCTAGTTCAAGTTCATTTCAGATAGGTAATTGATAAATCTATTATTCATTTTTCAGTAAAATTTTGACAAAAGATCGTAGAATAATTATTAAATTGCAAATTACTTCCTCCGTGTCAGTTTGTTTGTCAATTTTCAAAATTGTAAAATAGCTCAGATTTTTGGACGCGACATTGTATTTTTTTATAGTTTTTTTCCTTCCAGTTTCTATTTTTTTGGCAGAACTATATTGAAATCTCTAAATGTGTCATTTTACCTAAAACACCCTTCCAAGTGGACAACAAAATGAGATGGAGGGAATACGACTTCATATGTATTTATAATCAACTTATTTGTATAATGAAGGTAGCTATGGTCTAGAAATAATCTTTCCATTGTATTTATAATATAAAAATTCCTTTTTCCTATAAGTACCTAATCCACCAACTCTGTTTGTAATTGGTAAAGCTAATCAGTGGGGAACATGTAGGAGCTCTTGCAATGAGCGAACCCAATTGTAAGCTATTTGAATTTGAATTATTGGCTACCTAACAATCTACGTTCATAAAGATTGCTAAAGAGTGTAGAATTTCGTATAAACTAAATGCTTAGCTTTTGTGCAATTCAGCTGGTTCAGATGTTGTTAGCATGAAATGCAAAGCTGATCGTGTTGACAGGGGCTACATTATTAATGGAAACAAGATGTGGTGCACGAATGGTCCAACTGCTCAGACCCTGGTATTGTCTTGAGAATATATTTTCCTATTTTATGTACATTTTTGGTTTCTAGGGTATATGAACAATTTTAGACACTTCCAAGGAAATCAATTTATATGAAGTACAGTTGGATAACTTTGATGTCTGATGTCGACTTCCATGAATGAATCTATTAATATTTAAATTTTCTGTACCCTTAAGTTGAATGTTAAACCATACTTACTTCTATGGAAATACAGTATTATTTAAGCAGGAACAGAAACCCTTTACAGCCAGCATTTTAATTCGGAAAGCATATGTTTTACATTTTATGCTTAATATCCATTTAATATGGTGTCAGCACACGATTAGTGAAGAAATGCTGATAAATATTCCCCACCCCACCTCATAGTCACCCCAAAAGGGAAAGGGAGTGATAGGACCTGGCATTTTTTTAAATTAAAGAATTAAGGAAAGAGTTCTTAGAACTCTATACCCTATTTTTTATAGCTAAAAAGCTTTTTGAGTCTAAAACAGCAATTTATTCTAAATATGATTTTCGTCTGCTCTCCTCTATTTAATGTGGAACATATATTTTGTGCTGCTGTGGAAAATCTTAGGTACAACTGCTTTTTTTTGTGCCTGTTTGTTGTGAATGATCTAGACTCGGAAAGTTTACCTCTTGTTTTAAAGCAAATATGGTTTGTCTTCATGTTGTGGGCCTTTTGGCCTTTTAAAATTCTCTGCTGTTATTTTGTAAGATAACTATATATTCTGTAATTGACGGTTCATCTCCAGTTCAATTAGTTATCATTCTACTTCTTTTCAGTCAACTCTCTCTCTTCATATTTAAGTCAGAATTGATCTTTTTAAAAAATTCAGGTTGTATATGCGAAAACAGATGTTGCTGCTCGCGCAAAAGGAATCACAACATTTATCATTGAGAAGGGAATGCCTGGGTACTGCACCTTCTGTTCTTATTGATGAAATAGCTGGCCAAAACTGAGCGCCTACTTGTTCAAACCATAATAAAATTGGGTTATATAATTAATTAACTATATATGCCATCCATAGCATATGTAACTATGTACTATTGATGAAGACACGGTAGCAATGATATCTGTTTTTAGTTAAAATTTTCAATTGACATGACTGATCCTGCATGCGGACAGTACTGTGTGAGGCGTCTGATGGCCTTCAGATGTCTGCTTACTTGAGCAGCTAAGATGATATCGATAGTAGAAAGTGGAAAACTGGAAATAGCTCTTGAAGCATCATGTCACGGTGAATGACTCAAGTTAGATCGTATGGCTTTTTAACTTTTGAGTATAAGGTTCAGAAGGGAAAAAAGTTTTAACAACCTGCAAAATTAAGAAATACCATGAAACTGTAAAAGAGCTCTCACATAAGGTGCTACAGCTAATAGATGGTTGCATATATCCATGCAATGTGCATGCACTCCTTGAACATGTTGGCAGCTGGTTTTTTCAGTTTTCATTGCAATGATTAACATTGAACTACAATATGAAATGAAAAATAGTAATGGTATATAGAATCACCTTTTCTCCTTGCAATGACAATGCAGATTCAGTACCGCGCAGAAGTTAGACAAACTTGGAATGCGAGGAAGTGATACGTATGTATTCATAGCCATAAAGATCATTTACCTAGATGTTTCTTTCTGATTCAGAGATGTCCTGACAATTGGGTCATCAACAAAACTGCAGATGTGAGCTTGTGTTTCAAAATTGCTTTGTCCCTGAAGAAAATGTTCTTGGGCAGGAAGGAAAAGGTACTATTGATATTATAAATTTGAGTTTATGAATTGATCCCTTTCACCCTCTTTTGTTTTTCCTTTGAAAAAAGGTAGAAAAGATATAAAAGGAGATTAGTGGAGAGGGACAAAAAGCAGTACAAGGAAACAACTAGTTGTTTAAATCTTGTTAAACTATGAGTTACTATTCCTCCCTTTCTCTTTCTCCACCAGTCCCTTCCTTCTAATTATATGAAAGAAACAATGCATAGGATGTGTTCTTGTGTAGCTCACCTTCTGGAGTTTAGGCATTTGTCATGCCCCTTCCCCCTCCCTCATCATGGTATAGAGGGGATATAATAGTGGCCATATCTCAACATGCAGCTTTGCTATTTTTTTCCTTTGGGAATAATGAAAGCCTCATGAATTGACAGGAAAGGAATGTTTAAATTGTCTACTGTGAAGGGAAGTTCAAGGTTTTCCTTTAATAAGTATTATTCAGTACATATTAGGACTGCTACTTATTCTACAATAAAAATGTATTCTAGGATAACCTCTTCTGTTTCAGCCGATTAAAAAATAAAATAAAATCTCATCTGTTTCTTTATTCCCCTTCTGAACCTTTAACAATAAGATTAATTTTGTTCAAGTCTTCTACATTTTCTTTTTGTTTCTCTAATTAATATATTTTGAAGGGAGAGTTGTGTGCATAATTGATTACTTTAATAGATACAGGTTTGAGAATTCTAACGCCACAGTTTTAGTTGAGGGTAGACATTTCTCATAAAACCCTTATTGGGGGCAGTTTGATTTCTAGGTCAATACCATGATTTGCTAATATTCTACTACTTTGTATTGTGACTTCATTAACAGTTTTCTAAGTATTTTGGTATTGTCTCTGTCCTTTCATTACAGGAGTTTATGTTTTGATGTCTGGGCTAGATTTAGAGAGGCTTGTTTTGGCAGCTGGACCTGTTGGGATTATGCAGGCATGTATGGATGTTGTTATTCCTTATGTTCAACAGCGAGAACAGTTTGGCAGCCCTATTGGCCAATTCCAGTTTATACAGGTTCATAACATCTTCAATTCAAACTGCTCGCTATCTTTTCTGATATTGCGGCTACGTAAAAAAATTATCTCTTATGTTGTGATATATCCTTGAATACAGGGGAAAATTGCTGACATGTATACCGCACTACAATCTTCAAGGTAAGAGACGTGGATTATATACTTGTACTAGTTGTGTCCCGTGCCTCCGGCACTACATGGACGGTGGGTCCCAAACTTTGGACGGCCCATATGATTTATTAGGGTGAACGGGAAATTCAAAATCAGTTGTATTTTGTTAGATAGATTTATGTCTATTATTATCATATCGCTTTTATTAATTGTTCCCATATTATTACAGATCATATGTTTATTCAGTTGCGAGGGAATGTGACAATGGAAAAGTTTATCCAAAGGTGCTCTGCACATGTCAGATCGTCTGTTTTATTTGATTGTCTATTGTTTAAATTTCACGTCCTATGTTTTGTTTTTCTTTTTTCCTGAATTGGTTGGTGCATATAGCAAGTCCAACATACCTTAATTCTTTCATGTAAAACTAATCACACGTAAACTAACTTTTAGGACTGCGCTGGAGTAATACTTACTGCTGCTGAGAGAGCCACTCAAGTTGCTCTGCAGGTAAATACTGCCAGACCACCTTCACTTCATGTCTACTAAAGTTTATCTTCGTATAATTTCAGCTTCTGAAGCATATGCTGATTCCTGTCCTGCTGTATTAATTTTCTTTTGAAAGGAAAATCTGTTTAAAAAGGCCTGCATTTCCAATTTTTGTGGTCCTCCATCTTCCCCGGGGCCATCTTTCCCAGTCCTATGAATTGAAGCTGCTGATGTTATTAGAATTTTGTCCAAATGACTTTTTAGCTATTAGTCTGCACTTTTACAGAAGCTGTAAAACTAACAATACTACCATAACTTTTTCTTGGTACAAGAGAAACAAAACGGAGTCATCAAATTTAAACGCCCTACAAAATAATATTAATGGGTTGTAAATATCTCTCACCGGTTAGCATTTTGTGTACAGGCAATTCAATGTCTAGGTGGGAATGGGTACGTCAACGAGTACGACACTGGACGTCTTCTTCGGGACGCCAAATTATATGAGATTGGTGCAGGGACGAGTGAGATCAGACGAATCATTATTGGCCGTGAGCTGTTGAAAGAACAATGAGAAGAATAGGTACAGTTACTTTCAAAAACGGATATTCTGAGCTCTCTGTAGCTGTAGTGGTGAATTATCTATAGCTCCTTTGCATGTAGTTACAGGGACTATGTTGATATCCAAAAATCAATTATCAGTTCAAGAACAAAACTAAGTGCTCGTTTAATAATTGTTTCTGCTTTCTATTTTAGTTTCTTCTTTCACTTATTTTCACGAGTAAAAGCAGCTATTTGATAAATGCCATATAAATGAAGTAATATTTTGGTTAAAATTGATATGGCCACTTGAGGTTTTCACCCCTTTTTTCACATTACCACTTCAGTTTTAAAAGTGAACACAAAAAATACCTATAGTTGTGAGGAAGTGAAAAACAGCTTTGTATCCAAAATGTAGAATGACTGTAATATCCTTTTTTAAAATTGTTCTTTTGTCTTTCCCCTCTGTTGGCTAGACATTTCATCAAACATTTTCTGTGCAAAGTTTTGAAGTGATCGGTAATGGCCATTCGTCGTTCCCTCCAATGCTTGGGGAGTTGGGGGCTGACTTTTTAGAGTAGGAGAGAATATTTCTCATCTGCAGAACCGAAGTAATAATGTGCAAAACTTTAGCAGGTGAATTAATTGATCAGATAATCCTTTTATTTTCATTGAAGCATGTTACAAAAGTCAAAACAGTATGCTTTTTGAGCATCTTCCTTTAAAAAAGTTAACGGAATTGATTGGAATTAGCACGGGTTTATTGCTAGGGTTCGATTTTATTGTGAGTATTAAATATATTTTTTTTGTTATAAACACATTATTATACTCAAAAAATGTTACAAAATGGTCATTGATTAACATTCCTTTCAAAAAGTTTACGGAAATGCTGACTAGACTAACAATTAACATACATGTATTAATTATGTGGTAGGTGACGTGGATCAGGTTAATTGATGTTTTAGTTATTATACTAAGTGTCGATTTTTATTTTGATTACTGAAACCTTTTTTTTTTGTTACATTCTCGTTATCGAAGTATCAAAAATATTATAAATTAGTAATTTTATAATTTTTCGTCCAAAAATATTAAAGGTGTGAGTTTGAATAGAGAAGGAAGGAAAAGAATTTTAATTAGTTTTTAAGAGAGTGAAAGAAAGAAAATTTAAGTTTTTTTGTCGTGTTTATAAGTTTTTGAAGGAAAATTGAACTTATTACAACAGTTTTGGTACTTTAACCTTATGGGAGGAGTACATTTTAAAAATAAGCGATTTAGCCTTAACCATGTTTAACGGTCCCACATTATTGGTTGATAGAGAATCAAAGTAGATTTACCAACGAATCACGAAATGCTATCGTTCTTACATATGATTTATTAATTTATTCAGAAGTCATTCGTGAGATCATGCACCTTTCTTTCCTAGTTCTAACGGAAAAAGTACACATGGTTGGATCCAGCCTATTCTTGAAATAAACAACTCGCACACACTCCCTTTCCAAAAAAGATCAATACCCCAAGCACTACACTTAGATTTATTAGATTTGTTGCGAAAATATCGGTATTAAACCCGAAACTCCCGGCGGACGGCCAGTGGCCCAAAAAACGAAATTTTGGTACTTTAACATGTCATCTGTCTAGTAAATTTCCTTCCAAATATTTCCAACCCAAAGTCAGCTATCAAAGGAAGGGGCCCTAGTTTTCTCCGTTATTCTCTTCTCTGAAACAAAATATGATGCTCATTCCTGGGGAATGAATACAAGTTGTTTAGGATAGCACCTTACAACAATTACGAAGATTGAAGCCTGTCAACCAAGAAATATAACAACTAGTGATTTCATTTTATATATAGCTAAATTTTCAACAAATTAAACAACATTCCATTAATATTAATACAACACAACTTAAGTTTGCCACATGAGGAGCCAAAAGATAGATAACTAAGTCTTAAAGTCGAGAAACAGTACATTAATACAACAACAAACATATTCCAAGTCTTTGATTTTTCAAACCCTAATTTTAATGTGGAGTTAATCCGGCTGGCCAACAGATGGAGATTTCGAGGCATCCATAACTGTTGGTGCTTCTTCTAGACAACTTTGAGTGTCATCACTTATCATCCCAATCATCATTTTCTGCACTTCTTCTTGGGTATAAATATGTATCTTGGACACCATTCTACAAAACTCACTGTAACAAAATCCAAAACAATTCAAATAATTACTAATACAAAAATGAGGTTAACTTTAATGTTGCTTTTTAGTGACATTTGGTCGGTGTTTGCATGTCATATATCGGGTTCCTTTAAAATTAACCCAAGAGGAACAAGGTCAGGTTAGTATCGTTGTCATTGGCAAATAATGCATTACAACTTTCTTCCTTCTAAAAAGTCCAGAACCAAAAAAAAAAAACTAACGGCGTAGCAAGGTTAATGCATTATCTCCTCCCAGATTCCAAAAAGACATGCATAGTAATATGTTATCACCACTTCCACTAAGAGTTACTCATGTGCCATGACATAAAAGGTATAGAGGAGTATGTCATTAGTCATAAACCAGATGTTATCAAAAACTTGCATTTAATTGGATGATATGATAAAATACAAAACAGCAAAACTAAAATTTAAATTCATTGTACTTACTTCCATGGATCGTCACCGACAACCATCATGTCATTCTCATCATCAGTGAACAAAATGCGCCATCCTTTGTCAGGATCTCTCAAGAGGCCTTCCATGCTAAAGAGTCTTTCTAGCTCAATCAGTAGGTCATCATAACCATTCAGCTTCGAGAGATCGATGGCCCTTCCCACCAAATTTCCTTGCATGTGGACCTTCACCGGTTATACGCAACATCATTGAGAGAGTCGAGGAAAATCATAATCAAATGTGTTGTTAATTGGTGGTTATTCAAGCTTACCTTTGTACAGCTCCTCTTGCATGAACATTGAGAGATAGAATTTGACGTTTCTCCAGTCAATGGAAACCCAAAAAGTTTGCAGCCAGTCGCCATGCCATTAAAGGTGTCGTCAATCTCATTGCTGGAATTCGCCTCGAATTTGGGGGAGGAAGATATGATATCTACTGCTCTCGGCTTGTGTGATAGATTAGGCTTTGTGACTTCATCCCTCGTAACCCCTCTTTGAATGGAAGATGGATTGTATGGAACATTTTCTTTTGGGAAGTTGGTATAAGGGAGCATGCCAGGATCTTGACCAGCCTTATAAATGTCATTATAAGGGAAATACACATTTCTGATACCTTCTGAAGCTAGAGGGTAGAAATTGGCTTTGGGTCTTTGATATATGTTGAGGAGATTGCAACCGTTGTCAGTTTTCCCCCAAGCACCGAGTTTGACATCAGTTTTCCCAGTCAGGGATCTCAATGAGCAAATTTCTTGACCTTGCAAGACCCTTGGAAATCTATTGGATTCCAAAAAGCCCGTGTAAGTGGATGGCTGAGCCCTCATAAATTCAGTAAAATTTGCCTTTCCCATCCCATTTGATGCAATACTTTGATTCACTATGGATTGCATCTCAAAATTGTGCGGGCGGTTTATCTTCTCACATCCATAAAGAGGTGATACTAAACCTACATTTTCTTGACCTTGCAAGACCTTAGAGGATCTTACAGACTCCTCAAAGTCTAGGAACCCAACCCTTGCTGCCACAAGAAATTTCAGACCATAAGTTACATAAATTGGGGAGTAAAGAAAATAATGATAGTTTTACTATGAAGTGTGAAATTGTACCAGAAATAGGGTTTTCGGGTGGAGTTGCCTGCAAACTTGTCCGTAGTTTCTTCAGCCTAGGGGAGGACTGCATACTCAGGGGTGGGAGTGAAACAGAAAGATCAATCTCCCAGGGTGAAACTCGATCTTGACGATCACTCGCATTATCTTCATCCCACCTGACCTGTTAGATGTTACAGCAGGGGCGTTTAATTTGGCAAGTTCATGAGACATGTGAAATCTCAAATAATTCAATTTTACAGATTTTCTTTTTACTTCACAAGAAATACTTCAGAAATAAATTAATGCAGGGGTAATTGATAGCAGTTTTATTAAGACAATTTTATCTTTATGGACTACGGAATCTAGGTTAGCTTCATAGATCAGTTGACTTCATGAAATTTGTGCAGGCGATTAATCAATTCATCAGTCTTAAAACTTCATGTTAATGTTGAATACGAATTGTAATTATGAAACCCTGAAAAGTCTAACAAGAGCTTAAGTCTAAAGTAGTTCCACTGGGTTCTCAAGAGTGCAAATCCATAATAATCCCCAATAGTTACCCAAAGCCGTGATAAATCATGAATATAGCGTCATCACAATAAGAAATGGTGTACCTTTTACCTTTTATATCTATTAGCCCTAAAAATCTAGAACTAGAGGAAAATAAGCAGAGGGAAGATAGAAGTATAATGCTGAGTTTACCATTAAGCATCTCCATTTTGAGTTGGGCCATTTGTAGGGATCAAGTTCACATATGCCAGTAACCACACCACTGAACCTGCAAGAGGACAGAGATATTTTCTTTAAAGGAAATTCTTCTAAGGAGTACTACACATGATTGTAGAGTATCCTATTTTGTACACCTTCTTTCTGGGGAATCGTCCATATCAAACTTCGTCTTGAACCTTGTACCTACTGGAATCTGACTGGCGATGCTTTTCACATATTTTTGATGGGTTACAACAAAATCTGCATGACTTGCCCTGCATAATTTTTTTTGGGAAAAAAACTTATCTGTGAGCCTGTGTTAGAGCAGACATGTGGACATATTCTACTAGAGGAAAGGTAACAGCTGATCAATTTATATGTATATACACAACATAACGTTGACAATTATTCTATTCCAAAGTATACACTGGCAGCAATGGTGTAAGCAGTTTTTTATTTTTACAAGACATGTAAGCAAATTATTTATATACTTCATAAAACCCCTGTTTTTGCAACGGAGTAGTACAATCACTGAAATAGCTGCTCTAATACAGTATTAATAACTAACTCAAGTTATGGCTTCAAGTAAGTGGAAAAGCTGCAACCAAAGCTTTTATAATCCAACAGACCGCAGAAATTACCTAACAATCCATAAAGTGTGATTTCTATGCAACAGTCCTCTCTACAGGAGTAAGAGTAACAGTAAATACATCGGAGATGAGATCTCGATATAGTTAATAAATATTTTATCAACTAGCATATCTAGTATGATTCGCAGACATGGAACATCTAGCAGGTGATAGTAAGAAAAGTGCATCACGCTAAATATTGGATAAGGGAAGAGGGACAAAGTCCATCTGACCCTTGAGAAGTGTATCTTCCCGTGTCTTCTCCCCAATCAAGCAAGTGGTGACAAAATAATCCACATTAAGGGTCATCTTCAATTTGTCTTATATTATCCCTTACGTCATAATGATATCAATAATTCACTACGCACATTTGAGAAACTATATTAATTTCTTAAAACTATCATTAAACTTCCCTAATCATTGATGACAAACAAGCTCCATGAAAACCTTCTATTATTCTAAATGCAATTTAACTAGTATTCCGATTGATGAAGTAATGTATTGTGCTAAAAGCTTTAGGTGCAATTTGCCAATAACTATTGAGTAAAATTACTATTCATCTCATACAGTACTTTGCAGTTAGTGAAGTCACTAGAAATAAAGGAAAGCTGTACTATAAATGAAACTATCAACAATTTTTTATCCTCCCCCACAGTAAGAAATGATGAATGGAATAGTACCTCGGGCAATAGAAAACATGAAACACGCTCTTGGTGGATATAGCATTAGCCACCAAGGAAAGAACATTGTGATAAGAACTCTGGTTTCCGGTAACTGGGTCAGGAAGCCCATTTCTAGGTCGGGCAGCTCTTCTAATTCCCAGTCTCAGCTCTCCACCTTCACCCCTACAAAGATTATCATAATTAAATTAAAGTGCTTAACATTATTAGCTGGAGTAAGATGAATTAAAGCATCACAATGACACAGAAAAATGATAGTTTTTTCTCTTTTTGGGTTTAGTACAAAACTGTTTTAATGTTTATTTGATGAACATATCAGAAGTAAATTAATTCTTAAGAACATAAGAATCACAGTTCATTTGATTTTGAAAAGAACAAATTTTCACCTCACTTATATTAAAATGACAGAGAAAATAAATAAATTAAAATGTTTCAACATATACAAAATAGAATTTGTTTTTCCCCAAATACACACCAAAATTAATTAAATTCATTTAAATGAAGTTGTTTCAAACACAAAACGCCTAAACATTTGCAAGCTTTATTCTACTTTTCCTTTACCAGATGATAACTAAAAGCAGACAAAGCATCTCAAACATGTTGACGTTTTGGAGGAAGAGAGAAAGAGAACAGGAGGCAGATAGGAGCAAAGAATTTCTTAGTTGTCTTCTTCCTTTTTTTTCTCCTTAGCTTCTCCTAGATTTGAATTTTTGCTAAATAATACGACCTTTTCCATCAATTAATTACCTGGTATTTGAACTTTTTTCTTAGCATTTATTTCAGGAAAATCCACTGAAACTTTGTTATCTATGAGAACTTTTTCGCCACCACAGAACCCTTTCGCTTTTTTTTTTTGTATTTATTATTTGTTGTGTTTGTTTCATGGCTCAATATTTTTTTATTTATTATTTTGTTGGAACTTTATGAACCTTCTAAATGAAAATTTTAGTTTTTGGATTGCAGTCAATTGTGTGGCATTACTTTTAACAACTTCTGATTCTCTTTATACTTGCTTCCAATTGAGCACTGGTTACCTTTATGATTATTTTGTTAGCAGGCAAGAAAATTGTACCGTAAGGCTTAGGAGGTGTTTGATTAGAACTAAATGGCTGAATGACTTCAGTGCGTTTGTTTTGAATAAAAATCGTTTGAATTGTTGAATCGGTCATATTTTTGGGCTGAATGATCAAGTTTAATTTTTTGGCTGAATGAGTGCTGAATGAAGTATTTTATATTTAATTTTTTTTGTTTTGTGTCAATTATTAAACAACTTTTTCATTCAGAATTCTGTTTCATTCAGCTCATTCAGATTACTTAAACATTCAGAACTATTTCATTCAGTTTTATCAAACACCCCCTTAGTTGACAGCACAAGAAGAGTATCCTGAGGGAAGAAGCTACTTTTCCTTTATTTTACAAACAAAAATTACTCATCTTTCGAGTTCTTTTTATGGACTCATACTTTTGAGAAATTATGTAAAACAACTTATGCAAGATGACTACTTTTATTCAAACATTAAGTCACAATATAGTTCTGATCTTACTTCTCTTGTGCTCTTTGTCTTCATTCTTTCTCACTATTCCCAGGTGATTATTCATTTTTATACTATTCTAATCTTTCTTTATAATTTAAAATCAGAAAGATCAATTTCTTCTTCTAACTTTTATGGAGAATTATACTTGAAACATCATGGCAACAAATGCAGACAAAAAAATAATTACAGAATTCTTAATAAATATTTACCTCAAAAACAGGACTGCATCTCCTGAAACAAGATTCTTTTGGCTTACAAAAATACTCCACCCAGTAGTAAGCAAATGCCGCCTTGGCCGGCCTGAAATGCAAGATTACGCTGAATAAAAGTGTCCGATTGTTAAACTGCAGTGACGAATTCAATCAAGTACCTCTATAAATATGCCGGAACTTCCATTCCACTCCATGAAGGTCCTTGGCAACAAGCTCCTGAGAGGGCCTCTGCTGTGTATAATCCTTCAACAGAAAATATGCAACAAAGGTTATGAAAAAGTTTCAGCGAGAATCAATTGATGAACACAAGCGAAAGAAAAAGTCATACAAGAGGAGGGAAACAGTCTTCAGCAGCTCTTCGAGGAACAGAAAATCCTCCATGGGTGCTGGTATCAGATGCAGTCAAGGTTTTGCAAAACATGTGAGGGGTTGATTTTGTGGGCGTAATACCACCTTCCTCCTCATCCGCCCCCAGACCTTCATTCTGTTTTTCCTCTAAATTTAAGCCCAGCAACTACATATTATTCATAAGTGACACCAGTAAGATTTTCATTTGTACAAACTCCTAGAAGAGTAAAACAAATTTCAACTAGCAAGTGACACAAAGGAACCTTATAAACCGCAAACATACAAATTCCCACCACCACAAAAATGAACGATAAGAAATTGAAGTGATTGCTTCCAAAACAAGGGCAAACATACCAAAAACATAACTCCCTAACACATCCAAAAATAAACTTTCCTCAAAACACAGAAACATACACAGGAAATGGATAAAAATCATATTTTTCCATAAATTCAGCTGACAAAAAGAATGACAAGTAAATGAAAATCATACCTCTGGCATAGGGAGTAGAGTAAGCTTTGTATAGACCTCATCATTTGCTTTATTAGCCTATTTCAAGAGAATTCAAAAAAAAACAATATAATGGGAACAGAAATGAGAGCAATGAAATTGAGTTAGTATCAAAAAATGAGATGACCCAATTTAAGGAAAACACAAAAAAGGAAAAGTAAAAAAAGAATAAAAGGAGCCAAATATTTACCAATAGCTGAACATCCATTATCTTGCAAAAGATCTGGGGGCTGAGATCAAAATTGGGTAGTTCAATGTGTTGAAAAGGAGATGCAGAGGCAGCCTGCTCCAAGTGACCTTGTGGGAAATAGACAACTACATTCCCTTTCTTGGGCAGAGTGGTGAGAGGGCCAGCACAAGCATGCCAAAGTTCCATGTAAGTTGAAGAAGAAGCTGCAGCAGCCATTGGAGAGGAGATAGTGGAGGAACAAGATGAAATTGAAGAGGACAAACAGCCATCACCCTTTTTGTTACAGTCCCCATTACAGCCTGCAGCTGTCTCCACCTCACTCACTACATGGTTCAGATCAATTTCCATGAAAAACCCAGTGTGTGTTTTCACACAGTACAAAAAGAAGTAAATAAAAAACAAATTAAAGTTGGGATAAGAGCAATTAAGTAGTTCTTGAAGATTACCCACAAAGCTAAAAGAAAAATTAATAGTAGAAAATTGGGATAATCATGGCACGAGAATTACATACATATAAATATATTTAAAGTGGGGGTTCTTGAAAAAGTAAAAAATGGGGAGAAATTCAACACCAGAAGAAACAAGAAAAGTCATGTTTGAAGGGATACCCAGAAGGAGAAGAAAAGAGAGGTACCAAATAAATAGTAGTAATAAACAAGGAATTCAAAGGCTTTGATTCCTTGCTACCCCATTTGCAGTTCTGAGAAGAGGAGCAGAAGCAGCAGACATAGACAAATACAATTGCTTAGGAAGCACAGAAACAAAAGGCAAAAGAAGCCAATGGGTATTGTCTTTTTGGACTATCAAAACTGTTTGGAGAGAGAAAGAGTTGGATGGGGGGACAGTTTACAAGACAGTACAGCACCCACAAACACACACCCCAACTTTTTTCGCTCCTTTGCTTTGGCTTACCTTTTATCAAATCTCCTTTAGTTGATACTCTTCACTGCCATTTCTTTACTAATACTCCATGGATGGTAAGCCCTCCACCAAAGATAAAAAAAAGGGTTGTTTTCCATTGATTGCTAACATTTTTCAACTTTTCTCTCCAAACAAAATACATGTATTCGTAACAAGAAAAACAACCCCATAATAACTCACCACCCCATTAACCTTGTATCCCTTTTTGTCACTTAATCTCTTTTACTCTGTTAAACAAGTAATTAACCTTTAATATTTTAATTGGTGTAACATAAAACACTAATATTTCTTTAAATAACACTTGGTCACAATAACTTAATTTACTTTTTAGTTGGTCTTTAAATTATTCAAGTTATTAGTTGCTTAATTTTTCCTTTTATCTCAAAATCTTGAACACTTGTTATCAAGAAAATATACTCCCTCCATCCTAAATTGTTAAAATTGTCAAGTCAGCATGTCATATTTTGTTCGAGTTAGTACTTACCTTAAAAAATTTATCAAAGTTAATACACGCAAAATAAAATCAAATAAAACTTGCATTTTCAAATGGTAGAAGGTCAAATTTTTTGTACATAACCAAAACATATTTTGTAACTATCCTAATAAATAATACATAACATGAATAATAAGTTTTATATAGAAGTTGTGTACTAAATATATTTTATTTATTTAATACTTAAATAAATAAAAAAGTTATGTGTTGTCAATGTAAAATGGAGCCCTTTTGTCAGCAAGTATAGTGGGGGCGTGTTAGTAGTTAGGACTCACGACTCAGTACCCACAGAGCCAGGCCCAGGTGCAGACCCTTTTTTCACATTTACATATAAATGTCTCTAGTCTCATCACTCTGATACCTTTCTGTCTTATGTCTTGTAAACCCACTCCCATCCCTCCCTGCCTGTCCTCCACTCGCCGGCTAGATACATATAATTATATAAATGTGAGAATTCTGCTACGAAATGAGTATCATCTCGTGTGGATGTGTAGTGATCTCACGCGGCCCAATGTCGATTGTAGAAAGGTAGTGTTATTTTGGGTTAGCAGTGAAAGTGATACAGTATTATCGGGAGGCCTGCGCCTTTGGCGCTGCCTGAAAGGACCCACCGCATACATTCCCCTATCTATCTCTAAGCTTTAACGTCCCTAAAACAATGGCCCTCCAAATTCCGTGAATTTACAGGATAGGCCACTGACTCCCACTTTTTACGTTACATGCTGCTGAGTGATGACTCACTTTAAACAGCGCACGAGCATTATAAAAGCTGCTGCACTCTTTTCTTCTTTTTACATAAAAATAAAACATACGTCCGTAAGAAGAATTAAATTTTACTTTTTTATAGATAATTTTCGATTTTTAAATATTATTGTTTGAATTTATTTTTTTATAATATAATAATTAATATTATAAATTAATTGAAATCTATCTATTAAATATTTAAATATACTAAATTACGGTACATAATATCATTGTATGATATTTGTCATTCTCAAATTGCAACACATGTCCTAGTTAATTATGCTCATCCATTACTCTAATTTTAATATTATCGCTACTTAATTATTATTTTCTAAAATCACTACTTTTTAATTTCACATTAATATTTTGATTTTATAATACCATAAATCACTACAAATCTAAACTGTTCTAATATTATTATTACTAATTTAATTATTATCTCCTAAAATTACTATTTTTTAATCCTAAATTAATATTTTGAATTTATAATCTCCTAAATCACTACAAATCTAAACTGTTTTGGTAATGTCAACGGTTCTGATATTATCCTTTCTAATTTAATTATTATCTCCTAAAATCACATATTATTATCGTTACTCTTCGTTATTTAAGCTAATTTTCTCCCTATAAATACAACATAATATTATATCATTTATAACTATATTACAACAAAATATTACACAATTTAAAATATTTAAAACAAAATTAAAATAACAAATAATATCAATCATAACTTACTATATTGATTTTATAATTCCCAAAATTCATTACTTTTCTAAACATAATTATTATATCCTAAAATTACTATTTTTGTAATATTATACCATTCATTATTATACCATACATTATATCATGCATGTATAGTATAATATTATAATACACGTATATAACAAAATAACAAAATCATCACCTATCTAAATTGTGCGGATATTATCATTAATAATTAAATTATATTACAACATAATATTATACCATTTATAATTATATTACGACATAATATTATACAGTTTAAAATATTTAAAACAAAATTAAAATAACAAATAATATCAATCATAACTTACTATGTTGATTTTATAATCCCCTAAATCATTACTTTTTCAATCTAAACAGTTTTTATATTATCGTTACTTAATTATTATCTCCTAAAATCACTACTTTTTAATCCCACATTAATATTTTAATTTTATAATTTCATAAATCACTACAAATCTAAATTGTTTTGATAATGTTAACTGTTCTAATATTATCATTATTAATTTAATTATTATCTCCTAAAATTATTTTTTTTTAATTCCAAATTAATATTTTGAATTTATAATCTCCTAAATCACTACAAATATAAACTATTTTGGTAATATCAACTGTTCTGATATTATCCTTTTTAATTTAATTATTATCTCCTAAAATCACTACTTTATAATATTATCAATACGGTTGAATGACATTTCTGTCCCTCTAAGTTGCCACCCATTTTTAAAGTCGTCCTTAAAGTTAAAGTATTGTCAGTTATGTTCTTAAAGTGACATTTTGTTGGCGTTTTCATTCCTTCAACCCAATTTAACCTCAACCCGACCCATTTTGGCCCAACCCGACCCATTTTGGCCTTACCTAAAATTTTAATATCTTAAAATATAAAATTATTTTTAAAATAAATTTAAAACAATAATTATATTTAATTTTCTTATGTAATTTTTTTGAATCTATATTTTATGAAACTTCACTCATTTTTGAAAAATAAAAGTTTTTAATATTTTTTCCTTATAATAATAATAATTATCTTTTTAACTTTTTTAAAATAATATTTTATTTTAAATATAAAAAATAAAATATAATTTTAAAATATTAAATATAATAATTACTTTTAAAAAATATTTTATTTTAAAATATTAAATATATTTTTTTAATGTTAAAATTGGGCCAAATTTGGTCAAAATGGGTCGGGTTGAGGTCAAATAGGGTTGAAAGAACAGAAACGTCAATAAAATGGCACTTTAAGGACTTAACTGACGAAAATTAAACTTTAGGAACGACTTTAAAAATGGGTGGCAAGTTGAAGGAACAAAAGTGTCATTCAGCCGAAATTGAGCTACTATCATTAGTCTTCTTTATTTAATCTATTTTCTCTCTATAAATACATACCAACTATTACGCAATAACTCATACTACAAACAATTCTAAATATTGTTGAAAGTACAAATGAGTTATATGGAGACCTTCAGATTATAGTGATAGTGCATTTAATTGGAGGGGTTATGGCTTCATTTTATAAACTATATCTAACTGTGTTTATATTTATGGCTTCTTCATCTATTACATTCTATTATCTGAATTGTGACTTTGCATTTGTTAAGTACTAGCATCCGGTAAATCATTTCATCATCATTAATAATTTTTTTGGCATTATGGTAATACTGCGAGTGCCTCTATAATTATCAAAAATGGATAAAAACTAATGAGTCAATGTATTCGTTTTTTTAACTATAGCATTGTATTATGTATGACACGGTGCTATACTGTTATGTTTTTGGACATAGTGTTTGTTTGACATGAAGATCCAATATAATTATTAATGCTCGTGCTTTTCAGTTTTCGCATGTAACATGTAATTTTCCTTAAAGTCTGAGGACCGAAACTAGGACATTCTTCATATGTTTCTCCTTTCGTTTGGATATTTGAATTCTGGTGCAAGTAAGCGTATATGAGACATGGACTTTTTAAAATGCATCAAGTACATGTGTCAGATATTTGAAACTTGGTGAGGTTTGTGTAATGTGTAACAGACTTCAAATATGTCACCAACAACTATATCAATATAACAACTCGATGACATTGTGCATTACACTTTCTAAATTTTTGTTTGTGCTTTAGAATGAAAATAAATACCCATTTTAACCCTATTGGTTATATTATAAATATTTTTATCAAAAAATTAATATATATATACACACACACGCGCGCGCGCGCACACAACTGTTATATAATGTTCTGTAGTTTAGTGATCAGATTAATTCTATACTTGGATATATATTTGCGCAAAATTTTTTTACCCAACTTTATGTAACATATGCTATCTAAATTTGATCATCGCACAACAATCTACCATCTTCTTATTATATTTTAATTTATTAATTACACATATAAATTTATTGTTAACAAAATGAATAATCCCGCCGAAACGCGCGAATTTATATCTAGTGTATTACTAAATACTAGTGTATCATGAAACACATTATGTGTGTGGAATAAATGAGAGAATATTGGAGAGAAAATAAAAATTTATAAAAAAATGGGGAGAGATAAAATGATTTTTTTTTATTTTAAGAAATAATTGCTCTTATCTTTAAAATAACTGTTAATTCTACTCCCGCCTTGTAGTATAGATAAATAGATAGATAAAAAATAATAATAGCTTCCTATATTAAAAAGCAGAGTTCATTTGACGTTTTTACACATATTGTTAACGCCTGATTTTGCACGCCTGACGAAATCACCCAAAAGGACAGGCTAAAATAGCGCCAACGATTGATTGTATGGTTGTGAAATCAAACTCATGAAATACACTCACATAAACATAAAGAATATAAGGTATGAACACAAGATTTACGTGAAAACCCAATTGGAAAAAAACTACGGAGAGAGAGTAATCCACTATAATATTGGGAGTACAAGTTGTGTATTTGTGTTGTATCTCTTGTGTCCTTTGATATTGTCTTCTATCTTGTTCCCCCCTAGCTTGCTAGCCGTATATATAGAAGTGTCTCCACCCGAATCCAACTAGGAGAAGAACTTCTTATCCCTCCAAATAAGGAAACACAATTCTATTTTAATAAGGACTCTTCCACTGTCACAATAAATGCATATGTGTCATCACTAGATCTGGACCATTAAATAGACTGGGCTGCACATGGCTAGACCCAAATAATCACATCCCAACATTGCCCCCCAGTCTCTTATTTATAAGAAACTTATAAATAAGAGAGTATTCAAAAAGTCTCCGTGAAATTTTTATCCTCGGGATTTATATTCTCGGGATTTATATCATCGGGATTTATATCCTCCGAATTTATATCCTCCAAATTTATATCTTCCGAATTTCCTTCAATCTGTACGTGGTTGATGATGAAACCGAAGCCGCCTTTAAAGCACTTCAATGATATAAACGCTTAAACTTTTATCTCTGCGCTGGCTGAATTCGTTACTGGTGCGGTAACTCGGCACTAATTTATCATCACCTGGATCAAAGTGTTAATGTTTAGATTTTACATGCATCATGTGAATACTACCACTACATGCTTAATATAAGTTATAGAATATGTAAAGTTGTATCAATAATCAATTACGATCATGCTTCAATTGCTATTGACATAATACATATATACACACGTACAAATATATATTTAATTTAATAAAAAAGAATCACTTATCTCCTTAAGTGAATCGGTAATTTTAAATCGACACTAGAACAAGTGTCTTGTTCCCACAGACGGCGCTAATGTTAACGCCTGATTTTGTACGCCTGACGAAATCACCCAAAAGACAGACCAAAATAGCGCCAACGGTTGATTGTATGGTTGTGAAATCAAACTCATGAAATACACTCACATAAACATAAAGAATATAAGGTATGAACACAAGATTTACGTGGAAATCCAATTGAAAAAAAATTACAGAGAGAGAGAGTAATCCACTATAATATTGGGAGTACAAGTTGTGTATTAGTGTTGTATCTCTTGTGTCCTTTGATATTGTATTCTATCTTGTTCCTCCCTAACTTGCTAGCCGTATATATAGAAGTCACCTCCACTCGAATTCAACTAGGAGAAGGACTCCTTATCCCTCCAAATAAGGAAACACAATTCTATTTTAATAAGGACTCTTTCACTGTCATAATAAATACATATGTGTCATCACTAGATCTGGACCATTAAATAGATTGGGCTGCACCATGGCTAGACCCAAATAATTACATCCCAACACATATCCTAAAAAAATTATACTACATAAATTTACATATTCTTTAAAGGCCGATTATTCTATTAAAAAATTATATGAAATTTAAAAATATTTCTTTAACAAATCTGAATATGTATGAAATAACTTAAAAGAAAATTAATTTTTACCTGTCATTTAATTATTGAATGTAGCAAAAAAAAATTAATATTATTTTATATATAATTTAACTCAAAATTGTAGGTTGTCATGTGTAAGTTAGGATTACATGTAATCAAGTAAATTTTTTTGAATAAATAACATGTTATAATTTCTATTTTATTCTTCTTCTTTTTTAGTCCTTCATAAAAGCTCCACTTAATAAATATTTAGACAAAATAGGTACATAACTTTCTCACAAAAAAAAATAGAATACAAAATAATAATAATAATAATAATAATAATAATAAATTATTAAAAAAACAATGAGGACCAAGGTCTTTTTGTGTTCTGCAATTTGGTCCATGGACAAATGGAATTTCAAAATTGAAGGGTAAATTTGGATATTTCTAAATTCCAAGTCGGGTAGGGCACCCATTACATGAGCAGTTGACACAGCACAATCTTTGATTTGGCTAGGTTAGGTTAGGTTAGGTTAGGCTAGGCTAGGCTAGGCTAAGTGGCTAACCACAAACAAAACCACTCGCCATTAGGCTCCACTTATTTCAAAACTCACTTGGTCAGTCAAAAAGGTCCTTGTTATTGTTGGGGCTTCATAACTGTAGAGCCCGTATGTTTCTAATATGGTCGTACAAAACACAAACCTCAAACTGGCCCATTAAATTATTGAAATGGACAGATTTATCTAAATTAAACACCTACTCTCAAAACCTATTAAATTTAAGAGTAAAATGCACCGACACATCCGGTACATAATCATAATAACACTCGTCATCTCTTTAGTTTTTCAATTAACAATCATTATTCTTCTAGTCTATAATATGTAACATTCATTACCTTTAGTGTGGTTGACCAATTAATATCCAAAAATATTTTCAATATAATATCTAATACCTTTTAAGTTATAATGTTTAATTTATCAACTAGATATAAATTTGTATATTATAAATTTTACTTAACTTGATCTAATTAATTAACGTATGAACTTGTGTAATAAATAACATAAATGTCAAAAAATAATAAATAGTCATTTTATCATAAAAATAAAGTCATACAATTTTTGCTAATTGAATTTCCCAAAGATTAAAATTTATGTGATGTATATTCAAATATATTTTTTGTAATTAAAAAGTAAAATTTTAATACCCATAAAAAGTACAAATTAACTCAATAAAATTTAATTATTTTTTTTCAAATATTAAAATTTACGTAAAACAAACTTATTATTACAGAACGAATCTTATTATTCATATAAAAAGTATTAAAAATATATTAATTAATTTTCTCATATATTAAAATAAACATAAGTGTGACGCCCCCAAAATTAGGTATACATCACCCATCTTGGGTCGTCAGATACATAGTACAGAATACAAATACAACTTAATAATACAACTGTCGGGTACAATACGACAAAACATAAACTGTGAGTTTGAATACAAATATTATCTTCTAGAGAGTATTCATACTCAAAAAGAGTCCTCATTACATTTATTAACACACCATTACATAGAATAGTGAGGACTACTAACTAATACTATCATTCGGACCATCACTCCGTACCCCGACTTGTCCCAGCTACGTTCTCATTTCCTGAAGAGAACAGTGAAAGAAAGGGTGAGCTCAACTAGCCCAGTAAGAAATATTATGACTAAGATAATGCAGAATAAATTATCATTAGCCTTCAACAATGTTAAACTGATAAAATATAATAGACATCAAGTTTAACTGTAGCGGAATAAGCAATCCATTAAAAGAGTCAAGTAGAAAATAAACTCTACTATCTTTTATGATTTAAAAGATTTTCCAACACTTTGATCGCTGAGACTCAGCTTCATAAAATAATCCACATCATCGAATCACCCCTGCACTACGGCCAAGGATATTCGTATATTCATTAATGGTCATGATCATGCCAACAACTGTCCATCAATGCACTACGGGCCAATGAGGACTTTTACCACATCATTCGTAACATTACGGTCATGATTACACCGAATAATCCCTGGTCATAATCATACCAAGTCCATCTATGCACTACAGGCCACAGATGACTTTCAACAGAATATAAACATGAGGATGATGACAATGATATAAGAATTCAATAAAACAAGTTCAAGAATTAATTTATCCAAGAATTAACAACGTCCAAATTGTCAACATGATACTACTTTGTGGAGTAAAATTCAAGAATGATCAGGAGAATATTTTCATGAATAGATACTGGATGAAACGCAATTATCAAGGATATTTCACAAATTTCGTGGAGTATAGAAGTCAAAACTTAACCAACTGAGTACAATAAAGAATGGAATAACAAAAAAAAATCACCATGCATGCGATAGACCGCACAAACAGGTTATTCCAACAGAATAATAAATAATGGAACCAGGTCCGGCATAAACGCACAGACAGGATATTCCGACAGAATAATAAATAATGGAACCAGGTCCGGCGTAAACGCACAGACAGGATATTCCGACAGAATAATAAAGAACAGTATAATAAATAATGGAACCAGGTCCGGTGTAAAACACACAGACAGGATATTCCGACAGAATAATAATAAAGACGGAACCAGGTCCGGTGTAAAACACACAGACAGGATGTTCCAACAGAATAATAATAAAAACGGAACCAGGTCCGGTGTAAAACACACAGACAGGATGTTCCAACAGAATAATAATAAAAACGGAACCAGGTCCGGTGTAAAACACACAGACAGGATGTTCCAACAGAATAATAGAAGAATGTCACCAAGTATAGGGTAGACCGCATATACAGGTTATTCCAACAGAATAATAAGAAATGGAATAACAGTTCTCTTCATGAATAAGAAAGAATAACACCCCTTACCGTTTTAAAGAAGAGCTGAAGTAAGGAAGTAGTTAAGTAGCAGAATACTCTTCTTCTCTCTCTCTATAGTTTCTCTCTATAGTTTCTCTCTCTAGAGTTCAGTGAATTCGTAAGAAATAATGAAGGAATGAGCTGCTATTTATAGAAAAATAGAATGCATAGTAACTAATCCATGAACGGTCCAGATTGATTACTTTAATCTGACGGTCCATATTTAAAGAAAAATCTTTTAAATAAAATAAAATATATTCTATTTATAGAATAACTTTAATAAAGTATTTTGTTTTATATAAAAAGATGTTTCTGTTTTATTACGTTAATAATACGAATAAAACAAAACGTCATTATCGCTAAATAATTCATATTATTAACTGACAATAATAGAATCAAACTGAGTGACTTCTCACATAAGCATTAATAATCAATACCGTGTGCTACTATGCAACCACACGTATTACTGTACTTTTACTACCGAGTAGTTCAACAGTAACAATGGTAAAATTTCCGCCGTTATTTTTATAGAAAGATAATTCTGTCGTTTTCTCCATCCGACAATAATTCCGTTGTGGGGTCCACCAATGATTGTGCCGTCGTACGAATATTTCCCGACAAAAAGAATATTCTCCGACGAATATTTTATAACAACTTGCTTACTTTGCAAAATTTATAAATATTACCCACAACTATAACATTATATCAAATTAACTCCATAATATTCAAAAATGATATTTATAGAAAATTCATCTTTATTTATAAAAGTTGGGGTCTTACAACCTCCCCTTCTTATGAAATTTCGCCCTCGAAATTAGGGTACGTACCTGGTATGTCGAAGAGGTAAGGATACCTTGATTTCATTTCTGATTCTAACTCCCAAGTCATTTCCTCAACATCGTGGTTTCTCCACAAAACTTTGACTTGAGGTATAACCTTGGAGCGTAGAATATGTTCCTTCTTATCCAAGATTTGAACAGGAACTTCTTCATACGTCAAATCCTCCGCTATTTCGTCCGGTTCTAACTCAATAATGTGGTTCGGGTCTTCCACATATTTGCGTAACATTGATATGTGAAAAACGTTATGAACACGAGACATACTTGGCGGTAAAGCGAGTCTATAAGCCACAGTTCCTACTCGATCGAGGATTAAAAATGGACCGATGAATCGAGGATTTAGCTTTCCTCTCTTTCCAAATCTTGTAACTCCTTTCCATGGAGCAACACGTAAGAACACATGATCTCCTACATCAAATTCCACGTCCTTTCGATGAAGATCAGCATAACTCTTTTGTCGATCTTGTGAGGTTTTTATACGTTGTCGGATCGTTTGAATCTTTTCTGTAGTCATACGTACCAACTCCGGTCCCAACAACGTTGCTTCGCCCACCTCATCCCAGCATACTGGAGAACGACATTTTCTTCCATACAATGCTTCGAATGGAGCCATGCCAATACTTGCTTGATAACTGTTGTTGTAGGAAAACTCCACCAATGGTAAGAACTTATCCCAACTTCCCTTGAAGTCAAAGACACAGAGTCTTAATAGATCTTCAAGAGTTTGAATAGTCCTCTCTGATTGTCCGTCCGTCTGAGGATGATATGCTGAACTAAATCGTAACTCCGTGCCCATAGCTTTTTGTAAACTAACCCAAAATCGTGAAGTGAATCTTGGGTCTCGATCAGAAATTATGGATACTGGCATACCATGCAGTCTTACAATCTCGTTTATGTACATACGAGCAAGACGTTCAAGTGTATAAGTTTCTCGTATCGGTAAGAAATGAGCAGACTTGGTCAATCTATCAACAATGACCCAAATCGCATCAATACCTTGAGAAACCCTGGGAAGACCGGTAACGAAATCCATGGTAATGTGCTCCCACTTCCATTCTGGAATTTCAAGTGGTTGCAATGGACCTTTTGGTACTTGATGCTCCGCTTTGACTCGTTGACAAGTTAGACACCTTGAGATAAACAACGCTATCTCTCTCTTCATATTGCTCCACCAAAATGTATGACGAAGATCATGATACATTTTGGTACTTCCAGGATGGATTGCAAACGGTGTGTTGTGCGCCTCCATCATGATTTCATACTTTAAATCAGGGTTGTTAGGAACACAAAGTCTGGAGTTGACTCGAAGTATTCCTTCCTCATCGATTCTTGCTTCCGGCATAACACCTTCTTGCACTTTCTTCCTCATACGCATCAGCTCCAGGTCTGTAGCTTGAGCAGCTTTAACTTTATCGATTAAATTCGGTTCTACTCGTATATTCGCCATCATCACATGGGTCCCTGGAGTCTTCAACTCTATCTCCATCCTTTGCAAGTCACACAAAATGGGTCTTTGCGTTGTTAATATTGCACTTGTACCCGCATATGATCTTCTACTCAATGCGTCAGCTACCACGTTCGCTTTTCCAGGATGGTATTGAATGGTATGATCATAATCTTTCAACAGTTCAAGCCAACGTCGTTGTCGCATGTTGAGTTCCTTTTGAGTGAAGAAATATTTGAGGCTTTTATGATCCGTAAAGATCTCCACTTTCTCCCCATACAAGTAATGCCTCCAAATTTTAAGTGCAAAGACAACAGCTGCCAACTCTAGATCATGAGTAGGATAATTCCTCTCATATTCCTTGAGTTGTCTTGATGCATAGGCTATGACTTTTCCATGTTGCATGAGAACACATCCCAACCCTTTGCTCGAAGCATCACTGTAGATGACAAATCCCTCCGAGCCAGATGGTATTGTTAGAACAGGTGCTGAAATGAGTCTCCTCTTGAGTTCTTGAAAACTCTGCTCACATTCTTCGCTCCAACCAAACTTTGTATCTTTCCGAGTCAGCTGAGTTAATGGAGTAGCGATTCGAGAAAATCCTTCCACGAATCTCCGATAATAACCAGCTAAACCAAGAAAGCTACGTACCTCGGTCACTGATTTAGGTTGCTCCCAGCTTTGAATAGCTTCAATCTTTGCCGGGTCAACTGATATTCCACGACTTGATACTACGTGCCCAAGGAATGCTACCTCCTCCAGCCAGAACTCGCATTTCTTCAACTTGGCATAAAGCTTGTATTCACGAAGCTTTTGGAGTACCAGCCTCAAGTGTTGCTCATGATCTTCACGGCTTTTGGAATAAATAAGGATGTCATCAATAAAGACGACCACAAAGTGATCCAAATATTCCTTGAATACCCGGTTCATCATATCCATGAAGGCAGCAGGAGCATTAGTCAATCCAAAGGACATGACTAGGAATTCATAATGCCCGTACCGAGTTCTAAAAGCCGTCTTTGGAATATCCTCAGTTCTAACCTTCAGCTGATGATATCCAGAACGAAGATCGATCTTTGAAAAGAATTGTGCTCCTTGCAACTGGTCAAACAGGTCATCAATACGTGGCAATGGGTACCTGTTTTTGATGGTGACATGATTCAACTCCCGATAATCAATACAAAGTCGCATACTTCCATCTTTCTTCTTCACGAACAGAACAGGAGCACCCCAAGGAGAAGTACTAGGACGAATAAAACCAATGTCTAACAATTCCTGCAGTTGGGTCTTTAACTCCTGAAGTTCAATAGGAGCCATTCGATATGGAGCTTTGGAAATGGGTTTTGTACCGGGTTCAAGGTCGATACAAAATTCAATTTCACGCTCTGGGGGTAGGCCAGGAAGTTCTTCAGGGAATACGTCAGGGAATTTATTAACAATAGAAATATCATTCAAAACTGACGTATTTTTGTTTAGATCTGTGACATGAGCTAAGAAAGCTTGACATCCGTTTTTCAATAAACGAATAGCTTTATGGCTTGAGATGACAGCGATTGATTTTAATGGTTTGGTTGCTTGAATTCGCATAATAGGTCGATTAGGAATATGAAAGCTAACAACCTTACGAAAACAATCAATTTTTGCATGATGAGTAGTTAACCAATCAATCCCTAGAATCACGTCAAATGCAAGTATTTTTAATGAAATAAGATCGACAGGTAATGTGTGGGTACCAACTTGAACCAAACAAGACTTATAAACCGTGGATGTAATGAAGGTTTCTCCCAATGGAGTTTCAACTGCTAAGTCAAAGTCTAATTTCTCCGGAATCAAATTTAATCGATGAGCGCAAGTAGGAGAAATAAAAGAATGGGTTGAACCGGTATCAAATAAAGTATAGACTTCGTTAGAGTTTATGATAAGCTTACCCGTGATGACCTCATTCGGGTTCCTTGCGTTCTGGGAGGTCACAACAAACGCTCTCCCTTGCACAACCGGTTTTGACTTTTCTGGGACGGCCTTTGGTGCCTCCATCCTAGCTGAATTTGTCTTCGGTAAACGACAAAATCGGGCTAAATGACCTTCTCTTCCACAATTATAACATGCTTTGGACGGCATCGCGCAGTTTGGACTGATGTGCCCCTCCCCTCCGCATTTGAAACATATGATAGGTGGTCGTTCTCCTTCCTTAACGACAGGTGCTGGTGCTGACGTCTTTCCATCATTGTTGAATCTCCTCTTCTTAAAATGTCCATTCTTATTGTTTTGGCCCTGATTACCACCGAAGTGGTTACCATTTCTGGCCTGTTGATTCCCTCCACGCTTGTTGTCACCGCTTCGATGACTGCTCTCACTGGTATTATCATTTTGCCGGCTGCTCTCTTTTGGTTGCGTTATCTCGTTATCGCGCTCCACCAACTGAGCCCTATTTACAACATCTGAATACAAACACAGTTTATGAGAAACAAGATGTTGACGTATCTCCGGCTTCAAACCTCTTAAAAACATCCGCGTCATTCTTTCTTCATTATCCACCAGGTGGGACGCAAACCGGGATAACTCCGCAAATTTTGCCTCGTACTGCGACACGGTCATATTATTCTGCTCCAATTTGATGAACTCCACCTCCTTCATGTGACGAATACTCTCGGGAAAGTATTTGTCGTTAAACAGATCTTGAAACTTCTCCCAAGACATCTTCAGTGCGGCAGGTTGAGTACGCTTTATCGATTTCCACCAGTAATCTGCCTCTCCTCGCAACATAAAGGCGGCAAAGGGAACCTTTTGCTCCTCGGAGCAACCCAAGACATCAAATATCTTGGTGATCTGCTTTATCCATGTTTCAGCTACAAGTGGTTTGGGTTCTCCCTTAAACTCCGGTGGTCCCAGCTCCTTAAACTGTTTAGCGGTGACCGCCTGAGAGTTTCCAGTATTTCCACCTACGTTGTGGACAGGAGCCGCTTTCACCTGTTGTTGCATGAATTGCATAAAGCCTCTGAACATTTGATCATTCATCATTTGGTCAGTGTTGTTGTTTGCATGAGGATTGTCACCTTCCTGATGCACATTATCCTGATTATTGATATGTGGTGAATCATCAGTCGTCTGTGCTCCATTGCTATTCTCAACATTCTCAGATGCCATTTTCAGATACTGCCACAAAATAAAAATTAATTGATATGTCATATATTATCCTTATATTATGACCGACCAATTAAATACCATGCAAATAAACTTAGGTATGTCATACTAGCGAAGGAATTCCCCGTCTCTCCCCTCCTAGTTCTATTCTCACATCTTAGCCAGGGATCATATCCCTAAGCTCTGATACCAACTGTGACGCCCCCAAAATTAGGTATACATCACCCATCTTGGGTCGTCAGATACATAGTACAGAATACAAATACAACTTAATAATACAACTGTCGTGTACAATACGACAAAACATAAACTGTGAGTTTGAATACAAATATTATCTTCTAGAGAGTATTCATACTCAAAAAGAGTCCTCATTACATTTATTAACACACCATTACATAGAATAGTGAGGACTACTAACTAATACTATCATTCGGACCATCACTCCGTACCCCGACTTGTCCCAGCTACGTTCTCATTTCCTGAAGAGAACAGTGAAAGAAAGGGTGAGCTCAACTAGCCCAGTAAGAAATATTATGACTAAGATAATGCAGAATAAATTATCATTAGCCTTCAACAATGTTAAACTGATAAAATATAATAGACATCAAGTTTAACTGTAGCGGAATAAGCAATCCATTAAAAGAGTCAAGTAGAAAATAAACTCTACTATCTTTTATGATTTAAAAGATTTTCCAACACTTTGATCGCTGAGACTCAGCTTAATAAAATAATCCACATCATCGAATCACCCCTGCACTACGGCCAAGGATATTCGTATATTCATTAATGGTCATGATCATGCCAACAACTGTCCATCAATGCACTACGGGCCAATGAGGACTTTTACCACATCATTCGTAACATTACGGTCATGATTACACCGAATAATCCCTGGTCATAATCATACCAAGTCCATCTATGCACTACAGGCCACAGATGACTTTCAACAGAATATAAACATGAGGATGATGACAATGATATAAGAATTCAATAAAACAAGTTCAAGAATTAATTTATCCAAGAATTAACAACGTCCAAATTGTCAACATGATACTACTTTGTGGAGTAAAATTCAAGAATGATCAGGAGAATATTTTCATGAATAGATACTGGATGAAGCGCAATTATCAAGGATATTTCACAAATTTCGTGGAGTATAGAAGTCAAAACTTAACCAACTGAGTACAATAAAGAATGGAATAACAAAAAAAATCACCATGCATGCGATAGACCGCACAAACAGGTTATTCCAACAGAATAATAAATAATGGAACCAGGTCCGGCATAAACGCACAGACAGGATATTCCGACAGAATAATAAATAATGGAACCAGGTCCGGCGTAAACGCACAGACAGGATATTCCGACAGAATAATAAAGAACAGTATAATAAATAATGGAACCAGGTCCGGTGTAAAACACACAGACAGGATATTCCGACAGAATAATAATAAAGACGGAACCAGGTCCGGTGTAAAACACACAGACAGGATGTTCCAACAGAATAATAATAAAAACGGAACCAGGTCCGGTGTAAAACACACAGACAGGATGTTCCAACAGAATAATAGAAGAATGTCACCAAGTATAGGGTAGACCGCATATACAGGTTATTCCAACAGAATAATAAGAAATAGAATAACAGTTCTCTTCATGAATAAGAAAGAATAACACCCCTTACCGTTTTAAAGAAGAGCTGAAGTAAGGAAGTAGTTAAGTAGCAGAATACTCTTCTTCTCTCTCTCTATAGTTTCTCTCTATAGTTTCTCTCTCTAGAGTTCAGTGAATTCGTAAGAAATAATGAAGGAATGAGCTGCTATTTATAGAAAAATAGAATGCATAATAACTAATCCATGAACGGTCCAGATTGATTACTTTAATCTGACGGTCCATATTTAAAGAAAAATCTTTTAAATAAAATAAAATATATTCTATTTATAGAATAACTTTAATAAAGTATTTTGTTTTATATAAAAAGATGTTTCTGTTTTATTACGTTAATAATACGAATAAAACAAAACGTCATTATCGCTAAATAATTCATATTATTAACTGACAATAATAGAATCAAACTGAGTGACTTCTCACATAAGCATTAATAATCAATACCGTGTGCTACTATGCAACCACACGTATTACTGTACTTTTACTACCGAGTAGTTCAACAGTAACAATGGTAAAATTTCCGCCGTTATTTTTATAGAAAGATAATTCTGTCGTTTTCTCCATCCGACAATAATTCCGTTGTGGGGTCCACCAATGATTGTGCCGTCGTACGAATATTCCCCGACAAAAAGAATATTCTCCGACGAATATTTTATAACAACTTGCTTACTTTGCAAAATTTATAAATATTACCCACAACTATAACATTATATCAAATTAACTCCATAATATTCAAAAATGATATTCATAGAAAATTCATCTTTATTTATAAAAGTTGGGGTCTTACAATAAGTCACACTTAAGCATAATTATTTACAGTAAAAATGATAAATGTTGTTACTCAAAAAAAGAAAAATCTATTTACAAGATAGAGTTAGTAATAAATATTATTATATTTTCTTTTATTCAGCATTGCACAAAAACAACGCCTGTATACCAACAAAATGTAATCAAAATCATAAATATCCCAAATTTTGACACATACTCAAGAAAAATTTACATATAAAAATCATAATATGAAACTAAGAATTCAAATAATAATTTTTGTTGTTAAACACCAAAAACTAAACTATTAACATACTCAATCACTCTAATTATAATAACTCCATTAATAAATTAATATAATTTTTTTTAATATCTGTATCACTTATCCGAACATATGTGTTAATTAAACAAGATTATTCTTTTATAAGTTACCAACAATTTAAATAAGATAGCATTAACTACAAATAAAACTATAATTAAAATGTATTGTATTAAAACAAAAGATAATTATATATATATATATATATATATTATTTATAAATTAAAATTTGATAACATACAATGGTAAATATGTAACTTTATCTATTTTGTTAACTCTAAAAATTTGCAGGGGTACTAACTGTTATTTAAAAAACCAGAAAGGATGTAAATATTATTATGATTATCTAGAGAGGGTATCACTATATTTTACTATAAATTTAATAGTAAACGATGTTGGATTTTAATCTCTTCTTTTAGCCTATGAAACGAAAACACGTTATCTCACCGCTATTACAATATCAATAACTAATCCAACTCACTAAAAGATAAAAAAATAAACTAACAAACAAGCATCTCAAACTTGAGACAAATCATAATACCTCAATATTAACCATCAGGATAAGAACTTATCAAGACTTTATTAGACGTTTGTTGTTTAGTATTTACTCATAAAAAATGGAATCATTGAACTATTCAACTTTTTGAAGTTGTCCCTGAACTATTTTTAACGTAATTATATTCTTAAACTAATTTTTTGTTATATTTTTAACAAATGCCATAACATGGAAATAATGTGAAATTATTAAAACACAAATAAAATTTGAGTGAAATTCAAAATCTTATCTCGAGAGAAACTAAAAGTAGAATTTGATTATGAGATGTCACAACTAGCTAGGGCCAAAATAATAATGACTTTATCAAAGGGGCAACAATAGTACGTACTAGTAATACATTAAAAAACAGAGTGCCACAGAAGGAGAGGGATATGAGGTATTGAGAAACAAAAGGAAGCCCTCGAAATTCATGCTGCCAACTTTTTCTACTGCCACCAAAGTACAAACTACTGATGCTTGATCAACACAATACACTACAACTTCACATGCTACTTAATAAACTTGTTTTTATCTCTTGCTACTCGATCTTAAAATTTTGATCATTTGCATAATTATTATGCAGATTAGATAGATTGAATTTAAATGTTAGGGTCACCGTCTCCGTAATTATATATGTACTGGATTGCCTTCATATGTGTTTTTTATTGTTGATATAGACGGTTCAAAATAAGTTAAAAGATTAGAGCCTCTCATACCATTCTAGTGCACTTCGGTGTTTTTTTACCGATGCTTTGGCCCCATCACGGGGTATTATCGACAATAAATATTTATTTTCAATCCGTTGGAATAACTAGCGAACGACTGGTTTGGTTTTTAAAGTAATCTCGTCCGTTCATAATTATAATAGAAGATAGAGATGACATTTGCTCCTTTTTGATCCGTAACAAATACATGCTATGAATTATTGTTCATATATATATATATATATATATATATATATATATAGGAGTTGCATTCACATCAACCGGTTACTGGGATCAACCCTTTTTGGTCCAGTCGCTACAACATGTAGCAGTTTGTTACAATAATTTTTTTTAGGGCCAAAAAAGAGTTGCTCTCAGTAACCGATTACTGTGAATGCATTCTCATATATATATATATATATATATATATATATATATATATATATATGTGTGTGTGTGTGTGTGTGTGTGTGTGTGTGTGTGTGTGAACATGGATGGATCAACTTTAATCAATGTTATGTTTGTCGGGTGATGCTTGTTTGTTTATTGCCCGCATTCATCGTACCCTTTAGTATCTATCCTTGTCTTCCCCTAAACCCGTGTTTACAATAACTTTACTTGGTTTGTCCGCATAATAATTCTCCCTTGTCTACACTTTTAATGATAATACGATTAATCAATTTCAACAAACCAATTGCTTTATATTACATGTTAATGTTTTAAATAAATATGATTCGTAAAGTCAATTTGTAAAAGTTTAAATTAGGGAATTGATATTTCAACAAAGAAAATTAATATTTTTACAAGGTCTCACTCACATGAGTGTAGGTCCCGTTTACTATTCATGTGAGGGAAGACTTGTGTAAATAACAATTATATAAAATTATTGAGTTCATTTAATTTTAAAAACAAAAATACCGATTTATGAATTAATTTCAATTTTACTCTAAAATAAATACATGTGCCTAGCTTGTACTTATTGTGAGTTCCATAAAAGTATAAGAGTAATAAGAGTACTAGAGACACAAACTATTTTATAAATATTTTACAAACTGTTGATGTGACATACTCCATCTCAGCTTATTGATCAACAAATTATTTCAATATAGTCTTCGACCCCACACAATATGCTGAAATAGAATATGCTACATCAATAATTTATAAAATATTTGTAAAATAATTTATGTTTATAGCATTATTCAAAGTATAATATTTTGCAATGACTCGGGAAAAAAACATCAGAAAAGAATGATGAAATTTGATGGTGCAATGGAGGGCAGTATAGAGCTATTATTTTATTTGAACTTTTATATATATATATATATATATATATATATATAGGTAAGGTTTTTGCCTTTGATTTTGTGGTCGTTTTTAGAGAAAAAAATAATTAAAGTGTACTGGATTTTTTTATTGTGAAAGTTCTCTTCACTGATTATATATTTTTTTCTTCGTATATTAATTAGTGAATATTTTAAATATATTTGTAGTCTTGTCTTTATTTTTCTTCATATATATATATATAAAGCATGCTTAGGTCTAGGCGCCTTCTATAAAAAATATTTAGAGGGCTAACAGTAACATCATAATTAGAAGGTCCACATCATTATATTATGTCTAGGTAATGGGGGGTTTAGTCCCCTAAACGGGAAATATCAATTTTTGAGCATATTTTATAATTAAATTGTAATAATATAAGTTCAAAAATATATTTATAAATTGAGCCGATATAATTTTTATTTATGAATAATGAGTGAATCTCACAATCTATATAAAAAACGAAACATCGATATGTATTAAAATATTGTCATGGGTTAATATTTTATATGTTTTAAGCATATTTTTAGAATTTAGACACTCATGCAGTACAATATTATGTTTAGTAAATGTTTAATTTTTTTTTCTTTGTGTGTGAAGTCGCACAATTGTGAAACGGACTAAATAAGGAAGACAAGTTTAATTGCAAATAAAAATTTCCTATATTTCTTAAAATAAAAAATCTCATGCAGCCTTTGTCCCAAAATTATTTATTTTCTTAGTAATATGAGTTTAATTTTATTTTTATATATTTGTAAAATGATATAGAAAATGCTAATTTTTATTCCCAAAAAAGGGAGTAGTGATTTTGTCAATATCCGACTAAAATTAAAAATGAAAGATATAAATTGTCCAGATTTGGAGTCAGGTCACAAGTTGCATGGGATAATGTTGGGATGTTCCTGGCCTTATTTATCTCCATGTTGTGTCAAAGGGCCTAAAAAGATAAGCAGACACATTGATGTGTTTTGTGTCTCCCAAATAACAATTATTCATTAAAATGGTTGTCCACAAGTCCACACAATTAGGGGGGGAAATCCCAGCAATTCTCCAAAAGGTTGGTTAGTACATCAGCCTCACTCGTATGGGATCCCTAGCATCTCTCTCTATTATGCCATTCCATCACTCTCAAAATTAAGATTTCACTTTCAAAATTAAATGTATCAAATCTTCTTATAATAATTCATGCCAAAATATAAAGAATACGCTAAAAATAAAAATATAATACTAATAAATAATTGATTGCAATCAATGGTTCGTCAAATAGATGTGCGAACGATGTTTATAACTATCGCTCATCCAACTGTTTGGCATCTCCGTTAAAGAGTTGGCCGGATGCTAGTGTTAAAATATATACGTCTAATTATTCAATAAATGTTGGCTAAAATTAAAATAGTTGTTAATTATATTTATTTATGTATGAATGTATGTGTATATATATGGGTGTGGGTGTGTATTATGTATAACTGAAAATTGGGATCAAACAAACCGGCTAAAAGGTCCCAAACATTTAACAATGACTTAAATTACAATTGCAACATGTCTTTTATTATTTAGAATGGTGGGGGTGTCCAACTTTAACAATGTTTTGTCGTATGTACTTCCATGGGCCAGATTGTTACAATACTACTATGCCAGTTTGTCTTTTGGATCTGATTTATTTCAAATTGGGTCTTACAATCAATAGGACTCTTCATTTCTAAAAGTTAAGGCCGAGCAAATAACTAAATTGGAATTGAAATCGTACCAAAAATCGCACCAATTAAAATTACACCAACAGTTCCGGTGTATGCGGTGGTTTTAGGTGGATTGAAAAACTAAATTTACGGTTTCAGTTTGGTTACTAGTCAAAACTGTACGCATAAAACCAAAATCGCACCAAATAATTATCATGTTTTCTCAAATTTGCTACAAGTATATATAATTTCTCTACTATAAAATATTCTCCTCATTTTATTTTAGAAGACAGATATTGCAGAGTTGAATGAAGAATAAATAGTATCAATTATGTTTGCAAATCATAAGTGGCTTGGTATTTCCTAAATTAAATGTGATAACATATTATTAATTAACCATATAATTATTGATGCCTGAAATTATTTTGCTAAATTAGCTCCATGATTGTGTTCACTGCGTAATACGTTTGTGTGAATGATTTTGCTAACTATTTTATGGGTTTATTATTTCAATTGATTTTGGAATCGAAACAGCACCAAATGAAACCAAACTGCACGATTCAAAACCGCACCGCACCGCACTAATTACAAATGTTTTCATGTGCGATTTTAGATTTTTCAAACCGCACCTAAGCAGTTTCGTGTGCGGTTTGGTTTAAAGCTCAAATCGCACCATGCTCACCCCTATTGAAAGTTATGCATAAGAGGTCGGTTTGATTTTATTCGTTTTGGGTCTATCAGGTCATATTTTTTTACCAGGATAGGTCAGCCCATTGACTTAGGCCTGTCAGGTTAGACCTTGGTCACTGAGATGTGGTCTGATTAGGCATGCAAGCCAAGTTATGTCAGGCCTGGTTCGCCCCCTTTTTTTTTTTTCTTTTTTTAATGTTAAATATTAAAAATAAAAATAATATAATTTTATAAAAATAATGCAAGATTTTTGAGATTTATTTTATTTCAACATTCTACTACTCACAAATGTAAGTTGGATGATTATAACAAAAATAAATATATTCCTCTTAAATTAAATAAAAATGGCATTTAGGTTAAATTGGAATATAAAGCAAATTGATTTCCTAAATGTATGTATTTATCTTCGTAAAAAATATAATTTGAATACAATCTACTACGATAAATATGACTACATATGTTAAATAAAATTAACATACTGTAAATTACACTTAAGTTTTTATTTATTTATTTTTTAAGTAATAAGATCACTTGAACATATATTTTGTAAAGTTTAAACACACCTATATCTTTTCTTTTATGGTCATTAAACACTTATATAGTTATATCTCAAGTATTATTTAAAATTAATTTTTTAATTGTTTCATGGAATTATTTTTTAAATTGCTACAACAAAATACCTAAAAATAACCTAATTTATAAATTCCACTAAAAAATTAGTATATCCAAATTAATGAAGAATTTTAGTATTTACAAGAACAATCCTTCTACAGCGACAGTTTAATGGGACCGGTCTAGCGACAGTTTTTTTTAATAACTCCAAAAAAATTTATAATATTTATTCCAACTGAAATTTTTACAGAATTCAGTGTTTTATATGTAATTTGAATACATATAAAAAAAGTTGGTAGCTAGATCGGTTCCATTTCCCGGTCTCCCTAGCATTTATGTTACAAGAAACTAACTTATTATTAATATTTAATATTAAAAGTTAATTTATTGATGTGCTAATTAATGTTAATACTTAACATTAAAAGTAAGCAAGGAATAGTAATAAAATTTAATGTTAAATATTATTATTTATAATAAATTAATTTATTATTAATATTTAATCAACTAACATATTATTAATATTAAATATACTAACTAGTTATATTCATTGAATATGTATATTAATTAAATGTATTTACAATAAATCAATAATGAATAATTAAAATTTTAAACTTTATAAATGCATTAATTAAAACTAATGTATTACAATTTACAATAATAAGTAAAAATTTATACGTTATTGATGAATAATTATAACTTTAAAGTTCAAAAATTATAAATAAATGGATAAAGAATTAGGTTAAACCTCATGTCTAACCAGGCTTAAGGTCAGGATAGACTTTTTTACAGGCCAGACCAAATTTCTTTATTAAAAATATGATTTTTTAAGCCTTCCAGATCGGGCCTGACTTGTCCAAGCCTTGATCAGGCCAGACTTTGACTAGGCCAGACCAAGGCTAGGTCGCAGTCCTTTTTTGCACACCTAATTTCTAATAATATGATGACTTATATATTAAAATTTAAAACGACTTATAAGTCATTTTAAGTGTTGACTTTATAAATAAAAGTGCTTGGTACCATTTTAATTTATAAATCAAAAATTAAGTTAAAATAAAATATGAAGTAGTTTGGCTAAAATGACTTATAAGTTAAGATATAAAGACTATTAAAATAAGGGCAAAAATATCTTTCCATTTAGTCAAACCTACTAATTTTATAATGAATTATTTTTGATAAGTAAGATATATGAGGGTGATGACTTATAAGTTGGTCAAACCAATTTATAAGTCATTTGCCATTGTTTGAGTGTTTGGGAGTTACTTATTTTTTAACTTAGAAGTTGGTTTTTAAGTCAAAAAAATAAGTAATTATTTGTGACTTATTTTAAAATGAATTATAAGTCATTTTAAAATAAGTCAGTTTGATCAAATGTAATGTCTATTTAACCCCTCTTCTATTTTGCCCTCTTTTTATTAATGTCCTTTTTAGTAATCTTTATATTATTTTAATTTATAAGTCATTATGAACCGAACACCTTCATAACTTGTTTTAATTTAATTTTTGACTTATAAGTCAAATTGATGACGAACACTTTTACTTACAAGTCACAACTTAAAAGTCAACTTATATTTTAACTTATAAGTCATTAAAAATAAATCGTTCTTGAACAAGCCGTATCAATTACTTCTCTACACTGTCTTATAAATTATTTTATAAGTCAAAGAATAGGTCGTAGACAAACAGGTGAATAGTAAAAAGTAACTTATAGTAAAAAAATAGGTCATCGCCAAACGGTAAACAATTTAAACCCACATTCATGTGTACCCCGTGAAAATATCAAGTTTTCTTTATAAAAATAACAATCTACAAATTACTTGAATTGCCAAAAATAATTGGGTTTGGTAGACCCATGTTATTTGTTGAAACAAGTACAACCATGGGCATTTGGTCTAGTGGTATGATTATCGCTTGAATGCCCCCAATTACAATTTTCCTTTTTATGGCAACTTCTATGGACAAAAAAATGCAAAGCCAAATTACAGGAAGAAAGACACAATCAGGCTCACAATCATTCAACTTGTTTTTCAAGAGTTTGCAGTAGTACCTAATAAAACATCAAATGTTTGTTTTTGTTCTTTTATTACAGAAATCATTTGATACTGCTACTACTACTACTACTTCACACAAATTCATTCCTTTGGTCTAAGGGTTAGGGTCCTCAATAGCTTCTTTCTTCAATTCCTCGTGTTCAGTGGCAGCATCACTTGCACTGGCTTTTCCAGACCCCGAATCAACCTCCTCCAGCAAACCATAGCTACGCGAAGCATTAACCCACTCAGTCTCGCCACACAAGTAGGCGTGTCGCGCCAAATACCTCTTTAGCTCAACACCAACGTAGCGAATGGGCTTAAAACAGAAATGTTTTAACATAACTACTCAATGCCATTTAGAAACATTAAATGAAAGTATGTTTAAATAAGTAATGACCATGTAAAAGAATTTCTTCATGTCAGATTGCTATAGTAATTGGAAAAATCACTTTCAAGTAAAGATAGCAATCCTAATTTATGAAACTGAAATTTTGTAGCAAAGCAACCAATTTTAATCTTCAAAAAATGGGAGGAATCTAAATCAATTAATTAAATTTCGTATGGAAAAACATAAAACTTAAAATTCCTGACTGCAAACCTCTGCCTGGGATTCCAAGGCAAGTTGAAAGAAAGCAGCCGAAACGAAATGCTTCCCAACAGACTCCGCCAATTTGATCTGACTAAGCCAATAAGATGAAGTCTCAAGCCTATCGAACCGACAATTGCTACATCTCTCAGCAGTGTGATAAGGGGTGCCCCAAACCCCAGGCTTAACCAAGGAAGGAGATTTCACGGGGGTTTTAGGCTCAGCAATTTTACCCTTACTTGAATTCTTCGCAACATTTTCTATGAAACAAACACTTTTCTTCTTTGGTTTTACTCTGTTTTCATCAGGGGATTTTTTGAGGAGCTCTGTTACCGGAGTTGCTGCAAAATCTGCCGATAATTGATTTGATTGTGTCGAATTGGGTTGTTTCTGAGGAACCCCAGTTGTTATAGGCTTTTCGATGGCTGGCTTTGTAGGGAGATTTGGATTTCTGGTGGTACCGAAGACTCGCTTTTGCCTGAAACGGAGGACTTTAAAGCACTGCTTGCACAATTTGAAGAGATAATTGAAGTAGACGATTTATTAATTTACCTCTGTATTGTTGGATCCCTGGCATTAGTTTTTGACGGAGGTTCACTGATTTTTCTGTTGTATTTCGATTTCACAGGCTGAAATTTCTTAACTTTTTTCCAAAACAATTTGTGGAAATTAAAAAATCATACGATAAAAAGAGAAGCAGAAATTTGTTTTGTAACAGAAGAGAAAGAAGAATTGGGTACCTGGAAATGGAGTCGGATTAGGATCCATAGCAGAAATCCAGGGGATTACAACAAAAAGTGAATTATGTTGAAACTCTGAGGTTTCCAATATTTTGAATCCAAAAAGTAAAGGTCTAAAAGTAACAGAGAGAGGAGCCCGGAGTTGGTTTTTTGAAATGAGAATAGGCGGGAACAGGTACAAAGCGGACGCTCCTGTTAGGGACCCAATAAGAAATACTATAATTACATTACAAGTTGGCGCAGAGTCTAAAGTTGGAGGCCCACTACATTGTTGAATACACAAGCCTCTATTTCAAGTTTACTTCAACATTGCCAATTATTTTGATTTTACTTTTATATTTAAAAAAATGTACACGTGGCATTATAAATTTATAACTTTTCAAAAACTCGAACTTCAGCTTAATATATCCCAGTATTAGCTTATCTATACAAACTTATGTCATTACTCATGACTAATGGAGAGATAAATAGGTAAAAACAGTTCATTTTGACCTTTTTGGATAAATATCGCATAATATTATACCTTTTGTAGAAGAACTCTAAACAGACAACCAACATCATATGTATAGTTTGTTCAATAACGTTATAAACACAAACTATACACAAAAAATTATACTACAGTGTTACAAATGTAATTTTGTGTGGGACAAATAGAGTATAAAACTGAAAAATATGCGTCTTTCATTTTGTTTAGTACCACTACAAAAAAGAAACATTATACATGCCCCACTTTTCACAAAGATTTTCACCTTTTCTACATTGTTTTGGAACTATATCCTTGGTGGAGGATGGCTTTAAGTTCAAAGCTATGGTACCCTTTTCATTTTTGACCATATATAAGTTTTTGAACCACTTACAGGGAATCATCTTCTTTGAATTATATCCCATTTGCATCAACTTCTGAATACCATAAGGATACTTTTTATCAAACTGGCATGGTAACTATAACAGTCTGGCAACCTTTAGTTGAGGCAACATGCCAATGAGTTGATGAATTGTATTGAAACATGGATGATCCTTCGTCATACAGAACACATGAGTTGATGAATTGTATTGAAACATGGATGATCCTTTGTCATACAGAACACATGCTGAAACAATATCATACTATCCAACGACGACTTCACAACGAAGCAACTACTACTTATCGAGAGCATATTCTCTGTCCCCATTTTCTCGGTCTCCCTTTGTGTCCCCCTACTTAAATTTTGACACATAACCTCTTACTTCACACTAATTAAGTCTAAAATTAAATAAAAGGTTAAGTGTCAAAATTTAAGCGGTAGGACACAAGGTGACAGAGAAAATGAGAACAGAAGATCTGCTCTCCTACTAATCTTGGGACAAAAAGTAGCACACATACGCAAATTCAGTTGCATATTTATTTGGAAAGTAGTGGTTCCTCAAAATCATATACCGACGAAAGTATCAAAGCATTAGAAAAGACAAAATTTTATAAATAAGTCGTGGTAAATTCACATATGACCGAAACTAAAATATCACCCAATTAAGTACTTGTCTATTGCATTTTTTGCTGCTTACTAAACATTAACACAAAAATTTGGTAACTTAATTGTAGTATTAAATCGTCTAAATCCAGGGTACCCGAGTAGAAGAAAGACTACTATTTTTGCAACTTGACAATAAGTTTATGGTCTTACCAGGCCTGAAAATCTCCTTTCTGTTATCACCAATGTTGACAACAAATTGGGACTAAACAAAACAAAAGGAGCACTCGCAATAAAATGAATAACCACAACGCTCTAAGAGTTCCGGACACTCATGATTGGTATAAAAAAGAAGGCATCCAAATGGAATCACTAATCTTACCGCACGCAAACAAAATATAATAACTTAAGGATACTCCTAAAAGCACTTTTTTTTTGTTTTCGGAAAATTGCATATGATCAATAAAAGTAGAAAACTGATAACTAAATGTAATGTGACAACAAATTGTATAAAATAGCTTATATCATTAGAAACCTTTACTTAATCATGAATTCGTAACCAACCTTCAAGCACCTGGTCTACAAAAGTGAGGCCCAGGCTCCTAGCACCTGGTTTCTGGATATCATATGCTCATTAATAACTCGATTTCCATCTCAATACATATTTATTTTATAGCAGTTTGGTTATGATTCACAAACAATCCTGAACTTGTACCAAATGGACCAACTATTTGTAGCAAAAAAAATTCTTAACTGTATCCCATGAACATGCATTTTTGTAATATAAAAACATGCAGTACAACTATAGTTGGTGTGGCTATTACATAAATGTTTTCTTATTTCTATATGTGTAGCTATTACATTAATGCTTTCTTATTTCTAATTAATTATTTTATTTGCCATTTTATCACTGATTTAAATGATCCACTTCCATTCTAGCTGGAAAACACATGAACAACACAAATCCGTACGTTTTTAAGCACAAATATTATTATTTGAACGAAGCATTTCGAAGTTCAAACTTAAAATTAAGATCGAAAGAACAAAATTCATCCGAACTAAGATCCTCGTTATCACTACAAAAACATCAAACAAAATTTACAGAGCATGAAATGTGTGGCACAATCAATTACCGAGATCACAAGATCCAAAACGAGAAAAATCAAGCTCCAGCGCCAGATCTGTAGCGGTAGAGCTTGCCGAAGACGTGAAGCGCGGTGACGAAGCCGATGAAACACACGCTCATCACGAGCACGACCGTCGGCGTGATCTTAAGCCCTGGGGCGTCGTCAGTGTAGAACCTGAGCATGTTGCTCCCGCCGCCGCCTCCGCCATTAAGTGCGGCGGAGCTATTAGAGGATCCGCCAAGTCGACGGCGTCGCATGCCGGCAGTGGCCGCAGCAGATCCTCGCGGCGCCACGCTGACCGGACCAGGTCGGGTGGTGGAGGAGGAGGCCGTCGATTGCGACTGAGATGCGCCTCTAGCCATTGGTGACTCGGTGCGAAGAATTCGAAGCGTAGGATAAAGAAAAATTCAGAAAAAAAGAAAGAGGGAGAGAGAGAGTAAAGCTCTGTTTCTAAGTTTTATGTTGACGGAAAATTTAATTTTTTTCTTTTAATTATTATGTTTTTGAGTTTTTTAATAAATAGAAAAAGAAAAAAATGGATAAAAAATTTGGCTTGATTTGGACGGAAAAAAATTAAAATAAGTAATATTTTTATAATTCACATATTATCCTCAACTTTTAATATAATAAATTTTAAATTACAACTCATGTCCTCAATTCGTTTTTATCTAATAAACATAATTTGATAAAGAGAAAAGTATACATGCGAATAACTTCCCGCCAATAAATTCTCTTCTTCGGTTCAAACCCAAGCTCCCTGCAACAGTGTAACTGAACAAATTCATCTCCATATTTTTCTTATCAGTGCTTTAGCATCCCAATCTCTCCCTCTTCGGTAACTTTCTGACCAGATATGTCTCCTATTTCGATAAAACTCATGCCTAAATATAGTTTCCAATTTGCTCTTAGGAATCTCTCTTCAACTCACACATATATTTGTCTATCTATCTAACAAAATATAATTGATTTTGAATTTTTCGCTCATCCTAATAAATTATTTGGATCGTCCAAAGTTTGAGATAAATTTCACCGTCGATATAGTGCCGGAGGCACGGGACACAACTAGTATATGTATATTGTGTTATATGGTTGAATAAATATCTAACATTTATTTGAATATTTGTATGTGATTATGAAATTTTTTCTTTGATTAAATTTATCTTGCATATTTTTATTCACAGTTCAATAATTATAATTAATATAAGAGGAAATTTATAAAAGTGATATTTTTTCTTTTCATTAAAACTTAAAAACGCAGGAAAATAAATTTTTAAAATTTTCTATTAAAAACTCAGCACAAAAGAAAACTTCAAGTTTTATATTCTTTTTATTTCTGTTCTAATTTAAGTTTTCTATTTTTTTTCTGTTAAAAACTCAAAAACATAGTGTTAAAATTGACATAAAAGAAAAAAAATAGAAGAAAAATTTAAGTTTTCTTTTCAATTCTTATGTTTCTGAATTTTAATTCTCATATTATCTTCAACTTTTAATATAATAACCATGTGAGTATCATGATTTTTCCGGAACATCATGGTTTATAAAATTTGATATTAATTAGTTTTCTCCAACATTTTAACAATATAATTGGTATACTCAATTTGTATTCTCTCTTTAAAATCAATAAAAGTATAAATCTATAATACTTGACAATTCTATCTATTTTTTGTAGCTTAAATTCATTCAATTCATAATGTCTAATACCCATACATAAATAATTTATGGTTGCTCATTGCTAATTTGTCATCAACACTTTCTTCGTATTCAGAAAAGGCACCATTTCACTTGCCTAATAATTAAAAATATTTGTGTGGATAGAATTTTGGTGTGAAATTAGTTATCAGCAATTTTCTCTTAAAACAAACTCACTATTTAGGATAAGCAGCTGTTCTTTTTGTCACATTATTATATGGTTAATAATTTTTTTTTAATTTCATAGATATTTTCTTAAATATAGTAATTAAGCTTTATTTTTAGACTTAATAATTAAATTATATGATTAGTTATTATATTGTATTTACATTTATGTGTTTATAATATTAATTAATAGATGGTAAATATAATTTTATAGAGATTAATTACTTAAAAACTATATTATTAAATATAATTAAATAAATTATGATATTACTTAATTGGTTGCATATTTTTATTTATGGTTCAATGGTTATAATTAACAGGAGGGTAAATTTGTAAAAGTGATTTTTTTTTCTTTTCATTGGAACTCAAAAGCGCAAGAAATTTTTTTTTAGATTTTATATTATTTTTTATTAAAATCTCAGAAACAACACAAAGAAAAATTTTAAATTTTATATTCTTTTTTTTTCGTCCAAAACTCAGAAACCGTGTGTTAGACAATCAAACCCTACATAAGTAGATTGACTATTGCCATGCCATCACTATATCTCTAACAAAGGATAAAAATACGATTAATTCATAATAAAAATAAAAAATTAATATTGTATTATTAATTTTAATATAAAATAGCTCTAACGTTAAATTTTAAACCCTAAAATAATAACATCAAAAAATAAGTAATAACAAAAATATATTTTTTTTCTTCTACAAAACCAGTGTCATTAATAAAAATTTATTTATTTTAAATTTTATATTTACTCTTAAAATTGTTAATGATTACTATTACATGATAATATTGTTATGATAATAAAATTAAAAATATTATGCAATTTTATATTATAATATCATGTTTCTTTTGTTTGTAAATGTGACTATTTCTGTGTGATTGAGTTATTTCTGACAAACGGGCGGGCCGGGTCAAAATAATTCGGATTTTGATGGATTGATATTGTGATGTCCGGGTTGGGCCAGGCCGACCCGTGGATTTTTTCCTTTATTAATTTTATTTTTTCGTAAAATCTTACTACACAAGTTAAATGATGCATTTGTAAAATTTGCAGCATCCGAAGTATCCGATGCGAAAAAGATTGTTAGGAAATTATCGACTAATAGATTCCGTAGTATATTTAATGGTATCTGGCATTCTTGAATGTAATAATGATTCTGTGTTTTTTTTTTGTCCCGTTCCTTGTTTATACTTCTATAAGTACTTTTTTAGCTTCTTATCCATCAATATAATTTAGTATTACAATTTGTTTATAGGAATAGAGATTCCAATAAATGATATTTTTTTGATAATATATATATAGTCCGAGCAAAGTAGCTCGATACTCGACTCGAGATCAGTTCGAAAATATGATCAAACGCTCGAATTTGAAGTTGATTCGAGTCGAATATGATCCATACTCGTTTTCTGTTTAATGATACACGAGTCGAATTCGAGTATACCAGTATTTTCTCATATTAGGGTTCGAGTATTTCATTTTTTCTCGAACCATACTCGATACCTGCTCGATGGATTATATTCGAATACTGGTATGATCCATACTAATAAGCTAAATATTTGATATTTATATCAATATTTATACTTTATAAAGAGTAGTATTAAATTGTGTAAGTTTGTACTTGAATAAATCAGTGAATTGATTGTCAATTCGTATTACATTATTTGTAATTTCTTTACATAAATAAAAGTAAAAGACTTTTATATATAAACATTAGTTCAATAATCAATTTAGTATGTAGTGATTCGGTATTAAGCGAAATGGTTCATATTCGAAACTCGATTTGAAGGCTCGTGAGTAGCTCGTTTTGTAAACGAGTCAAGTACTTACGAGTCGAGTAGGTCCGAGTAATGATCTGAGTCGAATCTAACGCAAAATTAGAAATTCCTTATCGAATTCGAACTCAATTTTTTCGAGTTGAGCCGAATCTGAGCATTAGAGTATTCGCTGAGATTCGACTCATTTTCACCCCTAGTTGTTGTTATTCATAGAGTTAGCTGGAATGAAAGGGAAATAATGAAGGATTGTTTTTTATGAATCCGGTTAGCATGAAGTTATTTTTTTGGTAAGTTGGTCAATTGGCCAATAGAATACTGACACATATACAACCTTGTTTACATTGCAGTTGTGTACACTCAATACTCCAAAAACTAGATATATACTCCATATGTTCCTTAATATAAATCGTTTTAGAGTTGTGCACAAGTATTAAGAAAATAATTGTATAACATTAACTATAATATCAATTGTCTATATTGCTCTTGTATTGAAAGAAGATATTGTTATTTATTAGACAGAAAATAGTGAGAGAACCAAAATTACTGTAAGACCCCAACTTTTATAAATAAAGATAATTTTTTTATAAATATCATTTTTGAATATTATGGAGTTAATTTGATATAATGTTATAGTTGTGGGTAATATTTAGAAATTTTGCAAAGTACGCAAGTTGTTATATAATATTCTATTGGTCGGAGAATATTCGTTTTAACAGGGAATATTCGTACAACGGTACAATCATTGGTTGACCCCACAATGAAATTATTGTCGAATTGAGAAAACGATAAAAATATTTTATTAAAAATAACGGCGGAAGTTTTACCATTAATACTGTTGAACTACTCGGTAGTAAAAGTACAGTAATACGTGTGGTTGCATAGTAGCACACGGTATTGATTATTAATGTTTATGTGAGAAGTCACTCAGTTTGATTCAATTATTGTCAGTTAATAATATGAATTATTTAGCGATAATGAAGTTTTGTTTTATTCGTATTATTAACGTAATAAAACAGAAATATCTTTTTATGTAAAACAGAATACTTTATTAAAGTTATTCTATAAATAGAATATATTATATTTTATTTAAAAGATTTTTCTTTAAATATGGACCGTCAGATTAAAGTAATCAATCTGGACCGTTCATGGATTAGTTACTATGCATTCTATTTTCCTATAAATAGCAGCTCATTCTTTCATTATTTCTTACGAATTCACTAAACTCTAGAGAGAGAAACTATAGAGAGAAATTATAGAGAGAGAGAAGAAAAGTATTCTGCTACTTAACTACTTCCTTATTTCAGTTCTTCTTTAAAACGGTAAGGGGTGTTATTCTTTTTTATTCACGAAGAGAAATGTTGTTATTCCATTTCTTATTATTCTGTTGGAACATCCTGTCTGTGTATTTTACACCAGACCTGGTTCCGTCTTTATTATTATTATGTTGGAACATCCTGCCTGTGTGTTTTACACCGGACCTGGTTCCGTCTTTATTATTATTCTGTTGGAACATCCTGTCTGTGTGTTTTAAACCGGACCTGGTTCCGTCTTTATTATTATTCTGTTGGAATATTTTGTCTGTGCGTTTTACGCCGGACCTGGTTCCATTATTTATTATTCTGTTGGAATAACCTGTCTGTGCAGTCTATCGCATGCATGGTGATTTCTTTTTGTTATTCCATTCTTTATTATACTCAGTTGGTTAAGTTTTGACTTCTATACTCCATAAAATTTGTGGAATATCCTTGATAATTGCGTTTCATCCAGTATCTTTTCATGAAAATATTCTTCTAAACATTCTTGAATTTTACTCCACAAAGCAGTATCATGTTGACAATTTGGACGTTGTTAATTCTTGGATAAATTAATTTTTGAACTTGCTTTATTGAATTCTTATATCATTGTCATCATCCTCATGTTTATAAAATGTTGAAAGTCATCTGTAGCCTGTAGTGCATAGATGGACTTGGTATGATTATAACCAGGGATTATTCGGTATAATCATGACCGTAATGTTATAAATGATGTGGTAAAAGTCATCATTGGCACGTAGTGCATTGGTGGACAGTTGTTGGCATGATCATGACCATTAATGAATACACGAATATCCTTGGCCGTAGTGCAGGGGTGATTTGATGATGTGGATTATTTTATTAAGCTGAGTCCCAGCGAAAACAGTATTGAAAAACCTTTTAAATCATAGAAGATAGTAGATTTTATTTTCTACTTGACTCTTTTAATGGATTGCTTGTTCCGCTGCAGTTAAACTTGATGTTCGTTATATTTTATCAGTTTAACACTGTTGAAGGCTAATGATAATTTATTCTGTCTAAGGAGAGGTTTGGTCATCTAATTGCGCGCCAGTAAGGAGAAATCCTTATTGGAAAGCCCCCTCTTTCCTGGGAACGGCCTGGTTGTCATAAATGTGATTCTGTAATATTATTTGTGAATAATTAATTATTGATTCATATGATAAGGAAATATTTATTTTATGTGGATATAAATGAGGGATATATTTTTATGGTTAAAAATGAAGGAGTTAATGTTGAGGTGTTTTATCTGTATTTTTGTCGGAACGGAGGTATTGAAAATCAAATTAGGGTTTTTAAGATATTTTGCGAGGGTTATAATTTTTAATCCGACCGTTGGATCGTGGTAATATATGGATATGTTATACATATATAAGTTGAGTATATGTCCACAAATTTTGAACCGTTAAAAATGAACGTATAATTTGTTATGAATTTTACGAGATGACTGATTCAGAAATTGTTGAATTTTTGGAGTTAATCATTTTGGTGGAAAATTATAGAATTGGTGGGCCCCACTCTTGGTTGGTGAAGAAATGTGCTGAGATTTTTATTCAAATATGGTAGGTGGGAATAGTAGCAGGTAAAGCCATCAGGTTGCAGGTTAAGTCTGCTTCGGCGTGCTAACATTTTCCTATACATAGAGGGCTAAGTTAGAATTGAAAATCACACCAGAAACATAAGTTTTCTCTCTTTCTCTCTCTATATTATGAAGTATATTTTGTGAGTATTTAGATACTTTGAGAGTTGCTATTCAGTGCAAGTTTCCTTCGGCTTTGCATTCCAGTCAGAAATACTGCACTTTTGAGGTAAGGGATAGTAAGAGATTTTAAGGGTTGTTATATTTTCCAGTTTCATAATTTTTCTGACCTTTAAAAATTCTGAAAAAATTTAAAATGATATTTTGATGAGTTTTCTTGATTGTGTCCAAAAATAGTGATTTTTGGATGTATAGATTAAGAGTTATGAATTTTATGAGAAAAGACTATTTTAAAAGTAATCGCTTATAATTCCTTGTGGTTAACTCCAAAATTGATGAAATTTTTATTGGAAGTACATATATATGATAGAAGTATACTCTGTAAATTTCAGAATTTTTGGACAAAAGTACAATTTTTGATAAATGTCTAAATATTCGGCTGTTTTGGCCATATGAAAAATAGTAAATGACTTTTAAAAATTCTGAGAAAAATATATGTTCACTATGAGACTATATTATGCTAAATCTCAGAAAAAAAATATTTTTGGAACTGATTTGGTATTTTTCATGAAAATAGTCTAGTTATGAGTAAATGAATTAAATATGTTTTGTGAAGTAAGAAAATTGGAAAATAGGATTTTATGACTTGAGAATCCTATATGAGGTATATGCAGATTTTTTATGAAGGTTTTGGTTATTGGTGATGAAATCTTATGAGTTTGGCATTTTAGAATGATTAAATGCATTATTTAGTAAAGTGTAAACAATTAAAATAAATTGTTTATAAGCTTAAGAAATATTATTCTTTCAATATCATTATACCGAAATATTGATATGTATTTTATTATGGAATTTCTACCTTTTTGTGTCGGGATTACTATTTATGAGTTACTATTCACGAGTTATTATTCACGAGTTACTATTCACGAATTACTATTAACGATAAAATTGGTTTCTTTTTCTAACCAAATTATAGTTGATTTATGAATATTACTCTTGAGATTAAATCTATATGTTGATCATATTATTTTTATTATCATATATAATATTTTTATAACTCTGATGTTGAAATTCTCTTTCACTTGATTGTAAAGATGGGTAGATTATTGGTATGATCATGACTTTGGGTTCTCTTTGGCCAGTAGTGCAAAGTTGAATTATTGACTAGTATGATCATGACCATTGAATTTATAATTGAATATCTTCAGCTTAAGTGCAAAGGTGAAATGATCAACATGATTATAATTATTGTTTATATAAATGATTATATATTTCTTTGAGATATTAATATATTTGGCCTGTAGTGCAAATATGAACTGTTGATGAATATATTTGGCCGTAGTGAAAATATGAACTGTTGAGGAATATCTTTAGCCTGTAGTGCAAAGATGAAATATTGATGAATATCTTTGGCCTGGACCACCGCCAGGGGGGAGACCCCCCCTTGGACCCCCCCGTCGTTGCGCACGATGGTCGTGACCCCAATTTGTTATATATTTTTCTTTAATTTTATATAAATTCTTATATGCATATTGTGATATGCATGGTGTACAGTTATGGCCTTTTGACCCATAGGTTAGTGGTTTTGGTTTTGAAATACGGCTTGCATGTCGTGCCTTTCTATAAATTCTAATGTAATATTCTCTTCTCATCTAAATCCCCTCGAATGTAACTCGAGGTTTCTTTATGTCATGTAATAATCTGTAATCAATGAAGATGTCAAGATGGAGAACACGATGAAAGATGATGATGAAGAGGAGGCACATGCTTGAGGAAGATCCAAGGAAGTTATTTATTTTAAGATCTTTTACCACCTTAGATTGACCTTTAATCTTTCATTAGTTTGAAAAGATTGATAGTGGATTGGGCCATAACCGTGACACATTTAATTTTGCACTTTATTTATGCTTGTATGCGATATGATATGATAAATAATGTGCATGCTTAATAAGATTAAAATTGGTGAGATCTAAATTAATTAATAAAATCCCTCATTAAATTATTAAGTCTAAATCAGATGCCTTCCAATGAATAACACTCATCAAGACCTTGATCAATAGATGTAGGTTTGCCAAAGAAAAGTACCCTATTTATCTAGGTAAGATGCGATAGGATAAGTGTGATATCCAAACTGTTAAAATCATTGGGCCCGACTTAACTAAGTTATCTCAATAGGATTGTGGACTTAGAGGCAAAGAGTTTGGTAGGTACCATTAGATGGACTAAAAATAATTGTTGTTTACCAAACTATCCAGGAGTTATATATGATATAATTGACAAAGGGTTGTCTACCTAAATAATTATGTTTTAAGAGATTAGCCAAAGCTAACTTAAGTCATAATGAAATATGGATCTTGGCTCACTAGAAAGATTTAATAGAAAATGCTTTCCGAATTAATGGTGAGGGCTATTAATTTGAATAAAATAGTGAGAGGTATATTTTGAATGTACTATTATCAATTACATAATATCAACTCTGCAATTTGACTTATTATTTTGGTACTTATAAATTGTAGATATCAATGGCAAACAATAACAACACAAGTAGTCTTTCACTACGATCAGTCCTTGAGAAGGACAAGCTGAGTGGGATTAATTTCCTTGACTGGCACAGGAACTTGAGGATTGTCCTCAAACAAGAGCGTAATCTATATGTCCTTGATGGGCCCATTCCTGCAGCACCGGCTGTCACTGCACCATGTGCGGAGCATAATGCTTACAAGAAGCATCAAGATGATGCTCTGGACGTGAGTTGTCTCATGCTAGCAACCATGAACGTTGAGCTTCAGAAGCAACATGAGTTAATGGATGCTTATGAGATGATCGAGCATCTCAAGAAATTGTTCAAAGGGCATGCTCGACAGGAGAGGTATGATACAAGCAAAGCATTGTATCACTGCAAGATGGGTGAACGTGATCCAGTTGGTCTACATGTGCTGAAAATGATTGGGTATATTGAGTACCTTGATAGGTTGGGTTTTCCAATCACTCCGGAAGCCCAAACTGATATTGTTTTACAATCTTTGAACAGCAGCTACTCTCAATTTTTTATGAACTATCTTATGAATGAAATTGAGAAACCCCTTACTGAGTTGTTGAGCATGTTAAGAACTGCCGAGAATAACATGAAAAAGGCAGGACCCGCTCCCATAATGAAGGTGCAAAAGGGGAATGCTAAGGGAAATTGGAAAGGCAAAAAAAAAGATAGGATCTAAGTCTGTTGCCAAACCCAATTCCAAAATCAAACAGGCTTTAAAACCTAAAGGTGGGGTGGCTAAAGAAGGTGAATGACACTTCTATGGAAAACTTGGACACTGGAAAAGGAACTGTCATGCTTATTTGGAAGAAGTGAAGAAAAGGAAAGGAGGTACGACTTCTGATTCAGGTATATATGTTATAGAAGTCAATTTATCTACTTCTACATCATGGGTATTGGATACTGGATGTGGTTCTCACATTTGTGTTAATGTGCAGGGACTCCGAAGCAGTAGGACTTTGGCGAAATGAGAGGTTGACCTACGAGTTGGGAATGGAGCAAAAGTTGCTGCACTGGCCGTAGGAACTTATCATTTATCTTTGCCCACTGGGCTAGTTTTAGAATTAGAAGATTGTTATTTTGTGCCTGCTATAAACAAAAATATTATTTCTGTTTCTTGTTTGGACAAGAAAGGTTTTTCATTTATAATTAAGAACAATCGTTGTTCGTTTTACTTAAATGATATTTGCTATGGTGTTGCACAATTGTTTAACGGTCTTTATATTCTTGATTTAGAAATGCCTATCTATAACATAAACACAAAACGATTTAAATCAAATGATTCAAATCCGACATATCTCTGGCACTGTCGTTTGGGCCATATAAATGAGAAACGCATATCAAAACTCCATAAAGATGGATTTTTGGATTCATTTGATTTTGAATCATATGAAAAATGTGAATCTTGTTTATTAGGCAAGATGACTAAAGCCCCTTTCACTGGACACAGTAAACGGGCTAGCGATATATTGGGACTTATACATAGTGATGTATGTGGACCCATGAGTTCGTTAGCAAGAGGTAGGTTTTATTACTTCATTACATTTACTGACGACTTCAGTAGATATGGATATGTGTATCTAATGAGACACAAATCCGAATCCTTTGAAAAGTTTAAGGAATTCAAGAATGAAGTTCAAAACCAATTTGGCAAAAGCATAAAAGCCCTTCGATCCGATCGAGGAGGTGAATACTTAAGCCAAGACTTTGATGACCTTCTAAAGGAGTGTGGTATTATATCACAGCTCACTCCACCTGGAACACCACAATGGAATGGTGTGTCTGAGAGGAGGAATCGAACCTTGTTGGACATGGTACGATCAATGATGAGTCATGCAGATCTTCCAATAAGCTTCTGGGGTCATGCCCTAGAGACAGCTGCATTCACACTTAACTGTGTTCCTACAAAGACGTTTCAAAAGACACCATATGAGATGTGAACTGGGAAACGTCCTAGTATGTCGTTCATGAAGATTTGGGGATGCGAGGCGTTTGTAAAACGTCTGGATTCTGATAAGCTCGGACCCAAATCTGACAAATATAATTTTGTGGGATACCCAAAAGAAACAAAAGGGTATTATTTCTACAAACCTTCTGAGAATAAAATGTTTGTTGCTCGAACTGGTATTTTTCTAGAAAGAGAATTTGTCCCTAAAGGAAACAGTGGGAGGAAAGTAGAACTCGAAGAAATTCGAGAACCACAAAATATCATTGAACCTGAGTTGGAACGTGAGTAGGAACCACAAGAAATTGTGAAAAGTGAACCTGCTCAAATTACACAAGGAATTCGTAGATCTGGTAGGACACGCCAAGAGCCCGAGAGATATTATGGATATCTTGTAACTCAAAACGGTGATGTGATGCTCATAGATCAGGATGAGCCTACTTCCTACCAAGAAGCTATGAATGGACCAGATTCTGAGAGATGGCTTGAAGCCATGAGATCTGAAATGGACTCCATGTATACTAACCAAGTATGGACTTTGGTTGATCCACCCGAAGGTGTAAAACCAATCGGGTGCAAGTGGGCTTTCAAGAAGAAAACCGACATGGATGGTAATGTACAAACCTATAAAGGCCGTCTGGTAGCAAAAGGTTTCAAACAAATTCAAGGTGTTGACTATGATGAAACCTTTTCTCCAGTGGCAATGGTTAAATTCATCAGGATCTTACTTGCTATTGCAGCTTTTTATGATTACGAAATCTGGCAGATAGATGTCAAAACTGCTTTCCTTAACGGAAATCTACTTGAGGATGTGTATATGACACAATCTGAGGGTTTTGTCACTCCAAAGGATGCTGGAAAGGTATGTAAGCTGCAGCGATCCATTTATGGATTGAAGCAAGCCTCTCGGAGTTGGAATCTTCGATTTAATGAAGCAGTCAAAGAATTTGGCTTTATTAAAAATAAAGATGAACCTTGTATATATAAGAAGGTTAGTGGGAGTCACATTGTATTCCTAGTATTATATGTTGATGACATATTAATTATTGGGAATGACATTCCTTCCTTACAGGCTGTAAAAACATGGTTAGGAAAATATTTCTCCATGAAAGATTTGGGCGATGCTGCCTATATTTTAGGTATCAAGATCTATAGAGATAGATCGAGAAAAATGTTTGGCCTAAGTCAAAGTACATATATTGATAAAGTGTTGAAACGGTTCAGCATGCAAGAGGCGAAAAGAGGAAATTTACCCGTGACTCATGGTATAAAGATCTCTAAGGCCCAATGTCCTAAATCACAAGATGATGAGGAGCGTATGAGAAAGATCCCTTATGCTTCGGCAATTGGATCTATCATGTATGCAATGATATGTACTCGTCCGGATGTCTCGTATGCTTTGAGCATGACGAGCAGATACCAGTCGAATCCAGGTGAAGGTCACTGGACAGCAGTCAAGAATATCCTCAAGTACCTGAAAAGGACTAAGGATTCATTCTTGGTATATGGATGTGAAGACGAACTGGCAGTAAAGGGTTACACAGATGCTAGTTTCCAAACTGACAATGATGACTATAAGTCTCAGTCAGGTTTTGTGTTTTGCCTTAATGGTGGTGTTGTTAGCTGGAAAAGTTCGAAGCAAGAGACAGTAGCTGATTCTACAACAGAGGCTGAGTATATTGCTGCTTCTAGTGCAGCCAAGGAGGCTGTATGGATTAAAAAGTTCATCACTGAACTTGGTGTTGTTCCAACCATTGTTGATCCGGTTGCTCTATACTGTGATAATAATGGAGCCATTGCACAGGCTAAGGAACTCAGATCTCACCAATGATCCAAGCATATACTTAGGCGGTACCATCTCATCCGTGAAATCATTGACAGAGGAGATGCACATATAAGAAGAGTGCCAACAGATGATAATGTTGCAGATCCACTGACCAAGGCTTTGTCGTAGCAGAAGCATGACGGTCACATTAGTTCCATGGGTATTAGATACATGAGTGATTGACTCTAGTGCAAGTGGGAGACTGTTAGAATTTATGCCCTATAGGCCAATTATTTGATATAATTGCTTAACATTTGATATTATTGTTGATTGAATAAATAAATGATTTTATTATGGTTTTATTTACTGCGTAATATAATTGTTAACATAATAAAATTCCTTAGAATAGTGATACAAAGTATATAGTTTCAAGTATGTGACTTGAACATGAGATTATATAATTACAATTAGTATCATTGTTCTTAAATGTCCCTAGTCGAGTATCATTGCATTGAGACTAGTATGTGGATTGACTGATGACCAAATCTCATTGGTCATAAATATATGAGATATTAAGTCAATGCATAGGTACATGTTAGAGAACGATGTACTGGATAGACCCACCATGAGAATTCTATATGGAGCATTATGCGAAGTGTCATTAGCAATTCTCATAGTGACAATGATGTAATGGTCCTCCGACCTGAAACCGCTATATTACTACATGAGAATTTATGTACTTTGATATCATCAAATTCCATCTTTAATAGGGTGGACTATAAAGGTGATTATTGGGTTCATTGTGAATCGTGTGAGAAATATGAGTGATCTAGATGGAATTTAACCATCCTATATTTTATAGGTGATATCCATAGGCCTCTTGATTGAGTAGGACTATGAAATGCATGGCCATGCTCAAATAGTGATTTGTTTCATATAGTCTACTCATTGATCAAGAAAACTCAGATTAAATTATGAAGAGTATGACACATTCCATGACTCGAGTTTAATCTAGGATATTAAGGTTAAAAGGATTAAATTACATTGAAACATTGGCCACAAAAAGGTTGCATCAAATCATCGATCTTATTATTACTTGGGTAGCAGTGATGCATTACTAGATGCCGCTCACCGTTTATAACTTTATAATATGATTTTAAAGTTATTGCCAACGTAATAATAACCTATAGGGTCACACATAAAGAACGTAATTAAAAGGAAATTAATTTAAATTGTAAAGATTTAAATATGTCAATATGATTGATATAAGTTTAAATCACGAATTTAAATTAATAGGATAATTTATATATAGGTATATTAATTAAGTAAGACTTAATTAAGATATATATAAATTCGGATTTTAATAACATTAAGTTTTGATTAATTCCTCCTAACTGCTATATATATGATATATGTAAGACCCCAACTTATTAATGAATAAAATCAAATTTTCTCTAAATATTATTGTGAATAATAAGGGGGTTAATTTGATATAATACTTTGGTTATGGGTGAAATGTGCAAATTTTGCAAAATAAGCAAGTGGTTATAAAATATTTATTTTTGGTCGGTGAATATTCGGTTGGTCGTGGAATATTCTTGCTGTCGGGGAATATTCGTACGACGACGCAGCCTTATGTGGGCCCCATAACGGAAAGCGATTGGATGAAGAAAACGACAAGTATAAGTTGTTTATTAATAATGGCGTAGTTGTTACCGTTAACACTGTTTAAATACCCGGTGGTTAAAAATACAGTAATAACGCGTGGTTGCATAGTAGCACACGGATTGCACAGTATAGTTGAATTATTGATTCGTACGTAAGAAGGCACTACTCAATAATTGTTACAGTGATTACTGTTCAATATTTTATTTTATTGGTTCAATAATTGCTGCATTGATATTTTATATTATTGTTGTTTCAATAATTATTGCTGCACAGTATTTTCATTTATCAGATCAATAATTCATATTATTTGAATAATATTATTAGATAACATTATTGGCAATGTCTAGAAAGTTCTGTCTAAGGAGAGGTTTGGTCATCTAATTGCGCGCCAGTAAGGAGAAATCCTTATTGGAAAGCCCCCTCTTTCCTGGGAACGGCCTGGTTGTCATAAATGTGATTCTGTAATATTATTTATGAATAATTAATTATTGATTCATATGATAAGGAAATATTTATTTTATGTGGATATAAATGAGGGATATATTTTTGTGGTTAAAAATGAAGGAGTTAATGTTGAGGTTTTTATCCATATTTTTGTCGGAATGGAGGTATTAAAAATCAGGGTTTTTGAGATATTTTGCGGGGGTTATAATTTTTAATCCGACCGTTGGATCGTGGTAATTTTTGGATATGTTATACATATATAAGTTGAGTATATGCCCACAAATTTTGAACCGTTAAAAATGAACGTATGATTTATTATGAATTTTACAAGATGACTGGTTCAGAAATTGTTGAATTTTCGGAGTTTATCATTTTGATGGAAAATTCTAGAATTGGTGGGCCCCACTTGTGGTTGGTGAAGAAATGTGCTGAATTATATTTCAAATGTGGTAGGTGGGAATAGTAGCAGGTAAAGCCATCAGGTTGCAGGTCAAACCTACCAAAATTTTCCTATAAATAGAGGGCTAAGTTAGAATTAAAAATTACACCAGAAACAAGTTTTCTCTCTTTCTCTCTCTAGATTATTGAGTGTATTTTGTGAGTATTTAGATACTTTGAGAGTTTCTATTCATCAGAGCAAGTTTCTTTCAGCCTTATACCGGTATTCCGACCAGAAGTACTGATATTTTGAGGTAAGGGATATTATTTTCTTCTTAATGATATTATTTTCTTCAATATCATTATGCTGAAATATTGATATGAGTTTTTATCAAATTTGGAACTTTTTGTGTCGGGGGTTACTATTCACGTATACGGCACTATTCACGTATACGGCACTATTCACGAATACGGCACTATTCACCGAAAAATAAAATTTTTCCTTTTTGTCCAAGATGTCTATTATGGTTACTATCTTTGATTGTATCCATGTTTTGATCTTTATTTTTGAATTCTGCTTCACAATTGATTATTATGAAGTATTATTGATCTTGGATAAACTGTTATACGAATCCCTACTATTTGTCCTTCTGTCTCATTGGATTCGTTCTCTTTAAGATATTTTTCATCATCCTCAGTCCTAAATGATGATATTACTGAATATCTTTGGCCTGTAGTGCAAAGATGTATAATTACTTGATGAATATCTTTGGCCTGTAGTGCAAAGATGAACAGGTGTTGAGATGAACATGACCGACTGATGATACAAATGAATATCTTTGGCCTGTAGTGCAAAGATGAATATTTGGTTAAAGATGATTATTAATTGATGTTACAGGGATAAAATATTGATGATGGACTTTTAAATCTTAGAAGATAGTAGAATTCTTTCTCTACTTGACTCTTCTAATGGTTTGTTGTTTCCGCTGCAGTTGTTGATCTAAAACTTGTTGTCGATTATATTTTATCAGATTTTTCCCTGTTGAAGACTAACGATAATTTGTTGTATATTATCTTAGTCATAATATTCTTTACTGGGCTAGTTGAGCTCACCCTTTTCCTTTTTGTTCCATTTTTCTTCTCAGGAGGTGAGAACATAGCAGGATCTAGTCGGGGTATGGAGTGATGGTTCTAGAAAGATGTATTAGCAGTCCTCACTATTTCTGTAAAATAGTGTTTGAATAATTGTAATGAGGATTTATTTGAGTGTGGATATTGTCTAGAAGACAATATTTGTATTTAAACTCACAGTATGTGTTGTCGTATTTTGCACGACAATTGTATTATTGAAGTTGTAGTTTGCTTTCTGTACCATGTATTTGGCGACTCAGAATGGGTGTTGTATACCTATTCTGGGGGTGTCACAATATATATCAGTCACTTTAGGTTTTACGTCAAAACAAAAAACCTAGCCGCTCTTATAGAGAGACTAGAGAAAATAGTTTAAAAATCCTCATCCTTGGTGGCTAGTACCGCGTTTCCTTCTTCTGCAGATCGTAGGACGATTCGTGTGGAGCGTTCGTGTAGATACCGTAGAGACGCAATCCGTTTGAATTGCGTTGGAGATTCGACCGCATCGATTCTAGCTTTTACAATCGGTATAATTTCTTACCACTGAATTAATTATTTTTCGCATGGATCCGGTTTTAAGGTTTCGAAATTGCTTTAAATTTTAATTTCCGCTGTGCGTTTCTGTATCGAAACCCCAACAGATCATATTATTTTTATTATCATATATAACATTTTTATAACCCTGATGTTGAAATTCTCTTTCACTTGAGTGTAAAGATGGGTAGATTATTGGTATGATCATGACTTTGGGTTCTCTTTGGCCAGTAGTGCAAAGTTGAATTATTGACTAGTATGATCATGACCATTGAATTTATAATTGAATATCTTCAGCTTAAGTGCAAAGGTGAAATGATCAACATGGTTATAATTATTGTTTATATAAATGATTATATATTTCTTTGAGATATTAATATATTTGGCCTGTAGTGCAAATATGAACTGTTGATGAATATATTTGGCCGTAGTGCAAATATGAACTGTTGAGGAATATCTTTGGCCTGTAGTGCAAAGATGAAATATTGATGAATATCTTTGGCCTGTAGTGCAAAGATGAATTGTTGATGAATATTTTTGGCCCGTAGTGCAAAGATGACATGTTGTTGAATATCTTTGGCCAGTAGTGCAAAGATGAACAGATGTTGAGATAAACATGACCAACTGGTGATACAAATGAATATCTTTAGCCGTAGTGCAAAGATGAAGTTATTAGTTTGATTATGAACAGGAAATGTGATTTGGTGTAACCATGATCTTTGATGTTTCAGGTAAAGATAGGTGATGAAAATTATTTTCGTCCTGGATGAGAAGAGGAATTTAGAACTAAAGTTATGATTATGAGTTATTCATATGATTGTGGACCAGAATTATTGATTGATGTTACAGGGATAAAACATTGTTGATGGATTTTTAACATGGAGAAGATAATAGACTTTATAGTCTATTTGAATCTTCTATTGGATTGCTCGTTCCGCTGCAACTATGGTTGAAATTTTTATCATCTACCATATGTTCTAAATCTCTGATTTATTACTGTTGAAGGCTATTGATAATTTATTTATCTTTAGTCATGATATTCTTTACTGGGCTAGTTGTGCTCACCCTTTTGCTTCACAATTCCTTTTCAGGTAATAAGAGTGTAGCTGGGTCGAGCGAGGGTAACGGAGAAATAGAACGGTGGTCATCATTTAGTAGTTATATTTGGTGAATCATCTAGGGTGAAGCGAACCCAACGTTGGAAGGGTGTTTTGCCACTATTATACAAGATGTCTAATGACATACAACCCCGTGTCATTATAAGACAGGGTTGTGCTCATCCACTTGCTGAGTATATATACAAGCACTACTTATATAATCTTGGTGTTTGTTTGAAGTATAATTCTCAATTAGAGACAGTGGAGATAATGATAAGTCAAGAGAAGACTCACCATTGGGAAGAATATGATAGTAATCTTCTCGTTTTTCTTTGGGATCTATTGGGTCAACCAAGGATAATTCTGTGGCCATATGATATCTATCATAACCTAGACGCATGGCCTCCCATGTACGAAGGTTTCCTTGAGCACTTTCCAAAGATTCTAATTTCTAAAACAATTTTTGACTATACCTTTATGTAAGGTATCATTGTGAGGTGCTGTCCACGATTGGGACATGAGTCACATTTGGTATATATTTGTATCCAAACTCACAACATATGTGTTGTTATATTTTGCACGACAATTGTTGTAATAAAGTAGTAGTTATTTTTTGTACCACGTATTTGGCGACTCAGAATAGGTTGGATGGAATGGACCTGTTTTGGGGTTGTCACAGATCACCAAGATATTTGATGTCTTGGGATGCTCTGAGGAGCAAAAGGTTCCCTTTGCCGCCTTTATGTTGCGAGGAGAGGCAGATTACTGGTGGGAGTCGATTAAGCGTATTCAACCTGCCGCACTGAAGATGTCTTGGGAGAAGTTTCAAGAGCTGTTCAATGACAAATACTTTTCCGAAAGTGTTCGACACATGAAGGAGGTGGAGTTCATCAAATTAGAGTAGAATAATATGACCGTGTCGCAGTATGAAGCTAAATTTGTTGAGTTATCCCGGTTTGCGTTGTAAGACCCCAACTTATTAATGAATAAAATCAAATTTTCTCTAAATATAATTGTGAATAATAAGGGGTTAATTTGATATAATACTTTGGTTATGGGTGAAATGTGCAAATTTTACAAAATAAGCAAGTGGTTATAAAATATTCATTTTGTCGGGGAATATTCGTTTGGTCGTGGAATATTCTTGCTGTCGGGGAATATTCGTACGACGGCGCAGCCTTGTGTGGGCCCCATAACGGAAAGCGATTGGATGAAGAAAACGACAAGTATAAGTTGTTTATTAATAACGGCGTAGTTGTTACCGTTAACACTGTTGAAATACCCGGTGGTTAAAAATACAGTAATAACGCGTGGTTGCACAGTAGCACACGGATTGCACAGTATAGTTGAATTATTGATTCGTACGTAAGAAGGCACTACTCAATAATTGTTACAGTGATTACTGTTCAATATTTTATTTTATTGGTTCAATAATTGCTGCATTGATATTTCATATTATTGTTGTTTTAATAATTGTTACTGCACAGTATTTTCCATTATCAGATCAATAATTCATATTATTTGAATAATATTATTAGATAACATTATTGACAATGTCTAGAAAGTTCTGTCTAAGGAGAGGTTTGGTCATCTAATTGCGCGCCAGTAAGGAGAAATCCTTATTGGAAAGCCCCCTCTTTCCTGGGAATGGCCTGGTTGTCATAAATGTGATTCTGTAATATTATTTGTGAATAATTAATTATTGATTCATATGATAAGGAAATGTTTATTTTATGTGGATATAAATGAGGGATATATTTTTTTTTGGTTAAAAATGAAGGAGTTAATGTTGAGGTTTTTATCCATATTTTTGTTGGAATGGAG